>CM042185.1:49888237-49943001 GCA_023539305.1 Ilex asprella | reverse complement strand
TATAAGATGTTTGATATAGTCAAATATATATATATATATAAGAGAGAGAAAGAGAGTTCTAATATGAGAAAATACTAAAATTTAAAAATTTTATAGAGCAATAATCTAATACGGGAAAGATAAAAAATTAAGAAATTTAAAATTTGTTTAAGTTTTGAATTTGATTGCGTAGCTCATATTAAAGAGAGAAAATTCTAATATAAGAAAACTCTAAAATTTAGGTGTTTTAATTATATAAAATTTAGCAAAACAATACATGAACCATAATTTCTATTAGATGGGGTAAAAATATTTTTTTACGATAAATCACGTGTTTTTAAAATTATGATTCTTGAAGAATAAACATTTGTAAGGAACACAATGATGCCACGCTATCTATCCTCTAAAATATCTTTGATGAATACATTGTTGACACAATTTGTAATTACACATCTTTTATATTAGTCCAATATCATTCTATATTGTTATCATGAAGTGTTGTTTTGCTCGAGTTACACACTTTAAATGTATACTTTCTTGATACACTTTAGATGGTACACTTCCTCAATACGTGTCTTTAGAATTTGATGATGGTGGATATGTTTCCCCGCCTTAGACATGGTGAGAAAAAAAATATGACATTGCAAAAAAAATACGAGCTCAGCACTATTACATCACAAGTAGATTATGGTTTTTTTTTTTAAATGGTAAATCACGTGTTTTTTAAATTATGAATTTGGATGTCAAAAAATTCAGCATTTACATCATGTAGCACTTTATTACCCCACTGTATTACAACATTTTTAGCACTATGACTTCAAAAGAAGTCAATTTTTGTAGTAAAATAGTTCAATGAACCCTCTATTGACACATTTTATTACCACATTGCTTGATTTTTTATTATTGCCACACTTTAGAGTCACGCGTAATAAATCTTAAGTTTATATCATTATATGTTGTTTTCAATAAAGATGTGTTGTGCTTGGATAGCACTTTGTTGTCACAATTTTTTTATTATTTTAACATATGAATTTATAAAATTAAAAATGGTAAGTCTACCCGGTTTTGATAGTATTGCAGTGACCAATTTGTAGACATACTATTGATGCACATTTTGGTGACATACTCTCATGTTACATTTTGTTGACACACGTTGAATGTACACTTTGTTGATATACTGCAGATTGTGAATTTTTTTATGTGTGTGTTTTAAATGGTGAATCAAACAAAACCAAACAAAAGAATAAAAACTGAATGAAATCGTAGTTTCGAACCTAATACTGGTTGAACGTTGGAGAAGAAGAATAAAAACGAAAACTGATTGGAGAAGAATAAGGACAATCACTTAACGTTAACTAGTTGAAGAAGAAGAAAGAAAAACAAAAACTGGTTGAAGAATAAGAAGAACAATAATGATTGATGGTTGGAGAAGAAAGAAGATACGTTTGATGACAAAGATACTGAGAATATATTTCAAAATTTAAAATAGATGATGATATAAAGAATAAGTGTTAGATGACAAATCTTCTTAGAATATAATTCATCCACAAAATTAAAAAAATATTTAATATAATATAACAAATTCAAAAAACAAAATAACTGTCAAATCTAATATGCACGATTTAAAGGGAGGGCAAATACATCAAAGAAAAATCTGAAAAACTCAAAATGTGCACATGGACATAATAAAGTTCAGATCGTTAAGACTAAATGACTTAACATTATGAGCTATGTACTTTAAGGCCAATAAGTATTATTTGGTGCACCCTTTCACAATTTTTCATTCTTTTAATGATTACGTAAATATAATTTATTGACCTAATTATTCATATTTGTTGGATTAACAATAGACTCTAATATTTATTGGGTCCCACGATTAATCTGATGACTGTGATGCATATGTTAGTAAAATATGTCAACAAATTAGGTCCAAATAATATTATTATTTTTTATCTATTTTGAAAATTTGACATTTTTAAATCTCCTTTCTAGGTACATAACCAAGAGGCTTACGTTTTCTAGGTGGTCAATAGGTAGGCAAGTCCATCATCTTTAATATATTTTATTGGAGTTGTTTACGGTATTATATTGCTATTTATTACTTTTATATGTATTTTTATGATTATTGTGGTAATTATTTTTATGATTATCATAAAAAAGTGATAAATACATCCATAAAAGTGATAAAAAATTAATCAAAAAAAATGGTAAAAACAGTTATCATTGATGAGTCCAAATTTAATTGGACTAAGTCTAACGTAAATTAAACTAAGAAAGCCCTAAGAGAAAAGCCCAATCAGATGGGCCAAACCCATCAGAGGAGATCCAAGGCACCCAAAAGGAGAACAAGGCGCAGCCTAGGCAGGCCCTTGGACGTCGACCATGGCAGCCCTTGGGCGCCGCCTAGACAGCCCCTTGGCGTCTCTCCTCTTTGCTCTTCCTTTGACCTCTTGACTCCAATACATGTCCACGTCTACTCCAAGCCAAGTCCAAGTTCAGGACAAGGATCAAGCCAAAAGTAGCTCAAAGTTTTCCTTCGACTAAATAGGAGCACGAGAGAGAGAATGTCGGAATACGGAGATCTCCTACTAAAACTACGCTTATCAAAGTAGTAGAAGTCTTTTTCTCACGTCACCGCCTTACCCTAGCTATATAATGTAAGTCATTTCCACATAGAGGGCATGAGTTGAACGCCTCCGAAACCGCCACAAAGACCCTTATACACATTGTTCTCTCTCTCTCTGTCTCCTCCAAGGTACTATAACACTTGCTAGAGTTACTCTCCTGGCGACATCATCAATAAAATACCACAGACCATTGCTGTCATTTCTAAATCATAACAGTGATAAAATACACCCACAAAAATAATAAAAATATTCAAAAAAATGATAAATCACCCACAAAAATTATAATTTTTTTATTGTAAAATAACTCATAAAAATTATAAAAACACTCATTAAAATAATAAAATTTGAAAGTACAATACGAAATTTTATTTTTCGGTAATCAATTGTGGATGCCTACGCTGACCATTACTTTACACCCATTAAAATAATAAAATTTGAAAGTACAATACAAATTTTCTTTTTCGATAATCAATTGTGGACGCCTATGCTGACCATTACTTTACACGCATTAAAATAATAAAATTTGAAAGTACAATACAAATTTTATTTTTCAATAATCAATTGTGGACGCCTACGCTGACCATTACTTTAACCTTTCAAATTTGAGTGTGAAACAAGACCATTTTGTATTGTCGAAGCGAAGGAAGCTATCTAGTCTTAATGGGCCAAGTCACAGAAAGTTTTTGTGAAGATTAGAAATGGGTATATTTTGGGGCTATCCCACATTGGATAACCTTAGTGTTGGGTGTGTGTGTGTATAAGGCCCTATGATACTACCACTTTTAAGTGGCGGTGTTGTAGTGGTCCTCTGTGTGTGTGTATTTCGTTTCTTTCGAAAAAGAAATGAGTATATTCTACACATCTTTTATGTTAAAAAGTATAAGCGTAAATATTTTAATGCTATAAGAATAATTTTAGGAAATTTTGATGTCGCTTGGTCTAAGCACAGTCAAATAAAAATTTAATCTTTTTATTTACACTTTTACCCTAAAATATGTTTCCCTCCATCACTCTCTCTCTCTATACTATACAGACTGTAGATTATCATCGCCCACTGCTCCAAAAATGGTCAAGTTGAAGACCATGAGACGTAGCTTCGGCAGTGCCGCGATAGCACTCCAGTGTCACGGCTGGCACCCCAATGCTGCAGAAAGGCGGGATACATTCTCATCACATCAAAAGGGGAAAAATAGACTCTTGACTGAGACAGAAAATAGTGGTACCACAAAAGAGTGGAGGCAACCTTGGTGTGACTCGATTCCCTCTCTATGGAAACAAGACACAGGATTTGGACTGTATAGCCGAAGAAATTGGTATCCTTAACATATTAGACATCGTTGCTTGATTGACCCAGTGAACTAAGAGGAGGAGTCCCCCCTTAGGGACAAACTAGTACCACCCTCTTCAAGGGAGAACTGACTAATAATGGCAGACAAGTATGATTATCAACCAAGGCCTGAGATCTAAGAGGGACTCCTAAGGCTACTAGGGTCATTGGTTCATATCAATATATGGGAAAATGGAACATATGAATTGGTGGTTAAAGGACCAAAACTATGTGAGTTTTCTCTATTGGGCATCTTGACAAATGTCTCAAGGAAAAGTTCAGAGCGAAAAGGAGGAACCCAAGTAGGAATACACTGGGAGCATCGTGTACATGACCCTTTCGAGGTCATAGTCCCACGATACCAGTTGTGATCATTAACTTTGGGCGCCGCTTTCATCTTGGCTATCACACCCTTCCACGTCACATCTGCTTAATTAATGTTGGGACACGTGGCTTGCAGATAGCAAGCATGAGTATTGTCACGACCGAGACAATTATGGGTTAGCACAAGTATCAGAGGGTCGAGAAGGGCAACCCAACCTATCCGGGCATTGTGTTACAAATACCCGCATTACTTGTCCTCTGAATTGATATAGATTTCTACTTGGCTGGTGAGAGTAGTATATTCTATCCACCTACCCTCTGCCCAATAGATTGGTCCCTTCGTTAATAGGTTGTTCGAATTTCTTTCATTTCATCCACTTATCCTATACTTGTTTTTCAATTATTCTTGACATAAACATGTGTGTCAACACTTTTTAACTCCCCTAAAAAACAAAGATCGTGTGGTCCTGAAGTTATTTGACAAGATAAGTTGGTTTTTTTTTTGTGTGTGTCTAGTCATTAGGTAATCATTAAAATTTTCTACCACAGCAATAATTATTCCAAGATACAGAGTGTCATCATCAATGGCCACCTTATGTTTGATATCTTCACGTAGTTTCTTATTCAGACATTACATTACATGAGGGGACCTCGTCCCTGTCCCTTGTTGGGTGCAAATGTGAAGACCATCAACTGACTTAACAATGCTAAGTCATGTGAAGGATGAGAATTGTACTAATAATTAGTCCTGTTACTGTGCGGTAAATAATCAAGAAAGAAATACAAGAATTTTTATAGTTGGATAAAGTTTTATGTATATCCAATTAATAGATAAAATCTTAATAGAGTTGTAACTTATATATATACATCAAATGATAATCTCGAGTTTATCAATAACATTGACCGATAACTATTATGTATTTATCTCTATTAAAAGTGCATAATATACATGAATCGTATCGAAGAAATTTCAATCTTTTATACCCTCAATCTATTGTTTGACCCTGACAAACCATCGTTGCTTCACTCCATCCACATGCCGTTGTACTTTAAGACCTAATGAATATGAATCATTCATTATTTTTAACACCAATACATATGACTCTTGCATTTATTGGAATCCGAAAAAAAGATGGGTGATAGAATCTTGTCGAAAATATAATTTGAAAAAGACACGCGATAGGTAAATTTATCCTTGTTTAAAAGGATTGTTTTCGAATGTCAAACCTACGATATATCACGATAAGTGTCTTAATATGGAGTTCGATACGATAATAATGAAGTGCGAAAATGTAAAAAGAAAATAAGATACAAATAGAAGGAAATAGTTAACGTTAGCTATGACCCATTGATGATATTGCGCTTATATGTTGACAAACATCTGACCTTGACATGCACCAAAAGCTCATCTTGGACATTTTGCTTTTATTTGAACATTAATAAAGTTGAATCATTTTAACTGAGAGACTACGAGTTGAAGTCGTAAAAAAAGTTTCTTTGCATGGAGAAACAGGACTGTATACATATGAATTTCTCTAAATCCGCACTACACAAGAGACTTGCATAGTAGTCGTTGTCTTTTTTAAGTAAATTTATGAAACCCATCAATGCCAAGAAATTCAACATGAAATCATTGGAATGTTTCATTCTTAATACTAAGAAACCATATATATATATATAGAAGGCAATGCCATAAAAGGCTTTTATTATACAAACTTAGTTACAGCACCTGTCCATGGAGGAGGACATCTAATATAAATCTAACTCTCAATTGGCCTAGTAGTGACCCAACCCTAGAAGAAGAAGAAGAAGTACTTGCAGAGTACTTTCATTAAGAGCTTATTCAGAAATTAAACCTCTAATAATGGCAGCCTCTGGGCTATCAGCATCTATGGTTGCCAGTAGCTGGGACAGTCTCTCGCTTAGGTCATCCACCTCCCTGTGCAAGTTTCTTATGTAGTTGCAGGTCTCCTGTAGAACCTTCGAAGCCGACACCTGCAAGGAAATCAATTTCATTAGCTCTATATATACACACATGTACACACCGTTTGTACACACAGAAACTTTGAGCAACACAGCATTCCAATTGTTTTGTGTAATTTTCCTTGGAGATGGAATATCATAGTCATATGAGAGTGTGAATAATGCTCTTGTAAATATGTGTTCCTAGTTTTCCGGGTCAAACTACAAACACCAACCCCGTATGCATTATCTTTTTTGACACATCACCCACCACCAACAAAGTCAAATGGAAATCCATTGTAATAGTATATGACTACTATTCAATATTATCACTTTATCATAGACAATTTACTATATAAGTTTTAAGTCTGCGTACTCTAAAAAAAATTAGATGTAAACAATTTTTTCTCATCTAAGAAAAGTCTTTTATGACTCTGACATGTGATACCCGCATATTATGAATTGTATTTCATCGTGTAAGAATGACATATTTGTTGTTACATTATAATTGAAATAGTTAGACTTCGTTATTAGAACTGTATCACTCGACACATTACATGTTTATCCATTAAAAATATGATTACTATGTATATAAACATACACTTGTGAAAATTCTATATTGTGGTGCATGTGTTGGTTATACACCCTATAATTACACACTTAACAAATACAGCTACACTTATACAGAGAAAGTAATCAATATCATATCAGAAGTGTTTATAGCACCTTGCTTGAGCGCCTACTGCGAATCTCCGGAAGAAGTTGCTGTAACTTGGAGACAAGTCCAATGATCTGATCATCTGTGATCCTTGAAGGCCCCGTCGACTGCCTCGACCTTCTGCTAGACATCCTCACTCAATATGGTTTTTTTGTCTGTGTTGAGTCTCTAGAAAGATTCTCCAATGTGATTCTTACTAAGAACAGATTGACTCGAGAAAACGAAGAAGAAGTAGTAGTAGTAGTAGTGAAGATGTACCACGCTTAGATGTAGACTATGAAGAAAGTAAATGAAATGAGAGTTATAAAGAGAGAGAAAGGAAGGTGAAGGGGAAGGACCACAAGGAAAGAGAGAAGGAGAAGAGAAAGAGAGAGTACAGAAACATAGACAGTGATGTTGGATGTGATGAAGACAAGTGCATTGGAGAAAGCAGTGGACTAGGCTTCTTATATGAGTGAGTGAGAAAGAGATTGGCTATGGCTTTATTTCTCTGTGTTCCCAACTTGGAGTTTGATCTCAAGTGGTCTTAAAGAAATGTGTTTGTTTTTGTACTAACAAAGTGGGCCTTCATGAGTGTGTCTCAATACACAACACCATGTGATCATTCATTAATCAGATCCCTCCTCTAATTACACTCTGTTAATACAATTTCTAGCAGCAAAACAGCAAGGCCCTCAATCTCCTATAGCTTGTCAGATTTTTCTTTTTGTTTCAATAGTTAGGGGATGTCCGGACCAACTTATTTGTAGCTCAACTAATTTTTTCCTTGGTCTGATAAAAAACAGGTCATTCACACTTCAGATTTAGCTCTCTTGATATCTTCCCCTCTCATATCTCTGTCTCTTTGTCTCTCCCAATTTCACTCTTTTGCAAAGACATATGTGAAAGACTTTCTAGTGTGCATTTATAATATAAAACATGACATATTTCAATAAATTTATCTGACAGTTTTAAATAGACTTATCTAACGATTACCAACAATGTGAAGATTTTTAGAAGGGTTGTTGTTGATTGTTGGATGAATCTATTTAAGACCGTCGAATAAACTTACTGAAACTTATCATATTTTATATTATAAATATAAACTAATCGAATTTGATCTTCAACCTGAGTTTAAACTCGAATTTGGATTCGAAAACAAGTTAGACCACGATTCCTCTTAATCAGACCCACCGACACCAAGTCTGAGAAAAAAAAAATTAACAAATCAAACTCGAACAAGCTATTTCAAACTCATTACGATCTTGAGTCTACCATTTAAAATTTTGTTGACTTGAGGCTGAGCACTCTTGCCTTGAATTCAGTTGGATCTATTTACAATGCAACTTGCTTACTAAATAAATTACCTTTAATATAAAAATACTAGTATATTCTCTTTGTTGTAGACAAGCAAATCCAAGCATTAATATCTGAAGATTGTGTTAAATAATTTTCTAATAACATCAAGTAAAAGCAGGCATTCGATGTCAAGACCACAAGACTTCCCTACCAACCAAACAATAACCTGTGACGACCTCAGTAATCACATGACTTGCACATGCTTTTTTTTTTTTTTTTGACATATTATCAAATTTTGATTACCTTTAATATGAGAAAAGCTAATTTAATGGTGCAACTCATGTTGAAATTCAGATTAAAATCGGGTTTGATTTTTGGGTCACACAACTTGGCTAGAACTTAGGTTCAATTTCAATTAGACGAAAATTTGCTTCTCAAGTTGGACAACTTGGGCTCGAATTCAATAGGGTTTGACCCAGAAAACTTTTTATCCAAATTTGATCTGATTATTGAATACTATTGGTTAAAGTCGGGTTGAATTTGAATTAACCTACTCTAAATACACCTCCAAGTAAACATAACACCAAATTTAGAGAGCAGGGCTTACCAACAAAAACTCTGTTTAGTAATTGTTTTTTCCACCATGTTAGCGACATAACCACGAGAGTGTCGCGAGTTTGATTGTCAAAGTTTTTCCATGTCACATGCCTTTCCCCTCCTCGGACGACACGACACGTGTCTCAGCACTTATATTATTTGGGTAAGAGATTTTTGTATAAGAGGCAGAGAAATTAAATAACCCATGCTTCTGTCGACCGGGGTGTCACATGTCACTCGAAATTTCGATGACCCCAGCAGAGGAGAGGAGGAAGGCACACATGAACAATCCTCTGATATGTTTGGAAAATCGATTTGTTAGGTATCTGTTGACATGTCGAACGAGTTTTACATCGGTTAGTGATGAGGGAATTTTGGGTCATATAAGGGAGCGGGTTACTCCATCTATCAGATATGCCTTTTGGGTTGAAAATTCTTGCCCAACAAGTGATATCAGAGTTATGACCCAAACTACCGTATAAACTCGACTCCTTGTACCATATGAGAGAATAGTGATGCTTATCAATTGTAAGTCTCATTCGAGAGAAAGATTGTTGAGGTGTCGAACGAGTCTCACATCAATTGGTGATGAGAGGTTCTCAGCCATATAAAAGAGCTGGTCACTCTACGTACCAGGTGCAAAGTAATATATCTTTATTCAAATCCATGAAAGATTATACAAAATCACAATAATGAGCGATTTGATAAAAATTAATAAATAATCCCTGAACTTTGCTTAAACTAAATTTTATCTCAATTGAGCTCTTGAATTAAGCTCTTTTGTCAACTTCTGTCCATGAAAACAAACGACAAACCAAAAACGTAATTTACATGTGACTTGTTGAGGGGCATCATCAATATAATCTTGAAAAATTAGAGTTAGAGAAAGGTTTATAGAAACGACTATAAGAAAGCGAATGAAGCGACTAGACAACAAAGACGACCGAAAAAATAAAACACAATGGGACCGACTAAAAGAAAGTGAAAGAGACAGTAGGAAAAGAAAAGAGCTGGAGAAAGATTAGTTAATATTCTATGACTGTGAGAAAAAAAAAAAAAAGATTATTTTGCACTAACTATAATTATAATAGTTTTTTGTTAATGAAACGACAGACCTACTGAAACTGTCACTTAAAAGTGGTAGTTTCAGATGGCCTTATAATAGTTCAAGGGTTCGATTTAGGCAAAATTTAGTTTAAAAGCTTAATTAAAATTAGAGGCAAAGTTCAGGTCCAAGGTTGGGCCTTAACCACATTATCAAGCCCGTTAATGAATTGGAATCGGGCTTCAGTCTTCTGGGAAAGGAATTTGTTGAAGTCACACAATAGACATTGTAGTGTCACTGGACTAGGTCAAGTGGATCTGGATAAAAGACATCTATGGCCCAAATTGGCCCAAAATACTTGATACCCGATGTTCCGATTTTGAGATCTTGTGCGGCACAGGGCTTTTTGGGCCGAATTCATTATATACAAAAACGACGCCATATTGTCATTGGGCTGTTAAGAGGGTGGACATAAGATTCTCTAGGCCAAACTGGCCCAAAGTCCTTAACATTGAATGTTCAGAAATTTATTGATCATATCATGGTGTAGGAGTAAGTTTGACCATATCAAACACGACTTGTGAAATTGACACAAAATAAGACACAGATTTAATAGATTTGGGTATAATTTTAATGGGTTCAGATGATTAACGGGTTAACTTGACAGGCCATAAAATAAATGAATTGGTTTCGTGTTTAACCCATAAACTCGTTTTAACCCGTTTAATCTGTCAACAATGACACTATAAATTTCTATAAAAAAATTAGGTGTATCAGCCTCTGCCTCACCTCAAGAATGGAATTTATTTTACAGTTGTTGTTGTGCACACACTTTTTTATTCAGCCATGATTTATTGTTATAATAAATAATAAACAAGTCAAACATATGTAATGTATTGCGAGTTAATGATTTTTTATGTGAATTCGAACAATTCTAACCGATTCTCTTATTTAGCGAATGACACACGGGTTGTATAAGGTAATTCGTCTAATAAATGAGTCGTGTATGAATATGATAGTTTGACTCATTTATATAAATGAATGAGACATGGATGAAAGATTTTTTGACACAAACTCGTTCTAATTGACACAAAACTGTTTTACCCAACAAGATTGGCAGACCTAGTAAATAGTATATCGGTTTTGGGGCCAAAATCATATTTTGCAAAAAGACAACATTGTGACATTGGACTGTTGAGAGATTAACGCAGAATTCTGTGGGCCCAAATTGGCCCAAAATCCTGGCGATGAACGTTCAAAGATTTATCGTCTCATCGTGCAAACTTTGAGACCTTATTAACCATGCACAGCTGTTGTTTTGGGTCGTATTTACCCCTAAATTAAGATGATCAATAGTTAAGACGTAGATCACATAGAGCGAAAGCGAGACTAAGAGCAGGAGTGCAAAAACGGAAATTTTGAAAAAATTTAAAAGCAGAAATACCTTTAAAATGTCATATTATGTATATTTAAACAAACATTCACCCATAAAAAATAAATAAAAATAAAATATAAAAAATTTAAATTTCATGCACAAATATATGACAAACTATTTAATTTTTAAATATATATTAGTTACAAGATTCTGAAATAACAATTATACAATATAAATATCATTCTAATTTAATAGGTATCTTTATGTATGATGAGTCAGTGTTTTTCAAATAAAAATTTAAATAATAATGAGTTAACGTATAAATAAAAAGATGAATTCATAAATTTTATAAATGAAAACACGAATTTACAGAAAATTCACTTTTAAAACATAAATTCGCGCACGAAAGGCCGGAGTGTCGGTTATTTTGAAAAATTCTTTTGAGGAAGGTGAAGCCTCAACGTGTAAAGCATCTACACTCAATTTTTTTTTATCTTCAATCAGCCGAAAGCCTCAATTTCATCATAAAAATCATTGAAAAGACGACG
This sequence comes from Ilex asprella, assembly GCA_023539305.1. Lineage (NCBI taxonomy): Eukaryota > Viridiplantae > Streptophyta > Magnoliopsida > Aquifoliales > Aquifoliaceae > Ilex > Ilex asprella. The sequence continues at coordinate 49,931,221 of CM042185.1, read as the reverse complement.
CCAACTCCTATGTCATAAGATTTATTGGAAGTTGGTTGGGTTTGGTAGACCAGAAGAAGCATTAGCCACCATCTTCCATCATTTCTTAAAACAAACTCATGGTCACATGACCTACTTTTAAAGTATCTCAATTACCCTGAGCAAGGTTGTTTAAATTTAAAATAAATTTAATAAATCATAATTATTAAGTTGATAGTAGATTCCATATTTATTTAGACTCATTATCAATTTAATGATTACAACTATTAGATCTACAAATCAAATTAACACTTGAATACGCTACTGACAAAAAAAAATCCATACCGTATGACTAAAATTTACTATTTCAATGGGTTTTTTTACAATTGTTGTGGGTTATTTTACAATCAATTTTTTTTTCACCTTTATGGGTAATTTACCATTTTTGTGGGTGTTTATAATTACTACAGTAGTGATAAAAGTATCCACAAATGTGGTAAATGAAAGTATGGAACCGGCATATCAAAAGAAAGTATGGTACCGAGCACGTAAATTGGTCCAAACATCTCTGACAGTTCAACTAATTAAACATAATGGTACCGAGAATTTTTTTGTTCGGTACCATAGACAAAACAAATCCCTTTAAGACTAAATAGCATTATTAATTTACTATTTCAGCAATGATTTCTAGTGCTTTTTAGTTGAAATCCCACTTAATGGTTCATAATTATATACATTGACCATTTTACTGAGCAAATGAAAGTATCTAACATGCTTGGCCACGGGAATAAAGTTTACTCTCCATCTGAATGTCAGTGGTCACTTTAATCCAAATAATTTTCTCTCTGATGATCCGGCTTTCTGGCCAACACTTGGTTAAAGGATGAAGATGCTCAATCTAAGCAAGACAAAGTGAGTGGTCAAGATGACCAGCTCGGTTAGATTAATGGTGTGGACTTGAACTTGGGCCGAATCATAAATTCGAACATTTTAAACCTCATATTTACCACTGACTCCTGAGTTTAAGCAAAACCTGTTATTAGTGGGCGATTGTAAGTCATAGATAGTTCAATGTAACTCTACTTTAAAGAGGATCCTCGTTACCAAAAAAGCACGCTTAGGCCAATTATCTACTAGATGAACCCTTCTTTAATGTCCCCATGATTACTATCACATTATGCTTGAGATCATCTGAACAAAATCAAATAAGTTGTAAGATGTAAGATTTTTCCTTTGTTTCTTCGAAGGGTCAAGGTCTGAAAGAACTGGTGAGGTTGATGGCATCTGGGCATGGGCATGGGCATCACGCACAAGAACTATTGTCCTTTGTATGGTTTGTGTACTAAAATAATTGGAGCGGAAGTGGAATGAATGCACTGGAAATAGACCTATCAAACACTCTGTACCGATTTTTAAAAAAACAAAACAATACGACCTGAAATATAGGCTGCAGCTTTCAGAGTCAGACACCCAGACCCAGACCCAGACCCAGACCCCCTCATGACCAACGGTCAATATTGGCACTCTCACACGTATCCCCCATCACAATAAGAGAGAGAGAGAGAGAGAGAGAGCCTTTTGAGAATCTAACAGTGTAAGGACGAGGGGCCACCTCTGCATTGCTGCAATAAAGGCCAATGTGCATTCATTCATAGCATTTTTAACCAGGTGAATTGTCCCTATCCACCCACCTTCTGTTTCTAGTTCTAGTGTGAACTTGCTCAGCCCCCATTTTGCATGTATATTCCATGACTGTACTAAATATTGTTCTGATGGCCTTTATGGTTAAGTTCACCAGGTTTAACGTGGTGTAACTGAGCCACACTCTGAGTTTTCACCGGAATAAGTTTATGATATCAAAAAAAAAATTCAGTATTATATCAAAAAATAATTCTAAATACAAATCTTTGGTTAACTCATTTGTAGCTATTGATCACGAAAATAATAAGTAAATAAATAAAATAATTACAAAAATTTTACAGTACTACGTTCTCATTGGTTGGAGAAAAAAAGAAGAAGAGGACGTACAGAATCTACAGATAGATAGTTTTACCACGTCATGGTGCCCAAACTGTAAATTTGGGTGGAATTTGGAGGTTTGTAACTGAACAGTCGATAGCTCAGTCTGACGCTGCAACTCTTTTTTTTTTTAATGGTTAAGGGTGTTCAAGTCAACTTACGTATACCTCGATTAATTCTCTTCCGGGTTCGGTCAAAAGTAGGTTATCCACGTCGAAACTAAGAGATTCATGAGAAATAAATCTTCTATTTCTGACATCAAAGAATTATCAAAATTCAAATTCAAGATATATGAGTTAAAATTTTGTCTCTGTTACCACTTGAATTTCTTTTGATTGAGTCTGCAGCCCTTGGGGCATCCATGCACCTGTTCTCGTGACTGATTTGGTGTATATGTGATTGATCAGAGTGTGATCAATGGAACAATTGGTGGAGATTTTTTATGAAAATGAGAGCATTAGTTTCCATTTTTTTCATTTTTAATTTTGATAAATATTGGTTGGGGGATTTTCTTCATCATTAATTTGCACTTTCTTTTTACATATCAAAAAGAAGAGGGACCCCCGGGGGGAGGGGGGGTGGTGTAAAAGCTTTCACAATCTAAATGCACTATACTTGGCTTCAATTATTGATTCTTTACTGTAATATTGAAATCTCACTAAAAAGTTAGTGTACAAAGACTCTCACCACGTGCGAAGAAACTGTTTCTCCAACACTATATATGCCCAAGTTATAATGGAGTAACCTTAATAATCCACCATTATACGCACACATATGAGATGCCATGCCAAGAGTTTTAGTGGGCCAATGTGAGACCAACTGTTCTTTTACCCCCTGCCATTGCCTGAAAGACTTCCATTAAACTGCTGTTGTTGTTTGCCATTTTTTCCTTCTTCCCCTTTACCTCTCACTGGCAAAGCGTCTACGTACTGTAAAAGAGGTCTAGGGCCATCCCTTACTCGGAAGCCCTTCAGAATCTCTCTGTGACAGACCAAAGTACACATATGTCGACCTCCTTTTTGTGAATGCAATTATAGCCATCAAAGTAGAAGCTTTGCTCACTTGGTCATGTCTCAAACCAGGGCGGACCTTTTCTAAAAAACCCATCACCTTTACTAAAGCTACAGAAAAAAGACTATACAGAGATGGGTCCATATCATGTGCAAAGTGGAAGACAAGCCTTCATGCTCACAATAAATTCTTAAGCTTTTACATTTAATAATCTTTTATGAATCTCTTGCTTTAGTATAATAATCACACCCATCTGGACCAAATGAATGTGTCTGCAAGCCACTGTTGTTGTTTAACAGTTACAATAATACATGTCGGCCTTAAACCCAGAAAAGATAAGCACTTATCTACAACTGAAAAAGGCACATTGGCAAACACATGCAATGGAAAAAAGTAAGAGAGCAAGAAAGAGAGACTCAAGAGCTGGAAAGTTGGGCTATGGGGTTTACTTTTTCAATGTTTATATAGAACTTCCATTGAAAAAGGAGAGAGAAAAGCTAAGCAATCACCAACATAGACATTATAATATAACATATGCTTCTCCATTGGGAATGGAACATCAGTTCTCAGATTTGGTCTTTCACATCCCCATATCTACAACTATTCATTTAAAAAAGAAAATGAAAGCAATGGTTAATGGGGTCCAAACATAATTACCAGGAAAGATAGGAGGCCATGTTGCTTTAAATCCAAACTCAATATTATATGTGATGTTGTTGAAGTTGCAATAGCCTAGAGTATGCCCCATCAGGTCGGCTGACTAGTTCCGAGTGGCTACCTTGTTCCACAACACGCCCATCTTGCACAACTCCAATACTGTCCACCCTTCGTATTGTGGATAAACGATGCGCCACTAGAACGGTGGTTCGACCCCTCATCAGCCTTTCAAGTGCTTCTTGTAGCACGCACTCCGACTCCGCGTCGAGGGCACTTGTGGCCTCATCTAGCAGAAGTATTGTTGGGTCCTTGAGAACGGCTCGTGCAATTGCAATCCGTTGTTTTTGTCCCCCAGAGAGTTGAACCCCTCTCTCACCTACTGGGGTTTTGTAGCCTTCGGGCAAACCACTGACAAATGTGTGCACATTTGCAGCACGAGCTGCTTCAATTACTTCAGCTTCCGTTGCCCCTTCTTTCCCATATGCAATGTTATCAAAAATGGTCGCTGCAAATAAGGCTGGCTCTTGTTGGACAAACCCAATTTTAAGCCGCAGAGATTTTAAGTTCAACCGCCTAATATCCTTGCCATCAATCATCACTTTCCCAGCTATAGGATCATAGAATCGTTCAATCAATGCTATAACAGAACTTTTTCCTGATCCACTGGCCCCAACAAGAGCTTGGCTCTGTCCTGCCCGGATTCTAAGATTAAAATCCTTAAACACAATGACATCTGGCCGTGAAGGGTATGCAAAATCAACATGTCTTAATTCAATTTCACCACGAATTGATTCGACTGGCTCGGCCTCGGGATCATCAGGATCTATCTTAGTTGATCGATCAAGAATTGAAAACACAGAACCAACAGCTTCGCCACCCCTTATAATCTCAGGAGCAAGGCTAACAGTTTCAGCAACCGAATTGGCTGTGATGACCAAGACCACGAAAACCTTGATAACCTTTGAGAAGGTGGAGACGCCTTTGCTGACAAGGTGAGCACCATACCAGAGGATTAGGGCTTCAGAAGCGTAAAGAGAAAGCTGGGAGAGACCAAAGAGGAGGCCAGAAGATTGGCTGCGGCGAAGGCTTCCAAGCTGTGGGATGCGGAGTTCATGGCAAAATAGAGAAAGTATTTTCTCTTGGGCATTGAAAGCTGCGACAGTTCGGATGTTGCTCACTCCCTCACCTGCAATCATGCTTGTCTTTGCATGCGCCTTCGCTGTGTCTCCAGCAAACCCTTTGAGAGAAAGTTGCTGTTCAATGCAAAAAGTAACCGAATAAACGGTCAGCACACCGCCAAGGGGTATTAAAATAATTTCAGATAGAAAGAGGGATGCTATTGCAATACCTGAAATCATGTTTTTTCTTTACCAAGAGGACAATAAAGAGTATTGTATAAGTACATGTTTCTCTTAAGAATGCATTGCCCATTAATCAATACTTAGAATCAATAAATGGTATGGGAAGGCTTCCTAATCGAAACTTATCAAGTTGAAAGGCTTTGTGTATAGTGTCAAGTGGCCCGGTATCAACATTTACCGGGTATCACTAGCAAACTTCCCTTTTATATATTCATCCACTTGGTCTCAATTTTTATAATCACTAGTATATACACATTGCATCCAATTTACAATACTCAAATTCCCATCTGCATCAAGTAAAACAGTAAGTGTCATTTCTACAAGAACTAGTATATCATCACTACAACTAGAAGCCATCAACTTAGTCTCGTCATAGTGTCAAAGCTTGATAATTTGTGTTGCTTAATTTATTAGGTAATCTACAGTCTGCTAGTGGTTTTGATTTGTTTTAATAATAATATACCCTAATGATCACTAAACCCATATTTGCAAGGGGTACAACGGATCTGGATGGGTCAGTGTGAGGGACCCACAAGTGGAGACACACGAGATGAATGAGATAATCAAACACTATATGTACCCTCCTAAGCAATCAATCTAAAGCACTGTTTATCTAGCATGCGCGAGAATGAAGCACTGTTGAACACAAGGACAACCATCAGAGCTACAGTACTTAGAAAGAAGCCACGAATACTGTGAACAGGAAACCCCTTGGATTGAAGCTTAAAAACTACAGGGGTGCGTATTTGCCAACATGGTGTAGGTTAGACAAACTTCACAAGCCACAGCTTCTCAGAACCCCTGCCAAGCCACCATCAATGGCAGACCACCCTGACATCTCTCCATGAATAATACAAATGATCAGTAAAAAGAAGACTAGGTGAAGAAGATAGGATAACATCTGTCAAACAAGAAAACCATATATAAAATGGTCACGGGCCAGGAATCTCTGAAACCTCTGCCATAACATCTGGAAGATCTGATAAATCTAGCAATCAAAGCCTTTGTTGTTCCCATATCTAATTCCTATCCTACCCCCACACCCACCCCCCCTCTGAGCCCTCTCTCTCTGTCTCTGTGCTACCACAGTAGGTCCAAAAAATCAACCAGGAAAAGGAACAGTGAAAGGCACCAGACAACTTAGGATTTGACTGGGATGAAAAAAGCCAATAACATTCATTGCCTCGATGAAGAATAACTTTGTTTAAAAAAAATACGATCTTTAATAGAGTATAATGACAAAATAAGATTAATGCACTCCAACCTTAAAAATATTTAGATAAGGCTTTCTTGGCTTGATGGGTAAAGATAAAGATAAACAGGTACACTTCTTAGTGGCATTGAAGTTGATGGGTAAGAAAATCTATAACATATATTTAACTGTTACAGTATAATATACATATATATTGTGAGTTTCAACAGTGATGCATAGGAATAAGAGGAAGCACGTGCAGAGCACCATGGTGCCACGTTGTACTTACCAATATTTGTCGTCTAATACTAGAAAGATTCCGAAGACCCTAAACAAGACAAGGAATCTGTCACAATATTGAGTGTTTGATCAAACTTTATCCACTCTGTACTGCGCTTTCTGACTTATTAAATCTGTTGAATTTCCGTGCTTCAATGTAAAAAATGGTTTGCAAAACATATTTTTAGTTGAAAACTTAAGTTTATATTTTTATAAACACACTTTTACATTCAAACTACATTTTTTCGTGTAAGCAACGATAGGTTGAGAGTTGAGGATTACCTGGGCAAAATTGGCTAGGACAAGAAGAGGGAAGGTAGCCAGAATGAGAAGGGAGACTCTCCATTCGATTATGAATCCAATTATGAATGAGGTGAGGAGGGATGTCATGTTCTGTAGTATCACAGATATCCTCTCAGCAATGGCAGATTTCACATCAGCGGCGTCTGTGGCTAGGCGAGCTGCAAGGAGGCTAGAGTTGTGCTCTTCCTCGTCGAACCATCCAACTTCGTTCCTTAGGATTGCTGAACAAAGAATATATCAAATACATTTTCAACAAATAACCGTGTAAATAATATTTAGAACAAATTGACATTTTGAAACTCCAGGATAAATGAAGAATTGAGCTTTCAACAGATTTTGTCCAACTATATAAATGCTCGTCATTCCCAGCTTATTCAATGATGATGTAGAACCTAGAGTGCATAAACTCCAGACCAGTGTGAGCAAGTAATGAGCTGAACAAAGAAACTGAGAGTACGTATATACCTGCAAGCATCATTCTCCTAACTCTAGTAGTGAGATTTTCTCCCATAATACTGAAGAAGTAGTGCTGTATCAGATATACGACGACAGCATAAAGACCTGCACCAATGTAGATGAAAACATACTCCTTTGTCTTCCTTTCCATGCTCGAAAAGTTCTTGTAGTAGAATACCTCGATCATATTGCTCATCACAATGGAAAAAGTTGGGCTAATAAAGCCAGAGAGAATTGATCCTACAGCACCCATAATGGAGTAAGGCCATTCTGGACCATTTAGCTTGAGAAGGCGTAAGAAATAACCAGCTGGTGCAGGATTTTTTCTTTCTGTCTCAGCATTGGAGACCATTTCTATTCGACCATCTGCACCAGTGCTGTATGAATAGCTCAAATTCCTTAAGCTACCAGAGCGGAGGCTCAGAGACTTTGTTGACAATGAATGGCTCAGTCGTGATGAGCGTGTTCGACGGGTTGAAGGATTTGAAAAGTCTCTATTTCCCACCATTTCCTGAAATCTAATTAGGGAAGCATAGGCACCAGCTTTGGCAATTAGTTCTTCATGAGTTCCAGTCTCAACAACTTGTCCTTGCTGTATAACCGCAATTGAATCAACATGTCTTATGGTGGAAAGCCGATGAGCAACAACCACTGTCGTCCTTCCAACCATAAGACGATCTAGAGCTTCCTGAACAATGCTTTCGGAGCCTGCATCAAGGGCACTAGTTGCTTCGTCAAGGAGGAGGATCTTGGGGTTTTTCAACATAGCTCTTGCAATCGCAATTCTCTGTTTCTGACCACCAGAGAGTTGGACACCTCGCTCTCCCACCTGGTTTTTGAAGATTAATTGAGTTATTTTAGCAAAATTGAAGGCCACACTAATCCCGGGGGAAATTGAAGGCTAATGTAATGCAGTTTAGCTTTTGACCAATATAAGTAAATTCTAAGTTTATGATGTTTCAAATGAAGCTCTTAGATTGCTCTTCACCACTGCTTTAATGGAGTGTGATAACAAGAGAAGATACTGCAATATATATGAACAAAGTCACTGAAAGTTTTAGGTCATATTCAAAAGAGATGCCAATATGTACGTACGAACCTGAGTGTTATACCCATTGGGAAGCAAAGTAATAAAGCTATGAGCATTTGCAGCAGAGGTAGCTGCTTCCACTTCAGCCATTGTTGCATCAGGCTTTCCATACAGTATATTGTCAAGTATAGTGGTAGCAAAAAGCGCAGGTTCTTGGTTCACCAGACCAATCTGATCACGCAACCATCTCAGTTGCAAAGTTCTTATGTCTACGTTGTCAAGCAAAATTTGCCCTGCCAAATCAGTAGGAAACATTAAGAAAAATCATTCATCAACAGCCTTACATTTTCAATTTCTAACTGAGATAGCAATCTTCTGATTACCCTGATTAGGATCATAAAACCTTTCTATCAGAGAGACAACAGTGCTTTTCCCCGAGCCACTACCACCAACAACTGCAAACGTCTTTCCCGCAGGGAAGAAAATGGAGAAGTCTCTAAAGATAATAACATCAGGCCTTGACGGGTAGCTGAAAGTTACATCTTTGAATTCGATATTCCCGCTAATCTCGGTCAAGCACTTTCCATCTGAGGGGTCCTGAACTATAGTGGGCTGTTGCTTGATGATCTCCATTAACTTGTATCCAGCTGCTTTGCCTTTGCTGAATGCTCCAAGATTTGAGAATGACTGACCCAAACTCCTGCAAGATCAATGGTTTGATTAAATATAAAAAAAGATGGTTCAAAGGATCGGGATGAAAAAGAAGAAATTCAGGTAGAAAACCTACATGCCACCAACTATGGCAGAGAAAATGGCCGTGAAAGCCTTCCCCCCATCAGTCTGACCATTCCTCACAAAAACACCAGCATACCAGAAAACAAGAGCCCATGACATGCAAGCTATTCCATAGGTACAGCCTAGTCCCAGGCCTTTAGCCATCCCAGCCTTGTAACCAAGCTTCAATGTGTTTTGTATTGCATCTGAATATGAATTGAGGGCCTTGCACTCACCAACATATGAGTAAACCGTCCTAACTTGTGCAATGGCCTACAATGACAATAAACAGAGTTTCAGAAGGCCAGAAAATGATCAAACTAAGCACCTTTGAACCAAAAATATAACAGTGTTATTTAGCTGAATTTTGCTAAAATAAATGGCAAAAATCATTCCGAAGGCTGTTAAAACCGAGGTTTAAAATTTCACTTTTCAGCATGAATTGTGGGTATAAAAAGGGAAAAAAGTAAAAAGTTTAACAAATTCTACAAACAATATAAACCAATGAATGAAAACAGGTCTGATGCCAAAATGAAACAGGCAAAATTAAATACAGGAAGATAAAAGGCTAAGAGACTTTAAGATTGCAGGTTGCAGCACATGTAAGGGCATGAATTGATCTACAAAATGGTCCAAAGCACTTAAAGATTATACGTGGCTTTAATCGACACATATAATATTTTTTCAACAGAAAAAGTGCTACAATAAAAGCTACAGACAGGTAAGATTAAGTTCAAGAGTTAAAAACTTCTTGCTAGACATAAATCTGAAATGAAGATGGAAATGAAACATAAGAATAGTGAACTAGACTCACCTGCTCAGCAACTATGCCTGCATTGGCATACGATTCGCGACTCTTGGACGTGAGACCGGTGAGAGTATATGCATATAAACCCCCCGCAAAAGCAATCCCAGGAATCACCGCCACGCTAAGTAGAGCAAGCCTCCATGCTGACACAAAACCAACCACTAATCCCGCCAAAAATGTTGAAAGATAATGAATGAAATTCCCCACCTAAAATTCCCAAGAACAGGAAAAAAGAAAAAAGAAAATTAATCATCTTTTCCACACTATTTTACATTTTTAATTGCAAAAATAAAGCCTAATGTTCACACGTGGGAAGCTGTTGAACCCAAATCAGAAACAGCAAAGATGATGGCCCAGGTTAAGCAAGATTTGCTAATATGCGCCATCAAATGTGAAATCAGGACATGGGTCCCGCATTAATGAAGACCAACAACAACCCATATGATCATTCTTCTTCTCCAGAGCCAGAATACTCCAATACTAGATTTCACTGTTACCGTTCAGAAGTAAATGAATGAAAATGGAGAAAGAGAGAGAAATAAAACCTTCTCACTGATGGCATCTTGCACAAGAAGAGTGTCCGTGGAGACACTAAAAACAATATCCCCTGTTCTAGCATCTGTGTCAAAGAAACCAACGTCCTGTTTCAACACCGCTTCAAGATACTTCTTCCTCAATGCACTCACTTGCCTCTCCCCAGTGTACATCCAACAGGCAATTTCTGTTGAAATTATTTAATTTTTAAACCAAAAATTAGCCCATTTACCAATACTGTTTGTTACCAATAAATTAAAAAAATGATGGAAAATATACAGATTCGGATCCATAAGCATGAACTGTGATAGAGATGTGTTAGGGACTTGGAGGATAATATATATATAAAAAAAAAAGGAAAACAGTGAGAAATTGACAAGTGAAGAGGAAAAAGACAGAGAAACGGTCCAAAGACCACGTGCAACCGATCCAATGTGAACTGGCTAATTTAAGCACTTGGAACTAACTACACCAAAAATGATAAAAGCGAATTGCATTCAAAACAATATGTATAAAAGTGGGCATATAATATAGATCATGCTCACCTGCATAGGAGGATAAACATACAACCAATCCAAGATACACGAAATACAGAGCATACTGCATTAAATACCAACCAAAACAATCAGATCTGATTGATCAATAAACACAATTTTTTTTGTGTGTGTGTGTGTGTATGTGTGTGAACTATTTTCAATCGAGATTGCGAACCTTTGATACTTCTTGAGTCATTGTGTGTAAGTCAGATTGATTCTTGCCAAACCCATTAACCATTTCACCGAATAGAAGAAAGAAAACGGGCATAGATGAGCCATGAATGATAGCTCCGAGGCTTCCAGAGATCATAAGTACCCAATCATACTTATCAGCAAACGAAAACAGCTGATAAAAAGGAAGACTCTGCTCTTTCTTCTTCTCCGCTTCCGGCATTACTTTCCCTTCCGTCGTCTCCGCCATGAAAAACCAATTCTCAAAAGACCCACCAACAGAGAGACTTTATATCTACAAAGGAAACCTCAGAACTGAGAAAGCCTCAGTTGGTTAAAGCCTGTGAATGTAAATATGTGGTCATTGGTGTTTTGTCCTCCACCATTAAAGAAGGGTCATGAGCTTGGTGTACACATGGTGAGAATGGAAAGGAGAGATCTAAAAGAGAGTCCTTTTTCTGGGTCTTTGTAAATTTTCACTGCCTCGAAAGAGCTGACAATGTGTCGGTTAAGATTTATTAGTCCAAGAATACTTAGTGAGTGTATGAGTCTACCACAGCAGAGCTTTGTTTGCCGGAAACAGAGAGGGAAGAAAGTGTGGTGTGTGTGTGTGTGTGTGAGAGAGAGAGAGAGAGAGAGTGGTGGTGTGGTCAAAGGACGTCGAGGGAGAGAGTGAGAGTGGGGTGTAGTTACTTATAGTGAAGGACTTAACCCTGGTTTGTAAAATACGTCTTGTCCAGGTTAAATGGAATCTGGTGCTTTTCTTTTCCTTTAATTCCTGTTCTGCTGCTTCGACTTTTGTGCTAGATATAATTGTATTATTTGCAATTTCCCACATCAGGAATCTCATCCAGATTAATGTTATTGAGACCTAATTTATTGATTTAATTTATTAACTTAATTTATTATAATTTTTAGATCGGTTATGGAGACCATCAAGCATTGGAATTTGGTGTTGATCCAATAATTCTACTACAACCATATTATTATGTCAACAAATTAAATCAATATTTTAAGTCCAAATAGTATTATTCATCTCAATATTCTAATCAACCACAAACTTTTTGCCGAAAAAAATAGAAAACACTACACTCAATTCAATTAAAACCCAAAACAAAAAAGTGTAACTCAAATACATATCATTCATTTTATGCATGTTGGATGAGTTGGTCATACTGAAAAAATTAATGAAATTCACTTATTCAAAAAATGATATACGTTTGAGTTATAATTTTATAAGTTGTATAACATTATTCAAAAAAAAAATAAAGTGCAACTTGTCAATGGTTTTTCTTTTCACAGATGTTCTGATCAACTCACGCACATTTCAACTATTCTCTTTTTTGTTTTAGTTAAAGACAAGTCACCCACACATGGACTATAATATCCAGGGGAAATAAATCCATTATAGTCTAGGCCTAAGATGTTGTCAAATTTGAATTCAAGACATTTGAGTTTATAGCTCATCTCTCTTAATAGTATTTTTTTATTTTTTTCCCTTTCTATAACCTTAACTACATATATGATATATATGTATATTATCTATAATATAAAACAAGTTAGACATCAATAAACCTATCCAACAATCTCAAATAAATTCATCCATCGCCCAACAACAATATCCCTCTTAAATTTTTATCATACTTTCATGCACAAGTTACTCATGCTACATATCTCAATTTTGTATCCCAAAAGTGCATCTCAAATCAATGGGAATCGTTGGATGAGTGGGTCCTACCAACTTTTTTCATTGGGACCCACTCATCCAACGGTTCCCATTAATTTGGGATGCACTTTTGGGATACAAATTTGGAATATGTAGCATTACTCTATATATATATATGCACAAATGTAAATTTATTATGGATGTAGTAAGATTCATTTAAATAACTTTTGTAAAATAGTAATTAGATATATTTTTAGTAGATAAACAATGGATAATTTTGACGTTTATTTTGAAAACATTTAGTCGAACATAATTTGACACAACTTAATCGAAATCCCTGTCTGGTATTTGACGAAGGTCAGATATATAAATTTTATTTGTGTGTATGGTAAAACTATTTCATAATTTATACCCGTAAATCTGTAATTATCTAATAAATTAGGACCGACACATCTCAATACAAGTTATAAGTACGCTTGACATCTAGCCGTATCTTACTAACAGAGCTAGACATGTCATGAGGCATCTGTACCATAAAAGACGAGAAAGTTAGGAATTAGGATGGTGTTTGCCCACTATCGGAGCTATTTTGGGGGTCACATAGGCATTTTACCACAATTTCTTAAATTCCATTTTTAGCACATATTTTTTATTATTTTTTTTGAAATTTTCCTGAATTATTGAAATAGGACGTACACATATATTTTTTTTTTTTGGTTTAATGGTCAGAGTGTTCAGACCAACTTACGTACACCTCGACTAATTCCCTATTCGATCCGGTCAAAAGTAAGTCATACATTCTAAGATTAAGAAATTCACGAGGAATAAATATTTCAAAATCTAAATTCAAAGGATTGTCAAAATTTCAAACTCAAAATATTTGATTTACAGTTTATCTTTATTCTCACTTGAACTACCCACTTTGAATTACTGATTCGATTTTCTAAAATTGCATTTTTACCAAATAATTGTATGCAATTTTCATGTATTGTTTTAATGAATTTTTGAAATACAATTCATACATACATACACACATACATATATATACCCAAACATTTGAATCAATTTTTTTTGGAGAAACTTGAAATCTCTCAATCGCGATGTTATGGAATGTTATCAGATGGAATTTATAAAAAAATTTAATATTATTTAAACTTAATTTACTAAACAAATCTATCATAATCATTGTAATGGTCATATATTCCGACAAATACTGAAACTTAATGTCAATTTAATGATTATACGTTAATAAATTAATACAAGTAATATTATTCAATAAAAAATAAAACTGAACATGATTGTAAATTGATGTCATATTAAGGTGAGCGACTTGATAATAATTACATGAAAGACTTGAGATTGAATCAATGATGTGTCTGAATGACTTGATCGAATTGTGAAAACATTGTGATTTAACAAAACATAAAATTCTATCAAAACAAAAACAAGAAAAGTCGAACATTATTGAACCAATACTTTAAACCATAGCTTCAAGATGCTTGAGGCAGAAAAGGATAAAAGAAACATGACATACAAATACAATGCAACAAAAGTTGCCATGTTAGGAGTAGGTATCGTGCAAAATCAACCAAACATTTCTCTCCCATCACTTCAAATTGCACCTTCGTAACATCCTTGTCACATTTAGGGACGTGCCCAATTATCTATCGTAATTTTTTTTTCAATTACCAACCACACAATCCAAACCCAATACTTTGAATTTTGGTTGGGTTGGGTCGGGTCGGGTTGGGACAAGATTGTTGCACCATTTTGCTTGAATGAATTGATATTTGTGGATGGTTGTTCATTTGAAAATTTTCTATCTATATTCAGAACTGTTGAATCAACTATTCCGATTTTTAGCCTTTGGAACTAGTGAAACTCTCACTCGTTCAAACTCTTCCGTCCATTCCACCTAAAGCTCTTGAATCAGTGAATCGGGGATAGATACCTAACCATTATTTTATTTAAACAGTTAAAATGGTCTCTTATTTAACATACCCAATTATGGGTTTTTTTTCATCATAATTGCTTTTTCAATTATCAATCACATTGGATAGTTTTGGATGTGAGTGTGAGTGTGTGTTTATATAGAGGATATGAAACTTCCACTTTTAAGTGATTGTTCTGTTCTCATTGATAAAAAAAAAAAAAAAATTTACCAATCACCATCTAAACCCAAAGCTTTGAATTTGGGTTGTGTTGCACATGGGCTAGGCTACAAAATGGCCCGTTTTAACCAGCTTTGTGTCCATATGTGGTCCGACAAATATTGTGACACTATATTATTAATCAAGTAAAATTGAACTAATAAAATAAAAGTGAACTGCATTTTGTACCTCGAAAGATTTAAAAATTCTCACTTCATACTTTCAAAGATTAAAATTTTTCATACTGTACCCTCAATGTATCAAAAGTGTAACAATATAATCATTTTATTAGCTTTCTGTTAATTTTTTGTCAATATTAATGAGTTGACTTTTGATAAAAAAATAACAAAAACTGACAAAAGAACTGCATTGAAACATTTTTGATGCATTAAAAGTATAATGTGAAAAATTTAATTTTTAAAGGTAAAAAATAAAAATTTAAAAATCTTTCAAAATACAAAGTACAAAAAACTCTGAAATAAATAACAATCAAAGATCCAAAAGCTAAACAAACTTCACTTCAAAATTATCTAGCTATAAAAGCAACAATGATCGAAGTTTTAAAACATAGTGACATTTCATCACCATGTCAATGAGAGATGAGCAATTCTCGTACTTTATTTGTTTACAATGAGATGAAAAAAAGAGGTAAATAACTAAATACAATCGACAAAACAATGACTTAATAATGTGGGTTACACCTCAAATACTTACGGGTCATACACAAATAAAAGGAAATTTGTCGGCAAAAAAATCTCGACCATCCCTAAACTCAGATTTCACCAATAAATTTTGGATTGTTCAAGTATGGCTAGCATAGCCTAAGAAAATTAAAACTCGACCCCTAATGCCAAAAACTATTCTTTTTTGCTGTGGCCATCACACAATTGCAAGATTTCAATTACCCAGTTGATTGCAATTGTTTCAAAATTGGATACATGATTGTGATCAATTTGTTTTGTGTAAAAGGAAAGAAGAGGAATTGAGTTGCAGAGGCCATAAGAACTTCTAAAAGAGCAGTGTACATATCCTGCCTTGTCACAAAATTGTAGATACCATTTAAAAAGAGGAACTTTACTTCTTTTCTTAATGCTTTTTGAGAGCATCACTAATAATGGTACGTACCTTTTCAATCGCTGCCCCCATGGTGCCTTGATCATGGGCATGGTGACCACCCTTACTTTCCCCCAACAGTATTATGTGACACTTATTTTTAAAGCATGAGGGTTGTAATATGCCCACCTTGCTTCTATCGACGAATTTCCTTCTATTTACTTTCGTTTGTGGTTAACGGATTTTTATTTACTTTACTCAGATTATTAGTGGTTAGGGTGCAACTCCGATGGATTGACGAGTCGAATTGTCAACTCCAATTTAACATAAGTATCCTCCACTTATGTTTAATTCGAATCCAATCTTCAACCACACGAGTCAACTCGATTATTGTTTATGCTTAGATTTGTTAACTCCGATTATAAAACTCGAGTTAAAAATCAAGTTATGTAATTTGAGTTTGAAATGTGAAATCAATTCTGGTTGAACCAGAATTAATGAAAATAGGACGAGCTCGGGTTAGATTCTGGAACTCGAGACCTTAACATGAGTACTACCCGAAATTTTTGTCTAAACCTAACCCGAGTACTACAAATATTTGTCTGAATATTTTTAAATTTAATTCGAGTTGGGTTAAAATTCACGTTCTTAAGTTTTATCTCTATGTCAACTGATCTGTCTTAAAAAACGAGTCATTTGCTTACTAATATCATATCCCTAGTATGGTCCAAGGACCCATGTTTAGACCATAGCATGTGATTAGCATCTCCTTGGGAACACATGCTACCAATCAATAATCTTAACAACCACATTAACTAATCCCAGATGACAATAAATTCCTCATAAAACATAGGGGTATAGATACCATCCTCATATAATTATAACCTAAAGGGTAAAGTACACATTTGATCCCAGAAAGTATGTGTTTAGTATTTATTTGGTCTCCGATCTTTCAATTGTGTTTATTTAGTCTCGAAGGTTCTTAATTTGTATTTACGTGGTCTAATCTCAAAAGTCTGTTAGAAAATTGTAACGACTCTGATCATGCGTCAATCATGTGATTCTTAATTTTGTGTGTATTTAGTCCACTAAAGTTTTTAATTTGTGTCTATTTGGTCCCACATGATTGGCCTGTGGCCAGAGTCGTTAACAATTTTCTAACATACTTTGGGGACCAAAAGTTTATTTTACCCTAACCTAAACTATCAAATTAATCAATCAAAATGATCTGTCAGTCATCAGGTTCTGATCAACATATTCCCTTCAATGATCAAAGTCCTAATCCTACCCATATAAAAGTGATTATAAATAATTTGACAACATGCTTAAGGTCCTAAAAGTGGGGTCAAGGGTCTGAAAGAGAAGTGGAAATGGTCTTCAAATCCTTTGACACTAAACTACACTTTTTTGTTCCTTTGCCCCCCCTCCCCCCCCCCTATGGCTTCAAGGTTTAGATTGGGACTTAAACATCAGAACAATTTTTTTTTTTGAATGGTTCGATTAATCTTTTTTCTAATTCAGTCAAAGACAAACCATCCACGCGAAAATTAAAATATTCTAAATTTTTCATGATCTGACTCAAAGAAATTACCAAGATTCAACAAACATTATTAATGTCATGAGTTTATTATATAATACAAGAAGCCCTGTTGGTTTCAAGCAAGAGGCTTTATTAATCAAATGAAGTGGCTTTGGTTGTGTTGTAGCCTCTTTTGGGGACACTAGATCCGATTTAATGAAATAATTTAGACCTAGTTTTGATTTCACTATCAGTTTTTGGTCCTATACTATTCTGTAGCCATGTGCTTATGCCTCTAAAAATTAGTGTTGATGGTGTCTTTAGTTGTGAACAATATATAAGAATCCGAAAATGTCCACAAAGGAGGAGGGATAGATTGGATAGGAGATAAACATTTCATATCAAATTAACAAATAAAGGAATTACCAAATACCAAATTATATTAATACCAACATGAACTGAGTGAAGAGGGCTCTTGTGTTATTTAATCAATACGAAGAAAACAATAATGTCATGGTGACCAAATCTTGCACCAAATGATGTGGTAGCATCACATTCATTGGATGTATTATGGGTGTCAATGAAATCCACCAATCTATCAACCTACATTTGGTATATAAAGTTGGTCACCATTGTTCAACGGTCAAGAGTATTCGAACCAATTTTCACGCATTTCAATTAATCCCTTTCCCGGTCTAGTTAAAGACAAGTCATTTATGTCGAGGCTAGAGTGTTCCTCAGAGATAAATCCCTCGTAGCATAACATAAAAAAATTACCAAAATTTGAACTCAAGATATCTGAATTTACAATTTATCTCTGTTATCACTTAAATTATCTTACATGTATAAGGTGAAGTTTCGTCTCCTCAGAGTATAAACTTGTGGATTGGGTCCTTATTGCACATTTTAAAAACAATAGTAAAGATAAAGCCACGGGTATCATGGATGTATAAAAAAAAATGGTAATGGACCACAGTATGGAGTCTGTGGACTGTGGAGTTGGGGTTTTAAGTCATGGACCACACTCTGGACTCCACAGTCTACCTATAACATGTATGCAAATAAACAAACAGATGTTGATTGTGCTGAGCTTTGCTACCTAATCCATTATCATTAACTTCGATTTTAGTGGGTAAGAGAGTACCTAACCTCTATTTGGCCTCGAAAACTCAACAGTAAACATGGGAATGATTGTTACGTCATATGTGCAACGACGGAGTGTAGTTATGGCCATGACGAGAGTCA
Source organism: Ilex asprella (assembly GCA_023539305.1). Taxonomy (NCBI): domain Eukaryota; kingdom Viridiplantae; phylum Streptophyta; class Magnoliopsida; order Aquifoliales; family Aquifoliaceae; genus Ilex; species Ilex asprella. The sequence goes on along the minus strand of CM042185.1, from coordinate 49,912,499 downwards.
TGGACCCATCAATTTTTTTTAAGATGTCATTGTTTAATTACCGTTTGAATAATGACTCCTTAGTCTTTTTATAATAAGCCATATGTTGGTTGGTCATTTCTTCTCCTATTCTAACATCAAACTTCGTAGAGATTTTGATGCTCAATTAACAAGTTAAAAAAAACAGTGTAATACGTCGCTCTAGTATGAAATAAAAGATATCAGATAGATTGTCTAAGGTCACACATGAATACAGAAGAATATGCATAGTTTAAACTTGCGTTATGGCTACAACTGCTTACAAGTCTAAAAAACACGTGATTGAACAAATTATCGACTTTGAAAAAGAACATATTTTACACAGGCTTTCTACTTGTAAATCAGATAATTGCTGGATTTTGGATCCATTTAAACCATCTGGGTCATAGCGGCCTTTCCATGCCAACCCCCGACTTATAAGCCTCCTATGTATAATGGGGCATAATTGGCCTTTAAGAAAAAAAATGTCAGACACTTGGGCTATATGGCCTATAGGCTTTTGTGCTCCTATCCTGGAAGGATCCATATATGTGGCCCATAGTTGGGGTCGAGTCCAGGTCCAGGATCTGGTTTCGGGTGCGAGTGTGGGGTCGACTCTAGGTTAGGGGTCGGGTGCAGGATCAGGGCCCGAGTTGGGTCTGTGGTCGGATCCGCACTCAAGTCCGGGTCTAGTGTATGTGTGAGTATTTTAGAGTATTAGTGTATGTGTGTGTATTTATATTTTGATGTATTAGTGTATATATTTTTGTATGTGATTAAAATTATCTTTAACTAAAATTCTAGAAGTGAACTTTAGTCATTAGATTAGTAGGTAAAAAAAAATTGTAAAATTATCTGAACCGCGAATAAAAAAAAGTTATTTTTTTTAATATTTTAGAATTTGAAATATTGTATATTTTATTATATAGATTATATGTACATTCGTTGGTTTGATTGTTGTATAATATATTTCAAATGTATATTTTTGTAATTACAATTTGCATACTGATGTGGACGAAATCCGAGACATATGCCCCCATGACCCAGAAGCCCAACGAGCCCAAAGGGCCAAGGTCATGAAACAAAGGTTCAGCATCAATAGAAAGTCCATACTTTAGATCCAACCCAACCAATGAGCAAGCCCAAGGATTAGAAGCCAGATCCAAAAGCCGTTCCTGAGTCATCTGCAGGGACCACCCATCCTACAAGTTCAAGGACCACCCCTGACACATGTGGTAATCTCAGAGCAAAGAAAGTGGAGCGCGTAGCCACCAGGGATCATAGCAATAGGGGCGTTGGATGAACAGTAACGCCGAATAAACGGAAACAATGATGACAGAGAAAGGAACAGGAGGCGGAGCAGAGCATCCACAGAATCCGCACTAAGACAAGAACAATTGAAAATCCTAGGAAAGTCCCAATATAAATAAAGAACTATCACCCAAGAGAAAGGGAGAGCCATCTTCATCCTCGTAGAAACACTCTCACTACTAATAAACCGACAAATAGAACAAAATTCTCACACTTGAAAAACAACCAAAACCAGTTGTCCCCCTTGTATCGATCTTTGATCAAATAATATACATCATTGGGAGCAAGAAACTCCTTTTACAGTGGATATAACCTCAGTCCTTCGGTTATGGTGAGCCACTTACATTGTATTCCTCTATTGCAGAATATCATCCACTCACTAACTCGATTGATCCATTTGAAAACCTCACCATGATTTTTATTGGGCTTGGGCTATAATTTTCGAGCATCATCACATACGAAAAGTAAAGGTGAGCACTCAATCTAATCCTTTCTACAAATTAAATGATTACCAAATTAGCTAATTAGGGTATTTTAAATTTAGACTTGAAAAAAAAAACATTGCATCGAGTGGATCAACTTATGATCCAAAACAACGTACAATAAAAAAAAAATACTAGGTCCGAGTCAGTTTAGGGTCAGGGTTAGGTCGAAGTTCAAGAATTATTCAAATATTTGAGTAAAGTTGTAATTTATAAAATATTTAATAAAATTATTAGATAATTCTCTTTTAACTTTATTGGTTAGTGCACACGTGCGTTGCACGTGGACTATTATTAAATTAAAATATTTTTTTATTAATGGTAAAGATTGTTGGCCGTCTTTTTTGTAATACCAAAATATGCTAGAACCAAAATAAAAAGAAAGATTAAGAATATCGTAGAAGAATAACTATTGTTCCTTTGAAATTACAAAGATAACCCTTACTGAAAGTATTCTTTATGTTGACAATATTGTTTAAACCAATAATAAACCACTACACAGACATAGCCAGTAAACCTCACCTAGAGATATTATCCCACCCTACATAAATGTCCATATGTGTGACTACAAGTGGATCTCTCTTTGCTCTCTCCAGCTGTTGATTAAATGTTCAAGATTTTAGTTTCACCCATAATTTAAAGGTTGATACACGTTAACTATACACGATACCATAAACATAATGACTTTCCAAATTCTTTCACACTAAAGAATGCTTCGCAGAACTCAACAACAATCACCAATTACCTTCAAAATCAACTATATAATTTGAAGCAGAACTCAGATCATAAGCTCTATTTAAAAATACAAACCATGTCAGCTATTCAATTGCAGAATGGTCAAAAGCATTAGGAAAAATTCTTTAAGGCCAACAGAAAACAAGTAGGCATCTATTATACAAGGAACAAAATCCTCTATACCCTGTAAAAGCTTCCATACATGCTATTACCCCATAGTAAACATATGTTTCTTTTGTGGTTTCAACATATCATTTAAAGTTGGTTCCATCATAAATATCCTACAAGTGTGTAAGAGAGAGAGAAGACATCCAACTGATCATAAATGCATATCAAGTTATTCTTGAAGAATCACATATATTAGACAAATAGTGAGATCAGGACGATACATAAATGTTAGTTTAGTCAAGAATGCATGCAAAACGAATTAAAACACTACGGTCAATGTAGGATGAACCATCTATAGGTGAAAACACATAGAATACTTGCAAATTAGAACAAAGTTATCATAGGAACATATTGATGACTGTGTAGAATGTGTTCATATAATGATGTTTTCAAAACAAAAAAAAAATGAATGGACAAGTATTCAACAATTAGTACACATTTTCCACATTTAGATGACTCCACAAATATTTGCTTCTATTATCCCCTTCAAAATGCTATGTTTGATGTTATTGTATAAATTTTTTTAATAGTCTCGACTAATTTTTCATTCAGCCACAACTAACAAAAGCCTTAATAAGAACATCATTCAGAGTACACAACAATTTCTTTTGCTTTTCCCACTTGAGTCAACAAACAAAAAAAAAATCATGAATGCTACAAAAAGGAGCTTATCCAGAATTCAGGCTTGGTGGGCAAATTATTTCAAGAAGTCAGGTCTCTAAGTATATTCCATAATGTTAATTGAACCTTTTAGTTGATCTATTATATTAGTAGTGGATCCTATTAATATTGTGAATATCATCAATCCAACAGTTATTAGGCTAGCTGATTAAGTATGCAAATTAAGTTCCTTAAGCATGGTTCAACAAATTGAACTACTTGATATTATTAGAGTCATTGTATAAATTTTACAAATGAAATTTGCACTAATGTATTATAAAGTACTTATAATTAAGCACAAAATGAAAGGGAATGATTACAAATTTTAAAATTACTTGTAAAAATTACCTACATGTTGGTTTCGCTTGCAAGTCCAATGAGTTTAGCCAATCCTACTGACATGAAAGGACCTTAACAGGTGATGGTCAAGCCTAAGGGCTCAACTCATGCTACAAGCCCAAGAGGCTCAACTCCAAGAAGTCCAGTAAATTTAGCCCAATGTGGTCAACTCGCTCAAGCTCATCATGCTCAAAGAGCTACATCAACATGGAGCAGTTAATCAAGCTTAAGGAGCTACATTAGGAGGGGAGCATGCACTGTCATCCAGGAGTCTCCTCTTCTCCATCTTGGGTCCAGGAGTCTTCTCCTCTCCACCTTAAGTCCAGGAGCCTACTCCTCTACCACATTAGAGTAATGGTCATCCAAGAGCCTCACCCTCGTCACTTTGAAAATGTCAGTTTTCACTCATCTTTTGACCAAGTCCTTTAGAGAGCACCATAACTTCCTTGCCCGTTGAGGAGAGGAGAGGTCACTAAGAAGAGGAAAAGTCGCCAAGAAGAAAAGAGGTCGTCAAGCTATTTAATAATATTAAATAGCCCCCAATCTGTTATGATCGTCAGACTGACTATGCAATTACTACGTGGACGACTATAGATTGTAAGCTCCCCAAACACTTAGGAGACATCTCAAAAATCAAGATCATTCTCTCCTCTTCTCTAAAAGCTTGTAACCATCTGTGCTACCTCCGGACCAGAGTTAATAAAATTCCCGGCGAACTCAGTCATTAAAAGTGGATGTAGGTCTTGATTGACCGAACCACTATAAACCTTGTATTTTCTCTCTCTACCTATTTTATTGTATTTTATATTATTAACTTAACTGTGGTGTGCAAAATAATTTATGCATTATCATTTTGGCGTCTATGGGAAAGAAAAAATTCTCACCTAAACACTTTCTTCACTAAACCAATTGGATCACCACCAGATCTATGAATCAGCCTGAAGACAATCTGACACGAGAGGAGGAGGTTGTTCCTCCACCTGCCAATCTCGTCTCAAATGCGTAGCAGATGGTGGACACAATGCAACAGCTGGTAGTCCAAAACCAGCAGATTCTACAATTGATGCTCGGACAATAAGGAGGAGCACAACCTGGACCTCAAGTCAGGGGAGCTCCACTTCCTAGTCATCAAGAAGCTCCCCACCAAGGCTTTTCCCGCCTGGGCGCCCCATATAGAGGAGCCCTCCATGAGGGACCTCCTCCTCCAGCCCCAGCTTATGCTCCCCATGGAGGAGACCCTCATCTTCAAGAGGATGAGGGTAAGAACTAAAGCATGGAGCATGGGAACCATGTCCGTGATAATACCCAAGGTCCTCCTCTCAATTATTGGGACCAAAAAATTAAGGAGGTACAAAATCAATTGAGTAATGTCTTCAACGCCATAAAGGCATAGGGACCAAAGACAGTGAATTACCTCGTAAGTCGAATTGACTCACCCTTCAAACATGATGTGGTGAATTACTCACTCCCTCAAAAATTCAAGATGTCATCTGTTTAGACCTTCAACGGTATGAAGGATCCACCAGACCACCTCGAAACTTTTAAGACCTTGATGCAGCTGCACAACGTCCCCGAAAAAATCATATGCAGAGCGTTCCTAACCACCTTGAAGGGATCCGCTCGATAGTGGTTCTCTAAGATCACACCAGCCTTCATTGGTACATTTGCTGAGCTGAGCAGGTCCTTTGTGGCACAGTTCATTGGTGGATGCCGCCAGCAGAAATATGTCACCCACCTGCTCAGTATAAAGCAGGACACAGACAAGAGCTTAAGGAGCTACCTCGCTTGTTTTAACGAGGAGGTCCTTTAGGTCGAGGAGCTTGATGAAAAGGTCAGCATGACCGCCTTCTTAGGAGGCCTCCGGCCATCAAGCTTCATTTTCTCATTGATGAAACGTCCACCCAAGAGCATGTTAGAACTATTGGCAAAAACTAAAAAATATATGAATGCTAAGGAAGTCAATAGGTCCAGGCAAGGTGAATCATCTCGTAGATCACCAAGAGTTTTAACCTGCCTCTACACTACTCTTAAGCAGACAACTTATCTCCATCTTAGCAGCCCTCTCGCAGGTCGTCAAAAAAACTTAGCATATCTCCGCTCTGCTCTTAAGTAGGCAGCCTACCTCTGCACTTCTCTCAAGCAGGCAGCCCATATCCCAACTTAGCGGCTCTCTCACGGGTCGTCAAAAAAGCTTGGCCTCTACACTATTCTCAAACAGGTAGCCTACCTCCAGCTTAACGACTCTCTCACGGGTCGTCAAAAGTTTGGCATCTGTACTGTTCTCAAACAGGCAATCTATACCTCAAGCTTAAAGACTCTCTCATGGGCTGCCAAAAGTTTGGTCTACCTCTGCACTGTTCTTAAACAAACAGCATATCTCCAGCTTAGCGGCTCTCTCATTAGTCGCAAAAAGTTTGGTCTCAAAATGTGTAGCTCTCTCACGAGCAATCCTCAGACTCTGTCTTTGCTTTCACGCAAGCAGTCCGCTTCTATCTCCAGGTAATCATGTTAAATATTTTAATGTTTGAAATAATATTATTTTTGCCATCTTTAAGCAGGATCTTGAAACTCAGGTTGTCTGCAACCCGAAAGACCACATTAGATCAACGTACACAACTGCCTAGTCACCTAAACCAGTTGCTTGGTTGTTCAGATTAGCGTAACTAGTTGCCTGACCGCTCAGATCAACGTACCAAGTTGTCTGGCGCTCGGCCTAGGTGCCTCAACATGGACGCCCAACTCTTGGGTCGCCTGGGATACCCCACCTGCTCGGTTCTCCCTCAGCTCGCTTAAAGGCCCTTTAGTCTTCTCGGTCTGGACGCTCAGCACTTGGGTCGCCTCCCCATCATGTCAAATAACCTTCTGCTTGCCAAGGCTCCCCAAATTAGCACCAAGGCCCTCATGCTCGCCAAAGGCAGCCCCAGACTCGTCCAAGGTGCCAAGGCAACTTCAGGCTCGCCCAAGGCAGATTTGACTAGCCCAAGACAGCCTAGGCTGGCCCAAGGTGCTCCAAATGGGACTTATAATATATCAAATCGAAGCTCTCGACGAGCCCTACAAGATGGCTCAGAAACATCTCCAAAAGTCACTGGAAGTTTTTTCAAAAAAGCTTCAAAAATGGCTTAGAAATAGCTGTTTTGGTCTGTCGAAGTTTTTTCAAAAAAAAAAAAATTTGCTTGCCTAGGAGGTGACTTGTTCGCCTAAAACCTGGTTGTTTGCCCAAAATGGCGCGTCCAATTCCCTACTCGGAATTTTGACCATAACTTTTACTTCGTAACTGTAAATAGAACTTATTATATATCAAATCAAAGCTCTCGATGAGCTGGGCAAAACTCAATACCTTTAGTAATGAGCTTTTCAAAAAAAATCCAAAAAATGCCCAAAAATAGCTGTTTTGGCCTTTTCAACACATATAACCCAAAAAATCACATAACACAAAATTAGGCAGTACCCATTAATTAATTTCTTTAAACGGAAGTGTCAAAGTAGCAAAATCAATAACAAAACTTGTTAATCATGCTAGACCCACGAATCTGTTCAAAAAAAAAAAAAGTTAGACCCAGAAATCAAAACCATTGAACCAGATTATTTAAGCAACAACCGATTCATATCTTACTTGTCCACTTTCTATCAATTTGCAATGATACTTTCAAAAAGCTTATTTAGTCTAGAAAGAAACTTATTAACACACATCCAAAATGGTGCCTATATCGGCACAACACACCAGAACAACACAAGCAGAAGCTACAGAGCAGAACTGGTTTGGGGATCACCCACCAAAGAGCTACTATGGTGCTCTATCTTCTCCAATCTCTGAAGGTAATTATCCATCTATGTGTGTGTGTGTGTGTGTGTGCGTGTCTACATAATACTCACAGTTATGTATTTACCCCTAAATTCCAAGCATACTTCAAATAATATTTTTTTGGAGTTAAAAGCATTGATGTTTTTTTTTTCCGGCAAGTAAAAAACATTGATGTTATTACCTTTATGTGGTCTTTATCTCACAAAAAATCTGGCGATCAGAGTATATCGTCACGGGGCTGGAATTTAAATGGCCAGCATTCCATTGATCATGCACTATTTCCAAGGGAACAATATATGATGGTATCATGTTACATATCCTTTTGTCGAAACATAAAGGTATTCATCTCACACAATGTTTTGATGACAATATTTTTCTGAACTCCAGGTGAACCAAATCTAGAGCTAAAAGTATTATGTCGACAAATATCACTATTTTTACCTCATAACTATCAATAGAGCAACCTTCCTACCACTGCTTTTTGTTTATACAATATGAAAATTTCATTTTTATATTATATTCTCTTGTCACCTGTTAAGTTTGGAACCCAACAAAATATCAATGATTCTCCTCGCATGCTGTAGATCGTCAAAGATTTTGTAAGCTAATGACCTGAAGAGCTTCATTTTAGTAAGAAAAGCTTTTGTTAGTAATAATTTTTTGATCAACTATTGATGAATTCTAAAGTTTTGTCCTCTATTTTAATGTATTGAAGAAAAAAAAGAGTTAATTGAAGCATATGCTTTTGTTATTTGGAGCTAGAGTTATTGATCATATTTTTATTTTGTGCTTTGCTTATGCAATTGTTGCTTGTTTCTTTTATAATTGGTGAATATTGGGAAAGAAATGGCAAAAGTTATCCTTCTTTTTGCATGGGTATTAAGCTTTTTCTGTTGATACTGCCTACAAGAACTGAAAAAAATTACAGCATTGAAACTTGATGATGCACAAAATCGACTTTGCACACCACTAGTCAAGTAATTTGGAAATAATTAGAGAGTGAGATAGAAATTATAGTGGTTCGGCCAATATGGCCTACGTCCATTTTAGAATGGCAAAGGGTTGTCGGTATTTTATTGATTCCGGTGAGTAATGAGACCGGAGAGTTACAAATTGGAGAGGGAGATGAGGTATGTGCTCAGTTGAGTGTAATGCCCCCAAGTGTTGGTGGAGTTTACAATTTATAGTCATCCCTTAACAGATTGGGGCGACTTAATAGTAACTAAACAACTATTCTGGTGGAGCTGACTACTTCTCCTCAACAGGTGGGTGCTCTCCATGAGACTCGGTCAAGGAAGATGAGGGCTGACACTTTCCAAGGCGGCGAGGGTGAGGCTCCTGATAACATAGCCAAGCTAGTGTAGCTCCCTGATGAGCTTGACTAGACTTGGGCTCCATTGAGCTTGGTGGGCCTTCATAAGGTTGAACTCTTAGTAGGATTGGACTTTCCACATGGATTGGGTCTGGCCTATCATTTGCCCCCCAATGCCCCTTGTCTAAGGAAACTTGGAGAATGGTCATTTAGTTGAATTTGAATTATGGCTCATAAAGACTTCTTCTGATAGATGACTCTCTAGCAATCTGAGAAAAATTCCACTACGTCCATGTTGTGCCAAACGATTTTTAGAATCATATACTAAGATTCCTCCTTCATTCCTGACATATTTCGCCTTTGAAGGACTCCTCAAGACTTTCTCCATTTTTTATTTGGAACTTGGAGAGGAGAAGGAGGTGCTGGGCTGGTTTAGGAGGGCGAGCAGATCATGGGCGCTCCTTTGGACGAGTTGTCTAGAAGGTGGGCGTTGTTGGCTTCAAGTGCACAGGTGTTGTTGGCTTTGGGCGCACAGGGGTGAGCACTATTAGCACACGCTGATGAGGACAGCATGGAGACTTTTGGGCGTGCATGTAGGCGACGCGGGGGCAGCCTGGGCGCCAGCTCCATGGGCGAGGAGACCAAGGAGGTGCCTGTTGTGCTGAGCAGGCAGCTATGCGAACAAGGCATGGACGTTGTCTTGAAGAAATTGGGCAAGTAACCTGCTCGCGTTGGGGGCGTGCATGGTGACGGGCGAGCCACCTAGGCGGCGTGGAGTGGAGATAGGTGGCTGGGATTTGGTCGGGGCGACAATGGGCGAACAACCCATGTGAGTGGCGAGGCTGCCTATGGGCGAGCAGCCCACGTGACTAGCGAGCTGGGCTGCGATTGGGAGAGGGCACCAGGCGAACAAAGGGCTTTGGGTGCCACCTTGGGTGCTGGCTTGTGGAGTTTAGGCGAGTAGAAGGTGAGGCATGTTGACCCGGGCGAGCGGCTGAATTTTTTTTTTTTTTTTTTTTTTAAACTTCGGAAGGTCAAAACGTCTGTTTCTGGGCCTTTTTTGAACTTTTAACAGCATCAATTACAGCTAAAGCTGTGTGTCTTGTAGGGCTCGTCGAGAGCTTCGATTTGACATATTATACGCCCTATTTAGAGCACCTTGGCCGAGCAAATGGGGGCTGATGCCCCTTTGGGCGAACAGAGGGGGGCTGGTGCCCCTTTGGGCGAGCAGAGGGGGGCTGGTACCCCTTTGGGCGAGCAGAGGGGGGCTGGTACCCCTTTGGGCGAGCATAGAGGGTCTGGTTCCCCTTTGGGCGCTGGTTTGACCCATTTGAGCGAGCCTGGGGAAGGGTGCCTTAGGCGAGCTTGTGGCTACCTTGGGGGAGCCGGGTTGCCTTGGACACCTTGAAGGTGATGGTGAGGGGCCTCTGGTTAAGGCGGGGCTGCCCTGGGCGTGCCTGGGGCGAGCAGGCACTATTCTAGGCGAACCTGTTATGATGGCGATGGACGTCGAGCATAGACAAGCTTGGGGCTACCTTGGGCACCTTGATGGTGATGGTGAGGCACTGTTTGAGGACAAGTGCAGGCAAGCCTTGTGCTAGTTATTAAGTGCAGAGGTGTAGCGACAGCGAGCAGGCTGTGCCGAATGGATGAGACCTGATTATTAACATTCAATCTACTGGCAGTCCCCGATTGTAGACGACCTGAGTTTCAGGATCCTGCCTAGAAATGTCAAAAATAATGTTATTTCAAATATTAAAAATTTTTACATAATTACCTGGAGAGAGGTAGGTTGGTTGCACGAGAGCAAAGATAGCTTGAGGATTGCTCTTGTGTGAGCTTCACCTCTTGAGGCTGAGCTTTTGGTGACCCATGAGAGGGTCCTTAAACTTGAGATATAGGCTGCATGTTTGAGAACAGAGCAGAGGCCAAGCTTTTGGCGACCCGCAAGAGAGCCACTAAGTTGGGTCTGCCTGTTTCAGAACAGTGCAGATATAGACTGCCTGTTTGAGAATAGTGCAGAGGTAGACTGCCTGTTTGAGAATAGTGCAGAGGTAGACTGCCTGTTTGAGAACAGTGCATAGATAGGCTACCTGCTTAAGAGCAGTGCAGAGATGTAGGCTGCCTATTTGAGAACAATGCAGAGATAGGTTGCCTGCTTAAGAGTAGTGCAGAGATGTAGGCTGCCTGTTTGAGAACAGTGCAGAGGCCAAGCTTTTGGCGACCCACAAGAGAGCCACTAAGCTGGGTCTGCCTGTTTGAGAACAGTGCAGATATAGACTGCCTGTTTGAGAACAGTGTAGAGGTAGACTGCCTGTTTGAGAATAGTGCATAGATAGGCTGCCTGCTTAAGAGAAGTGCAGAGATGTAGGCTGCCTGTTTGAGAACAGTGCAGAGGTAGACTGCCTACTTAAGAGCAGTGCAGAGATAGACTACATGCTTAAGAGCAGTGCAGAGATAGGTCAAGCTCTTGGCGATCTCCGAGATGATTCCACTCGCCTAGACCTGCTGATATCCCCAATATTCATATGTTTTTTAACTTTTGAGGAAAGGGATAGAGCTCCACGTTAGGTACGAAGGGTGTGTCCGTTCGTAAATCAAGGTAATCCACTGTCTCGGGTCCTTAGACCTTCATGGCATTGAGGACGTTACCCAGTTAATTTTGCACCTCTTTTATTTTTTCGAACCAGTGGTAGGGAGCTCCTTTGGAATGGCTCCCGTGCTCATGTTTTGGTTTTTACCATCATCCTCTTGAAAATGAAGGTCTCCACCACGAGAAGCAGGAGCTGGAAGAGGAGGTGGAGGTCCCTCATGGTGGGCTTCTTTGTGTGGGGCGCCCAAGCCATCCACATAAAGGTTCTAGAGGGACAGAGATGAGGGCTCTGCAAGAGTCGGGGCACCAGGGCGGAGCACCAAGTTGGGCGCCAGGCATGGGTGCTTGGGTTCCAGGAGAGGTTTGGGCACCAAGCTTGGCCCCAAGATAGGCTTGGCACCAAGAGGTGCCTGGGTGCCATGTTGGGCTCCAGGAGAGGCCTGGGCACCTGTGCTGTCCTAGGTGCCTAGCTTGGATGCCAGGGTGTATTCCTAGGCGTCTGGACGTCCTCGTTGGGCGTTTGATTGATTGGAGAGGTGAAGAGGACTTCAATACATGTTGGAGATGTATTGAGTGGCACCCCATGTGGGGGCTTGAGGCGGCGCCCATGGAGTTGGGTTCTTGATAAGAGGCGGTATAACCTTGGTAGGGGGAGAGGAGAATTTCTCCCTTGTGGGCGAGGCCCCAACGGGCGGCGCCTTCAGCAGGTTGGTCAAGAGGAGAGGCGTCTTTGGTTGTTTAGGCGTCGGCTTTGCTACGGAGAGAGGGCGAGATGGAGGAGAGGCATGGCCTTCGGCACGGGCGATGCCAGGGTCAATAGGGGCAATGCCTAGGGCTATGTGGGCGGTGCCCAAGGTGCTAGCGAATGCTCCCTTGAAACTTTTGGTGTGGCATCATTCGTGAGGAAAAAGACCTTAAGCAATGTAGAGTGGGTGGCTCCCATAGTGCAGGAAGCCATGTGGGCGGCGCCCAAGGCGTTAGTGAGAAAACGGGAGGCGCCCATGGCGCAAGATGCGCTGCCTAAGGGGCTGTTGGGACGCCCAAAAGGTTGCAGGAGGCGCCAAGGGGATGCTAGATGCCAAAGGGACTGCAGGAGGTGCCCAAGGGGCTGCTAGACGCCCAAGAGGTTGTAGGGACGCCTAAGGAGCTGCAGGAGGCACCCAAGGGGCTGTATGGACACCCAAGAGGCTACAAGGGGCGGCCAAAGGGCTGCTGGACGCCCAAGAGGCTGCAGGGGGCGCCCAAGGGGCTTCTGGACGCTCAAGGCGCTGGTGGAGTATCAGAAAAATCGGCAAAACTTTGAATGACCATAACTTTTCGCTCGGGAGTCCGTTTAAGGCGAATTTTTTTTTGAATCCTGGTATTTTTTCGAGATCTACGACATATGTTTAATAAATTTCTCCAAAAAATACTTCTATCTCTTTGAATCTGAGTTTTAAGCATAATACAGTGAAACCGACGGTGGTGGAGAGCTGTGTGGTGTCTTTCCTTCCTTCCAAGGGGGTGAAGTTTGATGCCCTCAATACTTTTTGGTCAAGTTCCAAATGTCAAGTTGCTTTTCGAGAGATGGGTCCCGGTGGTGCCCCACTCTTTTCCAATATGGGATTTCTAATGAGAAGGTCTGGGCGCCAGGATTGATGGTCTGGGCGCCTGGGGGTGGTCTAGGCGCCTAAGGAGGTGACCTAGGCGCCACCTGAGAAGGTCTGGGCGCTTGGGGGAGTGGTCTGAGCGCCACCTGAGAAGGTCTGGGCGCCACACGAGAAGGTCTAAGCGCCTGGGGGTTCCTCGTCATGCATCTGGGTGTCCATGCTGGGTGAGGTGGAAGCCTCGTTGCTCTCTGCCTCTGTTGGTGTTAGCCTAGCAATGAAGTCTACTAGGGCTTGTGCTTTGTCGGCGCGCCCAAATGAGGAACACCCATGTGGGGAACTCCTTGACGCCCCAGGCGTGGAGCTTCTCTCACCTAAGGTACAGGTAGTGCTCCTCCTTAAGCAACAGGCATTAGCTAAAGGATCTGCTGGTTCTGGGCCATAAGCTGCTGCATAGTCTCCAACATCTGCTGCGTATTTGGGACAGGATTGGTTGGTTGAGGAGCAACCTCCTCCTCTCTTGGTTGGTTATCCTCAGGCTGGTTCATAGATCTAGTGGTGATCGCCATAGGTTTAGCAGAGAATGTGATTAGAAATGAGAAGTTTGTCGATTCCCACAGACGGCGCCAAACTGATGATGCACAAAATCGACTTTGCACACCACTAGTCAAATAATTTGGAAATAATTAGAGAGTGAGATAGAAATTATAGTGGTTCGGCCAATATGGCCTATGTCCATTTTAGAATGGCAAAGGGTTGTCGGTATTTTATTGATTCCGGTGAGTAATGAGACCGGAGAGTTACAAATTGGAGAGGGAGATGAGGTATGTGCTCAGTTGAGTGTAATGCCCCCAAGTGTTAGTGGGGTTTACAATTTATAGTCATCCCTTAACAGATTGAGGCGACTTAATAGTTACTAAACAACTATTCTGGTGGAGCTGACTACTTCTCCTCAATAGGTGGGTGCTCTCCATGAGACTCGGTCAAGGAAAGTGAGGGCTGACTCTTTCCAAGGCGGCGAGGGTGAGGCTCCTGATAACATAGCCAAGCTAGTGTAGCTCCCTGATGAGCTTGACTAGACTTGGGCTCCATTGAGCTTGGTGGGCCTTCATAAGGTTGAGCTCTTAGTAGGATTGGACTTTCCACATGGATTGTGTCTGGCTTATCATCTTTCTGTAATGCAAGTTTTTGGAAGCTTGTCTCACCAATGCCGACGAAATGACACTATTCAATAAGTACCAAAAAAATGGTCTCAAGAACAGATTGTTAAGGCTTATATTCCCACGACAAAACGAGGCTATTTTGCTTCAGAATTGGGTCAATGAAGGCCGCAAGGTCTCAATTTCCAAGCTTCGGGGAATCGCGAAGCAACTCATGAAACGTCACCATTACAATCAGACTTTTGAAGTTTGATCTTGTCAGTCTCTCAACTTTTATAACATTATTATTATTCTGCTTTGTAGTAAGTACATTACAAAAGTGAAAATGCTCTTTCGGGAAGAAAACAGAAATGAAAATAGAAACCTGGGCAATAGAGGGGATCCGTTATAAGAACATATCTTTACTCAAATCTATGCACCGCCGTAGTTTTTCTTCGTATAAGCTTAATCTGTCCTGCACATACAACCTACAAAACCACATAACACCAAATTAGGCAGTATCCACTAATTAAATTCTTTAACCAGAAGTATCAAAATGCAAAATCAACAACAAAGCTTGTAAATTAAGCCAGACCCAAGAATCAAAACCCTTGAAACAGATGATTTAAAGCAAGAACCATTACTTCATGTGTCAAAAAAGAACCATCCTATGATCCAACATCCAAATTCGTGCAGTGACAATACCTCCACTGTCTAAAAAAAATAGTACACTGGATACATTAAGGACAATCCCACAAACAAAAGCCTTAAAAAATGAAGCCCTATTTGATTTTCCATGTTATTGTGTGATTACAGAGGAGAGACAGACGAATGGTTTCTTGTTGGTCGATTCGTTAACATGCAGGGAAACAGAGAGAGAGTAACAACTTAAAAATAGGGAGACAAAGAGACAGTAACGACTTAAAATGGGAAGCAATTGGGTAGAGGTGATCATTAACTTTAATTCTTGGGTAATTTGTGAATAGCGGATGAAGAATATGAAGAGATAGAGAGAGAGAGATTTAATGGGTCAGAAGTAATGGAGTTTGTACCATTTGAGGGATAAGAATGACATAATAGTAGTTTTGGGAGATAAAAATGAAAAAAAAAAAGTTTTTCATGCATTAAGACTTTTTAAAATAGTATAGATTTAAAGTAGTATAGATAGATAAATATTTTCGATAATGTACAAGTTTACCCCCCACCATTTATTATTTCGGGAAAATAAATAATTAAAATTAGAGGAATATTTTGTATCCCAAAAGTGCATCTCAAATTAATAGAAACCGTTGAATGAGTGGGTCTCAATGAAAAAAGTTGATAGAACCCACTCATCCAATAATTCTCATTAATTTAAAATATAAATTTAAGATACAAATTTGAGATATATAGCATTGCTCTTAAAATTATAACACAAACCGAACGAATGAAACCAGAAAATAGTTCAACGGCTTTGAGACCTTCCTTCTTCATCTTCACATCGATTTATCATGCCCTTACATTTCGGCTGATACATCGTCTTCCCTAAATTCAATTCATTTCGAAACCCTAATTTCGATTCATCCTTCAACGATAATTTTCGAGTTTCCTACTTGTAAACCCTAATTTTTAAAACGGCCTCTTTACGATTCGATTCTGTGGTGCAATCATATGTTGTAGAGTAATCGGCTTTGTAAACTCGGATACGGGGCTGGAATTGTTGTTGGAGGTGGTGAGAATTGGGATTTGATAGGATGAGTGCTCAGAAGAAAAGGAATTTTCAAATTGAGGCGTTTAAGCATCGGGTCGTGGTGGATCCGAAGTATGCAGAGAAGACGTGGAAGATTTTGGAGCATGCGATTCATGAGATATACAATCATAACGCCAGTGGGCTTAGTTTCGAAGAGCTCTATAGGTTTGCTTCTTATGACTTTGCTTATTCTGATTTTCCATTTGTTATTGAGCTCAGAATGATAAAGTTAAGTAGCACATATCACATGGTTTGATGTTTTTAATAGCAAAGATTGCTTTGATTTTTTGCTGTGAGAAGCAAAGAAAGTCCGGCTACATTGCTAAAAAGCAAACAGTAGCTCGGTTGATATAATGTATTGGGTTTGCCTATTGCATCATATGTTTGTATTATTTGTAGAACTTTTGATAGAAATTTTATAAATATAGTGTTATGGGAAATGCTAAATTTCCTCATACTAGATTATGATGTCGAATTTGGAATGCAATTGAGATGTAATATTGAATGGAAGGTTCAGCGGGGTTTGGGGCAAATGAAGAAAAATGGGAGTAAATATTAACCATCTTCTGTAGAAGAGTTCCACGTTATATTGTTATATATGGGGAAAAACACATAATGTTGTTGCCCCAGTTATTTAAGAATGTGTGTGTGTGTATTCTCCCAAATCTGGATTACTTGTATATGTTTTACATCGACTCTGTCATGACCCTATAGTTTACTAGAATGTGAGGCATGAAGTTTCCACTAGGAGAACTTCACCCAAAATAGCATGAAATGAACGGATTCTCGAGTTTTAGAAACTCTGGATCCCTGGGGAACATAGGTCTGCTCCTCTCATCTGCAGTTGACATATGTGGATGTATGAGTCATATAGTCCATAAATTTAAACACATGTGTGTCAAACCGTATCCAATGACTCCACATGCTACAACCTTTATGTCTATTAACAACAGCACCAACTCCATTACTAACATGTTGCTGCTACTCTAGCGAGTAACATTGTTGCCATGTGCTTTATCCTACCTTTTGTGTTGTGTCACTGCCTTCATACAATTTGAGAAGCGTGGTTGCTTTTACAAAGTTTTTTGTATCTGAGTTGTGTCATCTGTGTGTCAGGCTTCATAGCTCCCACAGCATACCATAACCACAAATTTCACTACCCTTATATATGTCCTGCCTGTGGTTGTCAGATTTCACCTCCACCAACCCTTCTTGCCTCTTTAATGCCACTTTAGCTACAGCCACTGTGAGACGGGACCGCCATTGCATCACCACCATACTTTTACTTCTTGCTTGAATATCATTAGAATTACATAGCTATACCGATCAATGCACTTTTTTAGGTAATTAACATAATGAATGATTTTTCAAAGGTTCAAAGAGGAGCCTTGTTTGAGATAGGGACCTAGGGTTGTCGTGTTGGTTCTTGTGAGACTATAAAGCCTTTCCATTGGGTTGATTACATTTTCAGTGAGAGACTCCCCCTCCCCCTTCTTTCCTCTGATATTGATGGCCTTTGCTTGTGTAACTTTATCCTGAGAATTGTGATCCAAGTTGATACATTCTTCCAGCGTCTATTGTTGCATTTTATACTGACTATGTATTGGTATTCTGCTGCCAGCCTGCTATGTGCACTATGTATCCATCATGTACTGCAAAAATTATCCACTATTTATGTATTATCTTTGTAAGCATATGTGTAGTCCCCTGTCGTTTCATGTTTTTGGTTTGAAATTGCTGCTAGTGAACCATATTGTTTACAAAAATGCTGATCTCTGACTTAGTACTGGTGGCTGAGTTAGCCTAGCTTATCCTACCTAAGTATATTGTAATGGAATGTTGGTGAGCAAATTAGCGAAGGTGCTTTACTAATAGAAGAAGGAAGCTTCGGTGTGTAGCCTAAATATCTCGTGCCATTAAAGGTCTAATATGCAATCAGATGTCTTGCTCAGGACTAACCCAATATGTACTTAGTTTTGCGAGGAAAACATGATCTATGACATGGAAATTGATATCTATGATGTGGATTGGCTCTGATTTTGGTTGGGATTCTAATGGCTAAAAAGGGTGGAGTAAGCAGTTCTCAGCGCTTGGGTTTTAAATTTGACTAACCCTCCCAATGCAGCTCTCACGGCAACACGGGATAATATTGGGCGATGTGCATGAATGCTACATAAAATAATTTTATCCGCAGGATGTTTATGCCATAGTGCAGTGTAGCGAAATATTATAATTGGATTTAGTGAAAATGACTCAAAACGATTTAGGGTTGACTCAAATTTGCAATTGTATTAGACCGCAAGGTGCCGAGTCGGATGTGGACATTGTATCGGTATGAGTTGAGACTTTGAACCATTCTGTTAAGCCTTAAGAAATATGTACTTAAATCAAATTCAATATAGTGCCATCCAAGTCTCATCACCTTCTCGATTCCACGTTCTTTATGCACTCGAAAGTTCCAAACAGATATTCACAAGTGAAGAAACTTCAGAGTTGGAGCATGATTTACAATCTAAATTGGCGCTTTCCAATGTATACTGACACACTAGTTTTTGGAGTGAGTGTGCCTAGGTTTTGGGGACATGAAAAATCAAAGGAGAAGATCATGGATTCCCAAGTGCGGGAAATCCTATTCCCTTAGCCATGTCACATTCTGTCCGGCTCAGGTACACTTGTTTGGTTGTAGTTCCTTGTTTTCATCGATTGTCTCAACTCTAGACATTATCAAGTTCTGATCCTACTTGTCACTCGAATGTATAGGTAGCATCCTCCATTAAACCATTAATCTTCTCTCCCCAACTTCATCCATGTCTCTTGTTGTCAAAGATAACAATACAGAAATTCGCGAGTAAGAAGGGCCAAAGTTAGAAGATACTAGATAAACCAATCTAAAATGGATCCATTAGCTGTTAAAGTTTGTAAATTGTAAGTCACTCTGGCAATGGGTCATATACCACAAGAGTAAAAGATATTAGGTCTGCGCCATATGCTGTTTCCTTAGCCACGACAAGTCATGTCAGACACAAATAAGGTTGTGTTATAGTTCACTGTTTCCTCAAAATGACTGAAGAGTTTGCCTTGGGCATTGTTCTAAACAGTATCCAGTGTTGAAGAAGTGCAGGGAGGAGTACTTGGTTTCTTTAATGGCCTGGTTTCCTCTTAGGATTTGTTTGAAAAATTTAGCCCATTGCCTGTTGCATCATTTGCATGCATGTGAAGCTCATCCAAATTAGCTCCCTTTGTCTAGTTGTCCCAACTTTCCTAATTTTTGGTTTATATGTTTTGAACGTATGGCTAGAACTAAGATACTTGTGAGCTTAAAATTCCTTGATTAAGTGGAAGTACGGGTCCATGAAAAGTTATAAAATTGGGAGTCATGATGTACCTGTACCTATTGTCCTTAATCTTGATTTCTTTATTCTTTCATAGCAATTTCATGGAAGTTATGGAGTTTGTGTTTTGCTACACATGCCTGTTTTGTTATCTATGTGGTGATCTGCCTAGAATCCAAATTGGATCAGCCCTTGTCTGCATGGATTCCAATTTGAACCATTCCTTGTATGGGCCTCATGGATTACGTTGCCCATTAGAGCCCTTTGTCTTTTCTTCTGTTTCTGGGAGCTCATTACCTATTTTAAGTATCTTATTTTTATTCAGGAATGCTTACAATATGGTTCTGCATAAATTCGGAGAGAAACTCTACTCTGGACTTGTGTCAACTATGACATCACATCTAAAAGAAATAGCAAAATCGATTGAATCTGCTCAGGGAGCTTCATTTCTGGAAGAGCTGAACAGGAAATGGGCAGACCACAACAAGTCTTTGCAAATGATCCGAGATATATTAATGTACATGGACAGGACTTTTATCCCTAGTACACACAAAACACCAGTTCACGATCTCGGATTAAATTTGTGGAGGGACCACATTATCCACTCTAGCAAAATCCAGACCAGGCTTCAGGACACGCTTCTAGAGCTTGTACTGCGAGAAAGGAGTGGTGAAGTTATAAACAGGGGTCTTATGAGGAATATAACAAAAATGCTAGTGGATTTAGGTTCTCCTGTTTACCAAGAAGACTTTGAGAAGCCTTTTATTGGAATCTCTGCTGATTTTTATCGTGTTGAGTCTCAGCAGTTTATTGAGTGCTGTGATTGTGGCGATTATTTAAAGAAAGCTGAGAAACGTCTCAATGAAGAGATTGAAAGAGTGTCTCATTACCTGGATGCAAGAAGTGAAGCCAAGATAACTAATGTGGTGGAGAAGGAGATGATTGAAAGTCATATGCACAGATTAGTCCATATGGAGAATTCCGGTTTGGTTAATATGATAATGGATGACAAATATGATGACTTGGGAAGAATGTACAACTTGTTTCGGCGGTTGCCTAATGGACTTTCAATAATTCGGGATGTTATGACTTCTCACATTCGGGAAACAGGTAAGCAGCTAGTCACTGATCCAGAAAGGTTAAAGGATCCTGTAGACTTCGTGCAGCGGCTTTTGGATGAAAGGGACAAACATGATAAGATTATGAGTTTGGCATTTAACAATGACAAGACATTCCAGAATGCTTTGAATTCCTCATTTGAATACTTCATTAATCTGAATCCTCGATCACCAGAATTCATATCTTTGTTTGTGGATGACAAGCTCCGGAAAGGACTGAAAGGAGTTAGTGAGGAGGATGTGGAGATTGTGCTAGACAAGGTGATGATGCTTTTCCGCTACCTTCAAGAGAAAGATGTGTTTGAGAAGTATTACAAGCAACATTTGGCAAAGAGGCTTCTTTCTGGAAAGACTGTCTCTGATGATGCAGAGAGAAGTCTGATACTCAAGCTGAAAACCGAATGTGGGTATCAGTTTACTTCCAAGCTTGAAGGTATGTTCACTGATATGAAGACCTCCCCAGATACAATGCAGGGATTCTATGCAGCCATGGGTCCTGAGATAGCAGATGGCCCCACGTTAACCGTCCAGGTCCTCACTACAGGGTCTTGGCCAACTCAGTCAAGTTCCACGTGCAACCTTCCTTCAGAAATCCTGGGGGTCTGTGAGAAGTTCCGAACATATTATCTTGGAACCCATACTGGGCGGAGATTGTCCTGGCAAACCAATATGGGTACTGCTGATTTGAAAGTGACATTTGCGAAAGGCCAGAAACATGAACTGAATGTTTCAACGTACCAGATGTGTATTCTTATGCTGTATAATAATGCTGATATGCTGAGTTATAAAGAAATTGAACAGTCAACAGAGATACCTGCATCCGACTTGAAGAGGTGCTTGCAGTCTCTGGCCTGTGTTAAGGGGAAGAACATTCTCCGGAAAGAGCCCATGAGCAAGGATATTTCTGAGGATGATGCTTTCTTCTTCAATGACCAATTCACTAGCAAGTTCTACAAGGTAAAGATAGGCACTGTCGTTGCACAAAAAGAGTCAGAACCAGAAAAGCAGGAGACCCGGCAGAGAGTGGAGGAGGACAGGAAGCCCCAGATTGAGGCAGCCATAGTGAGGATCATGAAGTCTCGGCGGGTGCTGGATCACAACAACATTGTTGCCGAGGTCACAAAGCAGCTACAGTCGCGATTCCTACCAAACCCAGTTGTAATAAAGAAGAGGATCGAGTCGTTGATTGAGCGTGAATTTTTAGAAAGGGACAAGGTAGATAGGAAGTTGTACCGTTACCTGGCTTGAGCAAACAATTTATTGTGTGTGACAATGTCATTTTATTGGGGCTTTGTTTTGGCCTTGGCTTGTGGAAGTGTAAGATGGAATATTTTTCTTGAATTATTGCAGGTCAGATGGGTTCTACTGGACATTTTGTTCAATGCTTTTGGTGTCCCTTTGTTTTACTCTCTCTCTCTGATGATGATTAGGTTTGCCCAAACATACTGGAATGGCTCTTTATTGGGTTTCAGTAAATGGATGATGTAACTTCGAGAATAGATATTGGAGGAAACCAAACAGGTTGCTGGAATGTTTGAAAATGAGTCTATTTGGTGTAAGATTATATGTGAAGCGATACATTATCGGGAATTATGCACGGACTGATCGTTTGTCAGAAAACGCATTGGAACAAACAGTTCTTGCTGTTTATATTTTCAGAGACAAACCACAAACACAAGCAATCATTTACGTTAAATTCTAACTCAGTGAATTACTTCTCTTCTGAGGCTTCACCTTCTTTCGCTGCAATCACGGCCATTGATTTCTTATTAGGCATGTTCAGACCTCTCTCTCTCTCTCTCACTCTTTGTTCCACTACATCACTTGTCCATACTACAGAGCCGGAGCCAGCTGGTGCGCCCACCTTCAACATCCACCCCTTAACAAAAAATATATAAACAAACCTAGAGCTGTAGCCCTACCATTAATGTGGATCATAGCCCTCTTACTCTTAATTATCATTTATTTGCTCCACTTGCCAAAACAATCTTTAACCTCTTTCTATCAATTATCCTTATCTATCGCCAATCCGATCCTATCTTAAAGGCTTTCATTTCTAATTATACTCTTTCTTTTTTTTTTTTGCATAACTATCTTACTACCTTAATCTTCATATGAACAAGTAGCTAAATGTAACTTAATAGTTATGTACACCCCTTATGAAATCCTATTCCACCATTGTAATCTATCAAGGGGACACACAATAGAGACTAACCTCAGCATGCAACAGAAGCACAAAATATAAAACCAGAGAGTAGCATGACAGATCAAGGAGAACACTATCGACCACAAAACTGGCTAAATATACGACTAGTAAGATTTATGCATCATGGCTAAATATTCATGTCAGCACTTCATTTGCGAAAGAGTAGCTACCATTAATGACAACAAGTACTGCTGCTTGAAGAGAAAGTCTGCAACAACTGATAACTGAAAATTATGTTTGTCATTGCCATGAGCAAAACTGGGGACAGGAGAACATTGAAGGTAAACCACGGGTTCATTCATCCTCCTGCTCATTATCTTCTTCGTTATTGTCACCTTCCACATCGTCCTCGCCTTTCTCCTAGTTAACACATATTATGAACAAGTCATGAAATTGGACAGAATGAGCACAAAAATGGGCGTCAAGTAAATTTTGACTGGTCTCACCATGAAATCTTGCAAGTAGTCATGCAAATAGCAAAGAGCACATAGAAACACCATCAGTTAAGGACACACAAAACAAAAAGAATATAGGCAGTGTTTGACAACAGATAACTCATGGACTGAATGACAGCCAACAAAAACTAAAGATAGTGCCTTGACCTAACCTAAACACCAAGTCCAGAAATCCATCCTTCAGAAACAGGTGGTGGTGGTGGTACATGGTTATGACAATGAAATCGTTATAGAGTGGCTGTAAAGTCATACACCCAATGGCATATAAATTCGTTTTACGTCGCATATAACGTATTATGTGATAATAGGAAAAAAACAACAAACAAGCAAACTGACTGACAACAATGAAACCAATAACTGATTAAATAGAGATCTCAATACTTTGATGTGTTTCAAAATGTTTGGGGTGTTGTGAGATGTTTTGTCATGTTTACACCAATGTTTCAAAGTATTTCAGGATGTTTTGGTATATTTCAACAAATGTTTTGGAAATAAATTCTCAATTTTTTTATTCATTTCCATTTTATTTTCAAAATGTTTTCATCTCCTAGATGGCTGAAATAATATACCAAAATGAAATTTTGTCCTTAATTTAAGGGTTTTGTTTGTATAAAATCTGCCAACGTGATCGTTAGAGAACATGCTATAATTATCACTGAACAACAAAAGAAGAAAAAGAAAAAGAAAAAACAATAATAAGAAGGTTAAATATGAGAGTCAATTATTTTTAACCAATAAAGGAACCATAAACAGAAATTTTTGCAATGCATGATTGTGTATTTCCTGGTGAGAGAGAAACTAAAGGGAGAAGCACTTAAGTAGTTATAAAGAGACAGGTCATAGTATTTCATCAATATTTACCTCTTCATCATCCTCATCTCCATCAGAATCTTCTTCATCAGCTTCCTACAACATAAAATCACAGATTTCCTCTAAGCCACAATAAGTACATGGGAATCCTAATTCCAGGAAAAAGTAAATCATATTAACATGAATTACATTGTTGAAATATTTGAGAGGATTGGGCCACAAGTCCTCCTTAATTATCTCTGCAACCTGCAGTTTTACAGTGGAACATATATTAAATAAACACAGGTAGACAACATAATGAAAATGTTGACCTTTTCCTATTAATTAAATTAAACCAGCAGAATCAGCTACAGTAAAATCTCAAGTGGAGGATGAGATAACAAGACAAAACAGTTACAAATGACATCAAATCTTGAAACCTGTCCCCCCCCCCCAAAAAAAAAAAAAACCCCATAATCATCCCTACACTTAGGGGTGTTCACCCT
>CM042185.1:49857522-49887837 GCA_023539305.1 Ilex asprella | reverse complement strand
AAATAACATGCACCAATTTAACAACACAATAAACCAATAACACTAAAACCTAAAACAATTACAAGAAAACACAAGAAAACATAAACATCAATACATCATAATTGTTGCACAAATACAATAATAATTATTTTAAGTTTAAACCATATGGTTAGGGAATTAAGGTTTTTAGTTTTTTTATATATATATATATATATATATATATATATATATATATAAATTAATGCCGGTAAAGTAGGGTAGGAATACGAAAATTATGGCTATTTCGCACCCCTATCCGATTTAATCGGAAGACAAAAAACTCTTCCGCATTCCTACCCGATTTTTTCGGTTAGCCATTCAATAGGGTCGGGTAGGGTAGAAAATTGTGGTTAATCGAAAATTTGAACACCCCCTACCTACACCAACCAATTGTTATTCTATTGTCATGCACCTTTACATATATGGGAAACAACAGCCATTAAAAAAAGCTTCAAACACTGTGTGCCTTTGAATTACCTCATCATGAAGACCCTCTAAAACATCTTTCTGTTGAGTCTCACTGAACCAACTAAAGAAGCTGCATTCATAAAGATAACATAAAAGATAAATGCCAGTGAGAACACAATAATGGCTAAAAGAAAATAGAAAGTCTAGGATCCCACTCTCCATGCATTCTTTTCCAGTGCTCTCTCTCTCTCTCTCCTCCCCCCCCCCTTCTTTTTTCCCCTTCCTTAATTCTTAGGTTATGCTTCTGAAATGATATTTTCTGTTTGTTAAAAAGAAGCCTAAATTAAACCAGAGAAGGAAAATTTTCCAGTAGCCAATAAATTGAACATTGTACCAGATTAGTTAAGGTAGTATGCATGTATTTGCAATATTCGAATTACTACAATCTTTGAATTAACTAATGGAACTGCAAGAGTCAACGTTGGTACGAGACCCTCAGTAACTACAACACCAACTAAATTTATCATCTAAAAACAACAATAAATCCCTAATTCCAAGTTTTTGATTGTGTACTATTTTCCTTGCTGTTCCTTTTCTTGTGAAGGATAGTGTTATGTTGGACAGTTGGAGAATCTAGATTTTAGAGGGCATACACAACTAGATAACACAACAAAGCTTTATGAGAGGCTTAGTTGGTCAGCAAAGCCTTTACTGCTAACTAATGAAGAAGAAAATATAGATGCAAATGTTTTCATCCTAAAGAGAGGGGGAAGCAGGCATCTCAGAGGAAATACCAGTGTAAAACGCAGTTATCTTTCATTATCAAAATGTCAGCTGTATACTTGATCATCCAATCAACCTAAGCCACAAATGCTGGTGATTCAGGCTTATCTGATCTACATTTACACACACAATCTTTATGCATATGAATCAAAGTGTCAAACGGAGTATACCCCTGGTCACAGGCCATCTAATTGCATAAAATATATCCGTCAACACACCGTGAGACTCACAACCTCAACAAGGCTCGACAAAAACAATCCAGAACATACTTTACTAAAATGAAGTATAGCATCTGAAACAATAACTTCAAGAGGTCGACACTTCAATACATGAAAGCCGTGGCTTTCTAATTCAACATCACCACCATTTGATATAAACTCTTGGAATTTGGTGCGAGATTTAAGACCTTATTTATTTCAGAAACGTTTTAAGTTCCTCATCAGATAAAAACAACAAGTGAGCACATGATAATAGCACCGCGAACTTCAAAATACAGGCACTGACCTTCAGAGCAGGCATAAAAACCTAGGCCAGCATCCTAAAAAGCTGCCTCCCTATTATAACATGCCAGTCAAGAATAAAACAAAGGTCCTTCCACCTACTGCAATTCTAGTGTAACAAGTAAGATTACAAAGCACCACCACACGTGAGTAAGATTAAAAAGCAACCGAGACACAAAATTCCCACTACTCATTATCATGCAAAATGTATACATAGAACACTTGTGCCCAAGATTTGCGTCCAGTAGGAAATCTCCACAGCCACTCAGCCACCAAGGCACTAGGCTGACTTACATAGGATGTTTTAATAAGCATAAATAAAGAATAAAAAATTAAATCAGATATATGTAATCAGTTTTTGTTCAGTTTTCAAATTGAATAAATTATTTATCCTTTACATGATTATTATACATGCCAATTCTGATTCTTCATCAAAGTTTCCACACTACAAGTAAAACAATTTTTTTTCCAAATTTCATTTGATAGTTGGAACCACCATTTTAGGGATGGGTTAGCATCTCTCAACCGTATTCTGTGGGATGGGTTTGGGTCAATCAAACCATTTACAAAAGCTGCAAAACCAACCAGGACCTACACCAAATTGTTGATTGCACCCTACTTGAAGTCGTGGATTTTTTTTTTTTTTTTGATTAAAAAGTGTGGAATTCAAAATAGCATCTTTTAATTGGATTATAGCAGTCATGCCACTCAACTATAAACTGAAGATCTTCTGTATCCATACATGTACAAATATAAAAGAAGTAAACCTGACAAGAATAAAATTCTCTATTCCAACATTTGAGGGTTATTACCCCTTTATCTTTCATAATGTTCTCCAAGTGTTTAATATTGCATGTACAGATATCTAAAAGCCTCATAACTTATGGGCTTGCAAGCACTTGTGAAAGCAACTAACCCATAAATACACTTTTGACATAGTCCAGAGAAAAGTCAAAATTAGCAAGAAATGTACCTCTCATCAGAAAGCAGACGTTTGTTTCCTTTTTTGTAAGAACTTCCTCCGTTAGCAGATCCCTTTACATTAACAGTTTCTGTTTTCAATACGATTTTTGTTAAAAGAAATCCAAATATACAAGAAGCTACAAGTGTAACCATTACCATGCCTTCCTTCCACTTGATGGTTGTACCAGTAATTTTGGTCGTTCCTTCGTCAAAGAATGTGAAGGTCTTGGTCAACTTTGTATCTTCAAAAAAAGGATTTGGTTTGAAGTTCTGAAAATTCACAGTAATAGTAAAAATTAATAACTAAAAATAATAGATAAGAAAAGAACAAATAAACATAAGTCGATTATTAAATAACTAGCACCAGGGTGGGAAAAATAGGGTCAGCTTAACAAGTTATGGGAAGAAACTCACGAATGTGATGGAGTATCCCAACTTCAAGTCCTTGAAATCCTCAACGTCAAGAGAATCCAAATATTTGAACACCTAAGGTAAAAATGTGAATCCCAGAACTCAACTACAATGTCAAGAGTAGAGGATTTCATAGAATATTAATCCAAATTCAGCTACACCGTCAAGGGTATAGGATGTCACGCTCACACCTCACAATCAGACCCCAGTTGTTTACACAAGAGGAGATATCTAACCCACTATATGAAAAAGGTAAACTAAAGGAACAACTGAACGCTTATATATGCTTTTTGCTGGATGAATGGATGTATGTGTCAAAACAACTAATATGCGTCCAATGTAATGCCCAATCGATAATGTATTATATCATGTATCAAACCTTCTGGTCTTCCTCGTTCAGAAGATCACCAAGTGCAGGATGACTCAAGAACTGCACAAAGTAGCAAGGCATAAGACGTTATGCACCACTAATTGTCAACATACCCAAAGAAAAATGAAAAGACAGTGACAGAAAGACTTACAGCAGTTAACCAAAAGTCAGGAATAGATTTGATGATCTCACTCCGTTTGGCATAAACAGGCCTCCGTATCTCATTATATTTCTGTTCAACTTCCAATACTTTGTCACTGGCTTCTTCATTAACCTGCATGATACCAAAGTATTTATCAAGTTTCATAGAGTACGCACAATAAATCAATTCTAAATAGTATTTAATGAGCAACTGGTTTCAAACAAGCCTCAGATTAGAATTACTAATAATTGATACAGAGCTAATATAAAAATGAAAGTACAATATCAATAATTGGCAATATTTTGCTAATCTTGCTGAAGGTGAGTATACTTTTCCACAATTAGGGCACAGGGTCACTATAGTTGGGCATGAAACAAACTGGCTTTGTTCTGTAACTGACCCCATATCACGTAGTGGACAGTGTACCATGAGTCTTAAGGTAATTGATAAGCTCAGGTAGCATAGAGTTCCCATACTAAACGAAATAAAAAAAAAAACACAGAAGCAACAACACAGACAAAAGGGGAAAAGAAAAGTATTGGAGAATTGCAAAACGATCCACACATAGTGCAGCAAAAATAAGCCAAAAAATTGTTGAGACACACTAACAGGAGATTAATTAATAATTGAATCATAATGCCACCACTTCTCTATTTGATCTACGGTGTGCCCTTGGCATTCTTTAGTAACAGAAAACAACTAAACCCTCAACCCTCCTTTATTCATAGGTAAATGAGTAAATCGCAACGCTAAAATGTCCACAACCAAAGTAGCCTATGTAATTGTTTTTTGCCTCTTATTTATCTGTTGCTCCCCAAAAAATGAGAACCAAAAAGAAATTTCCTTTTTTCGATCTGGGCAACTCAGATATGGAAATCCTTTGAAATTGTCTCCTTTTTCCATGCAGCCTAATCAATTCTTTATTATATCTCTTTCTTTGGAGAACCAAACTCAGAGGGAGGTGTGGTTAAACAGTAAAAGTAGATAGTTGCCTCAAATTGCAAAATTTATGAATGAATGCATAATTTATTCAAGATTTATGGCTAAAAATATATTTATACATAAATGCATTTAATCAACACAATCTACATGAGCCAGATCACAATTTCATAAAAAGGAATCAAAATCAGGACAACGCATAAATAAGACCATCTAATCAACGCAAATGGTGACATAATCAACAAGGACAATCCCATATATACCACTTCCTATTAGATTTATCGGAATATATACGATCATATTTTTAGATTTGCAAGCATATACAACGACAATAAATAGAAGACCTTCTTGAGCTCATCTTGGACTGCACGGACTTTGTCCAAATTCTCAGAAAGCTCCACAAAAATGCAATCTATCTCTTCCAGATCGCTATCGGAGTGTACCATCACTCTCTTTCCCCGATCTGCAACCATCTTTGAAACCCTACGTAGGTGCCGATAAACTAGATCGTATAGTAGGGTTTGAGAGGAGATAGTATTGTTGTGGGTGAAGAGATCAGCCGTTTCAAGGTATTTATAGGAAGATGATATCGAAGCTAAAAAAATCTTCACTGCAAATGGGGACCACCATCCTAAATGTCAAACAACCGGTTCGGGTGTCAAAATATTTTTGAGCTTAATAAATTGTATGACATAAAGAATGTGTAATGTATAAAACACTTCAATTTTCTTTTTATCATGGGCACAACTTTTTTTAAAAAATGATTGCAAATTAAATCAAAAACTTGTTTCTTTATAGGCAACTCAATTTCTTAGGAAAATATATTAAGTGGGCAGATTGGCAAGATGGGATTGATCTAGTACCACTTAAAGAAGCTTTTGTGGGTACAAGATAGTTTCACTAGGCTGTGGACATGGCATGTAAAGCTTATTGATACTCAAATTACCTAGAGCTACACCCCAAATCCAGCACTTTAATAGATGCAACTAAATCAAACCCAATTGATATCTTGGTACTAGACCATAAGGTCAAAATATCTTGCGTGTTTAGTTGAGCTCAATAAAAAATTTACTGTTGACCCCAATGTCACTTGTGCCTAAAAGATTCTCCAAATTTGGCATGTTAATCTTTTGTTGCCACCATCTAAAAAATAAGATTTAGGATACCTTGTTTCGTCAACACAGATACCATTGGGCTTGGACTAAAATGAGGAGTCCACATAATGTACATTGAAGCGTGCAAAAATGATACCAAAGAGTGGGGAAAAAAAAAGAAGATAAATGTTGTCATGTAGAAAATCATATTTTAAAATGATGCAAAGCAAATTTTAAAATAGCTAATCAAACAAATTAGGAACAGTCCTTATAACAAGCCCCATTGAGCTGTTATCCATTTGCACTTTCAATAAGTGAACAATTGCTATACATAAAACCCTCAACCATGTTTGATCAATTAAAAGAAGTATTTTTAAGAAAGCCAAAATGGTATTAAATATTTCCATAAGAACTTTCTTCTAACAAATTTTATTTTCTTTCCTTTGCGATTTCTCTAAAGTATTAACTAGCACAACCATTGAAAATCTTGATAGAAGAAAGCTGAAAATGCCTTAAATTTGCTTCTTCACTCATGGAAATTCAGGCAAATTTCTTCTCTTCCTCTTTATTCTTTCCAATAACCAGAACAGATCATAAAAAGTAGTACAACCGGAAAACACATGCAATCACATTACATTGCAAAACCCGCCACCAAACTCAGAATTAATACCTTCCAAAAATTTTCCCAAGAAAAATATTTGATCATCGATTAATATCAGAATGCACAAACATAAATACCCACTAGCCCCCTCAAGGCATACCACTATCAACAATAACAATTCACATAAACCCACTTTCAAATACACAAGTACTAAGATATATACATACATAAAATTGTAACATGTGATGATTAAAAAAAAAAACCAACCTTTTCGAGCTCATCTTGAACCTCCTGAAGCTTTTCGATGGAAAGAACGAGCTCTCCCTCAATGTGATCGAAATCATCGTCCACAGCTCTCTCGGCGACTTTCGATTTCTTTCCTCGGTCGGCCACCATCTTTTGAACCCTAAACGGTTAGTGGCCAAAACCCTAGTTTGTTGGTGAAGCGAAGTTCAGTGTCCTCCGACTCCGAGGGAAGACAGGAGAGAGCTGTAAGTAAGAGGTGAGTTTTCCATCTCTTTTACCGTCTAAGGTTGTTTGAATCCGATGTAGAGCTCTAGCATTCTCTGTTTTTGTGTCGGATTTCTAGGGTTTTTGAGATATTATTAGAATATTTTGCAATACTTGCAATTTGTCAATACAAACAAAAAATTGGGAAAATTACATTTTGACCCATCGATGTTTATCACTAATACACAAAGATCCCCTTAGGTATGAAAAATAACATAAAATTCCTCTAAGCTTTGATATGTTGTAACATATAACCCTTGACGTTAAAGTCCATCTGAATCACCGTCCATTTTTAATGACGCCAACATGTTTTCTTCCAAAAATCCATAAGTTACTCTTGAAATAATTAGTTTTAAATCACCAAAATCTCACAAACCCCAAATTTTTTGTTTTCATTTCCATCAAACCCCCCATGAAATTCACAAATTTATTCAACATTACCCTCTTCTTCAACTTTGTTAAAGGCCCGTAACTTGACCCTCTTGTCCCTGAACTTGCCACCCTTACTCCCAAAGCATGACAAAGAAACTAGTCAATGCTTCGAACCTAACTTGCCCACTCATTTTATTGTTTATTGATTGCAACCAAAGATTTAAACTTATTGAACATGTCACACTCGCCACTCCCATAGCATTGAGTCTCCCCTCAGGGGAATCAGTACCAAAATCTCATCCATTGAAAACCACTATTATATCCACCCACTAAATAACCACACCATCATTCAACAACAATAATTGAGCTATAACCTCAAACCACTAAATTAAAAACATCATCATTGCTATACACAATAAGTAAAGAACACATACCTTTAAATTGAATTCGACAAATAAAGCCAATATGAAAATGGTTGCTACCTTCAATTTGAGTTTAATATATTTGTTTTTTAGTTAGTTTTGTGTGTGTGTGTGCATGTATGTTTGTGATGAGAAATAGAAATCAAAAGATATGATGCAAGAGAGATGAATAATTGGGATATGTGTGAGCATTAACAATTATGTGTCTCTATGTGTGTGTGTGCATGTGTGAAGAACGCAAGAAAGATAAGGTGTGGGAGAGGAAAAATATGGGAGGTGGTGGGTTTTCATGGGGGGCTTTTAAGTTAGGAAGGAGGGGAGTGTGCTCTTGTGTAAAGAACTCGAAACAAACGAGGTGTGAGAGAGAAAAGATGAGAGGTGGTGGGTTTTATTCAAGATTCTACATATGAGTGGGGCGGGGAAGGAGCTTGGGGTTGGAGGTGTTGGTATTGTGAGGAAGGTGAGTTACAGTACTGATAGGTATGTAGTGGAGTTGTACAAATGTAGGTGGGGCATGGTGGTTGATTGGAGGAAGGATTGTGGCTTTGAAGAAGATGAAACATGGAGAAGGTAGCAGAGTTATTTATAAGTTTAGGGTTGTTTGGGTATGGATTGAAGATATTCTATGGTTGAATTAAATTGTCCAACTTGATTTTGTTTGGGTTTTTGATAGGGGTAAAAAGATATTTTTTTATTGTTTTTGTTGGGGTCATCTCCAAATTGTTGTTATTAAGGGATGTCAGTGTCATTTTATATTACTGAGGGGATCCATATGTATTAGTGACAAATATAATGTAATTTATCCAAAATTAAAATGAAAAACACAACAAGAAAAGGTAGCACCAAACTCATCATGGTGTGACAAGGGTCCTGAATTTTTATTTTTTTATTTATTATGGATAAACTTGCAGGGTAATCCAAATAAAAATTTTGGGTAACGAGATCCTAAGTTCAAATTTTAATGGAAGATTTTTAAATTTTAATAAAAAGCTTTAAAATTGCATATGATTTGTCGATAATTATGCATGTTTGCATGCTTACTATTTGCGTTGTAACTATGAATGTAGATGACGTATAATCCACACAACTCTACCTAAAAATAAAATAAGTAAATAAATAACCGATGCAACATAAGTATATAGTACATATATTTGGTACAGGTTAAACAGTTAAACAGGAAAAAAAAAATATTTGGTAAAGGTTATTTTGGGCATTTCCAACTTTCCACTGGGTGAGGTCTTTCAAATAAAATAGACTAGAGAGTTGGCCTAGAAAAAAGTGCCATTGATTTCCATTTGGGCCAGATGTGTACAGCTACCACGGTTGATATTTTGGGCCAGACTACACTTCTATTTACAGAGAGCTCGCTGGAGCTGGAAACCCAAAGAATAAGACAATCTTGTTGGTGAGTTTGAATGCTTTGATACATTACTACTTTTTCTTTGGGATCCTTTTAAGCAATTACCATAATTATCTCTTTGTTTTACAATTTTGAGGTGGCTTGAATCCCGTTAAGGCTTGTTAACGGATTGAATTTCAGTCTATTCAAATTCGAGACTTTAATTCGAATATTTGAACTTTTTTCTTTATTGTCTATTAAAAGTCAACAATTAGATCTGAAAAAATTTAATTGAAAAAACTCAAAGATCCAGAGTTTAACAAATTGATTACATATGAACTTCAATTCAATGTTCTTGTACACTATTTAGATGGAATCACAAATAGAACTGTATATGGCCGTAAACATACTCAAAATCATAAAAAAAAAATCAGTTCTAAATTATAATAATCAACAAAAAATATCAATTTATACCCGACTAAATGGTTTCGAATCAAAAACCAATACCTTAACATGCCTAAACCTGGATGACTTGTTTGCTTGGCCCAATTCTGAAATAAGTTGAGGTAGAACTTTGTTTGAGTTAACTAAAATAAGGTCCTTCCTTTAAATTGTAACAAAATTTGGGTTTAAAATGATATTATCTTATCCTCCCGTAGATGCACAAAATCGCTTTCGTGCAAGATCAACAGTCAAGAGAATGATAATGTATAATTAAATAACAGTAAATATACAATCAATGACAATCAATGGTAAAACGGTAAATATAAAGTCAATACCAAGATTTATAGTGGTTCGGTCCAGGTGACCTACGTCCACTTTCTCGAATGGCAGCGGTGGCCGGCGATCTTATTAATGTATCAAAGTACTCTGGAGAGTTTACAGTGTTTAGAGAGAGGGAGAGAAAGAGAGAGGGAGTAGAGTGTGTGAGGGATTCAGAGACGTGCCTTCAATGTTGAGAGGGCTTACATTATAGCTACGATTAAGGAGGTGAGGCGGTGGTGTGATAAATGAGATCTCTACCACTTTGGTAAGTCCTATTTTAGTAGGAGTCAATCTTCTCAATTCTGGTATCTTCTCTCTTGTGCTGCTATTCAGTCGGAGGAGGACTCTCAGCTGGATTAGACTCGATCGTTGTCTTGAGCTCGGACTTATATTGGAGTGGACTTGGACTCGTACTTGCATCGACATGCTGAAGAGGTTGGAGTACCAGGAGCAAAGAGGACGAAAGAGGACGGACCAGGAGGGCCTGACCACGGACGGTGCCCACTTAGGTCATCATGGGTGGCGCCCACTTGGAGCCAACATGGGTGGCGCCCTCCTTTGGGAGTCCTTAGGCTTGCTTGAACTCCTTTGGTGTTTTGGGCCCTTTTCTAACGGGTTCACCCAACTTCGATTAGACTTTCTTTCGGGCTTTCTTGGCTAATTTAATTTGGGCTAACCCAGTAATATTCGGGCTCATCATTTACCCCCCATGCCCCGAGCCTCTGATTTTTTCGAGAGACAGGGGTCGAGGGCATATGTTTCGTCTTCATTCAGGCGAGTCGGAATTTTCTTTGCTTCCCACGGTATATTTTTATCTTCGAGATTTGATATCAAATAAATTATATATATATGTATATTGGTGGCTTTTGCCCACCATTGTTGACTTTTTTTTTCTCTTTCTTTGGCTGCCTTGGGTGCCGCCCATTCGCCTCTCCCTTTTATTTTTTTCTTCCTTCCTCTTCTTTCCTTTGTTGGGCGCCACTCCCTCCTCCTTTTTTTTCTCTCTTCTCTTGGTTGCTCTTCACTTGGGCGCCGTCTAGCCTTGCTACTTTTTTTTTCTTCTTCTTCTTTCCTTTGCAGGGCGCCACTCCTTTCTCCTCTTTTTTTTTTGGGTCTTGGGTGCCGCCTCCTAGTTCGTTGGGTATTCGACTGGGCGGCATCCTTAGGCGAAGAGGTGGTGGTGACCTTGAGCAAGAGTAGGAAGCGCCCTCTTGGGCATGGAGTGGGCGATGTTGGAGGCCGTTGTGGGCGTCACCTGGAGGCTGATAAGGTGCTTTAGTGACTCCATGAGACTGGCAGGGCGCCTTGGGCGACGCCTTGGGTCTTGCTACAGGCGGCACCTCTTTGGCGCTTGGTCATTGACGACCTTGTCTCTAATTACAGGTGCCCTCTTGATAGAGCGATGAAGGAGATCTCTGTGCTTTTGGGTGATGTCTTCCCTCTTCTCTAGAGGACGAGGTCTGGTGCCCCCAGTTCTTCTCGATCAAAGTTCGATGGTCAGGTTGTTTCCCTAGAGATGAGTCCCGGTAGTGCCCTCACTTTTTCTGTGACTCATGTGTGCATCAGAGCTAGATGTAGGAGTTGAGACTCCAGTGCAAATGGCTTGAGTTTCAAAAGTGTACCTGGCAAAAACAGTATTATCCCAACATTAAAATATCTTAACATGATTACCTGCAGGTTATTTGCATGGGAGCAAAGGCAGAGTTGTGGGTGTCTCGAGCCGCATGAGCTGAGGTCGAACAACGTATAATGTCGGTAGATGACTGCCGTAGCAGAGGTGACTATTTGCACGTGAGCAGAGTCATAGATGTCGTGCTACGTGTAGTCTCGGAGACGGCTGCCGTAGCAGAGACTTATAAGGTGACTTGCGCGAGGGCATAGATAGAGGGTGACTTGCACGACAACATAGTCAGAGGCTGAGCTACGTATAGTCTCGAGAGTTAGCTGCCGTAGCAAAGGCTTATAAGGTGACTTGCGCGAGAGCATAGTCAGAGGGTGACTTTCACGAGAGCAGAGTCAGAGGCCGAGTTATGTATAGTCTCGGGAGTTGACTGCCGTAGCAGAGGCTTCTAAGGTGACTTGCGCAAGAGCATAGTCAGAGGGTGACTTATACGAGAGCATAGTTAGAGGCCGAGCTACGTATAATCTCGAGAGTTGACTACCGTAGCAGAGACTTATTCCATTAAGATGGAGATGAGGAGGGCGGGAGTCTGAGGTAGTGTTGGGTGCCTGGTGAGAGAGGGCGAGACCCATCGTCTAGGCGGCATCATGGGAGACGCCCAAGGCGGAGAGGGCGAGACCTCTAATCTGGGCGCTTGGTGCTAGGGGCGTCTGGTGCTGTGCACCTTTCGTCTACACCTTGTTGTTAAGTCATGTTCTGACTTTTGTAAGCTATTTATTTTTAGGAAAACA
The DNA here is from genome assembly GCA_023539305.1 of Ilex asprella. Classification (NCBI taxonomy): domain Eukaryota; kingdom Viridiplantae; phylum Streptophyta; class Magnoliopsida; order Aquifoliales; family Aquifoliaceae; genus Ilex; species Ilex asprella. Next base: position 49,875,788 of record CM042185.1, on the reverse strand, counting down.
AAATAATTTTGGACACAATAATCTTCGGAGAATTTTATTTCGTAAAATAACAAATAACAAAATAAATCAACTGAAACAATAAAGAATATATAAAATATTCTGGAGCTCAGGGTCCCATAGATGGGCTAATACTTTCCGGGTGAAGTTGGAGTCACCTCCTCCTAGCCCTTAGGCGATCGTCTGGATTTCTCCGAGGTGTTACTGGCGTTCTCTATCATCCTGGTCCAGACCAGGTGGTGGGGCTTGTCCTCTGCCAGCAACGTACTGCCTCAAGTGGCCACGCTATATGAGTTCATCGATCTGTCTTTTAAGATCAAAACAGTCGTCAGTATCATGGCCGTGGTCGCGGTGGAAACGACAGTACTTGTTCGGGCTCCTCCGATTCGGGGGTTCTTCATCTTCTCTGGCTAGCGTACTGTAGGGTCATCCTGTATTTGGAATAGGATATGCTCCACGGAAGCATTGAGCGGTGTGAAGGCTTGCTGCTCTCTCAAAGGTGGGGGACCAAGGTGGTCCTTGACAATGATTCTCTCTGTCCTATTTCTTTTGTTCTCTATCTCCCACTTGTCTTCAAGGGTGTCCTTCCTTTTCTCACCCCCGTAGGAAGACTCACCTCGTCTGGCCTGGGTGACATCTTCGACGTTTATGTACTTCTGTGCCCTTGAAAGTAGCTCGGACATGTTAAAGAGAGGCTTCTTGAGTACTGAGAATATGAAACTGGAGGTACGAAGGCCAGCGATGAAGGCGGCCAGGACTACCTTGTCATATGGCTGCTCAATCTAGAGAACCTCCTTATTGAAGCGGGTGAGGTAGTCTCTGAGACTTTCATCCCTATCTTGCTTGTTGGTGAGCAGGTGGGTCACTGGTCTCTGATGTCAGAGTCCCCCAATGAAGTGGGAGATGAAAGACTTACTCAGTTCTGCGAAAGAGCGGATGGAAGAGGGCCTGAGTTTGGAGAACCACTGACGAGCGGACCCTTTCAAAATGGTAGGGAAGACCCTACATATAATCTTCTCAAGCACGTTGTGGAGTTACATGAGGGACTTGTAGGTATCGAAATGATTGAGGGGGTCTTTGGTACTGTCAAAGATCTCGATGGCAGACATCTTAAACTTTGAGGGTAGGGGATAATTGACAATATCAACGATGAATGGAGTGTTAGTGCGCCTTACCAAGTAGTCTACCATCTCGGGTGTCTGTGCCTTGATGGCGTTGAGGGCATCACCTAGTTGATTTTGCACCTCTCTGATCTTCTCATCCCATTGGTTAGGGACATCCTCCGTTGGGTGGTGGTATTGGCTCCCATGGTTGCCATATTAACTCTCTCCGCCTTCGTTCTCCTGCGCATGTACGTGTGGATGGGGGACTCGTGAACTCCCTGCGCACCGAGGAGGGACTAGGCGAGGTGCGCCCTGGTGTGGCCTTGGGACATTCTGGCATCCAAAAGGGATAGGTAGTGGCTCCTCTCCTGTCGGAGGGAGTGGGACTTCTCCCACAGGGTGATGGGCGACGCCCCCTTAGGCAAGCATCAACTGGAAAACCAAATAATATATTGTATTTTATAATAAATTCAACCCTGGAAAACCATCACTAAGTATTTGTTTAGATTACTTTGGACTTTATTAGAGTAGCATTAGCATGCCTTGATTAATATATGTATCATTATGGTTATACTGTGCTTGGAGCTTAGTTTCTTTTTTTGGTCATAGAGTGTTTAAGCTTGTACCGACTATTCACTCGAACTCTGAGATCGACCACCGTAGCTCGAGCTATTTCAAGAATATATGTCTTTAAAGAATAAAGGTGATTTATCTTTAAAGGGTGTAAAAAATATTAAACCTCAAACCTCTTATTTTTAAGAGGGTAGACTGAACCACTCCTAAAGGTTAGGTGCTTGATTTCTACTTGTCCATTAATCAACCTAAAAAACCAAGACATGCACACACAAACACATAGAGACACACATACATAGAGAGAGAGAGAGAGAGATCATAGGAAGTTATCTAGTTTTATTCAACATGGTACCCCCACATACACCATAAGTTTCAACAAACGTTAGTATGATACCATGGCTTCTACCATTGTAGTACAAGTACAAAAAGCACTTAAAAACTCCGTAGAGGTAAATATTCTCAAGGAGAAGGCGATAGCCAAATTCCTCTCACTTTATTTCCTGTCTCCTAAGATCCATCTCAAACAATGCTGCACCCAAAAAAAAGAAGTGAAAAAACACAAAAAACAAAACAAATATTAAACATCTATCAATCTATAAAAAAACAAACTTCAAATCACAAAAATAAAATAAAAATTATACTTCAAATAACTTACTTTTGGCAGTTGACAGTGGGAGAGATTGGAACACTACTTGGGACACCACACTTTTTGGGGAGATCAGAGGCAGCATCAGGCTTAATGTTTGGGTGATCAGCAGCTGCTTTCTTGAGACATTCACAAGCAGCTTGTCTGTCGGATTGGCTCTGTGTCAAGTCCTTCAAACTCTTCACCCCGGCACAACATTCTGCTGATGGAGTACCACCTTGCATCAGATAACCAACGCACTGGGAGAGCGAAGCTTGTACTTGGCCACAAGTAATGACCGCCTCGCTTGGCCTTGCCACGAAAATAGTCATAGCTAGAACCACCAGAAAAGTTACGACTATTCCTTTCATGGTTTGTGGAATACTGAATTTTTGATTGTTTGCTTGTTTTTGGGTGTGTTGAAGAGGAAATGGACGAAGGTATATATAGTTGCTAGGGAGTGATTGTGTACAAAATGTGAAGATATGGTGTACGACCGCCATGACATAAGAGCTTCAGAAGTGGTTGTGGAATTTTGGCTTATTAAGTTATTTTGGGATGACATTTAATTACCCCCATTAAGAAAGATGACGGGTGAGTGAAATCATCTCTTCTCCTTTTTGTTTTGATCTTCCATCAGATCTATAACAACTTCTATCTTCCTGGGAAGGAAGGATTGATCATGACTGTACAACAGTGGCATGTGCCATTGATTGGGATTTCGGGTGAGCTAGCGATAACAATGAATTGAGTGAATGAATTAAGTCCAGCAAGTATCATTATTGTGCTCTCAAAGTTTAATGTCGTAATGGGCGTGTTACTTGTAATTGAATGTTTGCATAGTTTTTTTTACCAATAAATTTGTAATTTTATGGTGCGTTTGATAACGTTTTTATTTTTATATATTTTTTTGGAAAAAATATAACTAGTTTTTTTTTTTCTGTGATAAAAACTAAACATATAAAATAGGGGTGACAATTTTTGACACGATACAATAACTCGATACGAACACGACACGAATAAATGGGTTTGGGTTGACTATTTTTTGACACGAACCCGTGTATGACACGACCCGTCAACACGAAATGTTAATGGGTCGTGTTCGGGTTCAACCCGCTTAACCCGTCAACACGAAATTTTTAACTCGAAAGAGATTATCCTGACTTTTTTGTTGCATATATGAGTTTTTATATTTTGATAGCTTGTTTTTTCCATTACTTCTAATGTTTAATTTGGTTGTGAAATGTACGATTAACATATTTAATTAGTATTATAGAAATAAAATATTAATTATATGTAACTGTTTATCAAGCACTGACATAATTATTGTATAAAAAAAGATATTATTACTCATTATTTTTTTTATTATTATTAGGTTAATTTTTAGTTTGTAGAAAAAATATGAGGAGAGATTCAATCAAGTGAAAATAAAATCTTAGAATTAAATTTTTTATTCAAAGTTTATGTGGGTCAACACGAATACAAACACGAACACGACACGAAAATAAATAAGTCAACTCGACACGACACGATTAGTTAAATGGGTTAGGTTAGAGTTGACTGATGTTCGACACGACACAAACCCGACACAACACGACTCGATTGCCACCCCTAATATAAAACATATTTGACAGTCACTTATATTTTAAAAAATATAAAAATAAAAATAAAAAATATGTTTAGTATTATATATTTTGGATAATATTTTATGATTGTTGTTTTGGTTAATATTTTAATCCCAAATACTTCAACTAGAGATGTTCTTGCTGGGACACACACATTCTGGTTTGTGTGTCGGATTTATGGGGGGGGGGGGGGGGTTTTGACAAAATGTAAATACAAACAAATTAAAATGAAAAACAATTGGCACCAAACTCATGGGAATCCAAAGAAAAAATTTAGGATATGCATATTTATTATTTATATCCAAATTATGATTTGTTTTAGGGTTATAAAATGTTTAGGTTCACACCGACTATTCTTTCGAGTTCTGAAATCGATCACCGTAACTCGATCTAATTTTAAAGACATGTTTCCTGAGGAATAAAGATGACTAGTTCTCAGGAGTATAAGAAGTATCGAACTTAAGATCTCTTATTTAAGGGAATAAAATCGACACAATTCTATGTGAGAATAAAATAAATAAATAAATAACTAATATTTGAACAAAATGGACTCTATATATTTGTTGTTATTTTGGTAAATATAACTTTTTTCTGGGTGAGGCCAAACTTCGATATAGCTTTACATTTGATAATTGTTGGGCCAGTTTACATTTCCCGTTTACAGTGAGCTTGTGGGAGCTGGAAAGCCCAAATAAAAAGAGACTGTTGATAGGGAGTTTGGGTTGGGCCTTTGAATTCAGATTCCCGCATAATTTAGGGTCATAGTTATATACATTTGGGATCCTTTTAAGCATTAGAGATGACTTTAATCCCGTTAAACTTGTCAATAAATTTAATTTGGATCGAATTTTATCTATTCAAATTTAAAATTAATTTTAAAAATTTAATCATAATATTTGAAAATTTTATTTTTATAGTCCACAATAGAATCTATTAAAAGTCATAAATTAGATCCGAAAAGAACCAATCGAAATAACTCAAATCTCGATTTTAGTTAAAATTCATGTTTTTTAGATCGGATAAAAAATTGTCATGCTCATATCAAAGTCCATAAAAAAAATGTATAGTATGCCAGATTCGAACTCTAATAATTATTTAAAAATATTAATTTATATCCGACTAATCAATTTGGACCAACTCCGTAACATGCTTAAACTTGACCACTTGTATGCTAGGCCCAATTATGAAGTATAATCATTATCATTAGATTGATAGTACGTCTCAATATTTATTGATATTCTTTGTCAATCAAAAGATTGTGATGGACTAGGTTAGAAAATATGTCATCAAATTAAATTTAAATAGTATTATTGTATTTTATAACAAATTCAGCTCTAGTGAACCATCACTAAGTATTTGTTTAGATTACTTTGGACTTCATTAGAATAGCATTAACATGCCTTGATTAATACATGTTGCATCATTATGTTCATATAGTGATGGAGTTTGATTTTTTTTTTTGGTTACAGGATCTAAGTTTGTGCTAATTACCCCCTCGAGTTATTAAACCGGCCACCATAGCTCGAGTTAATTTAATAACATACTCCCTAAGTAATAAGAGTGACTAACTCTTAAGGGTATAAAAAGTATCAAACATAAGACCTCCTATTTACAAGAAGCCAGACTTGACCAATGGATCACCTCTAAGAGTTAGGTGTTTAATTTCTACTTGTCCATTAATCTTCCTAAAAAAACCAAGCCACACACACACATACAATAGAGAGAGAGAGATAGATCATAGAAAGCTGTCTAGTTTTATTGAACATGAAACACCCACATACACCATAATTTTCAACAAACATTGGTAAGATACTAGGGCTTCTACACTTGTAGCACCAATACAAAAGCACTTAAAAACTCTGCAGAGGGAAATATTCTCAACGTGAAAGCGATAGCCAAATTCCTCTCACTTTATTTCCAGTCCCCTAAGATCCATCTCAAGCAACGCTGCACCCAAATAAACATGTTAAAAAACGCACTAAAAAACAAAACAAGCATTAAGCACCAACCAATCTATAACTTCAAATCACAAAAACAAAAAAGTTGTACTACAAATAACTTACTTTTGGCAGTTGACAGTGGGAGAGATTGGAACACTACTTGGGACACCACACTTTTTGGGGAGATCAGAGGCAGCATCAGGCTTAATGTTGGGGTGATCTGTAGCAGCTTTCTTGAGACATTCACAAGCAGCTTGTCTATCGGGTTGGCTCTGTGTCAAGTCCTTTAAACTCTTCACCCCAGCACAACATTCCGCTGATGGAGTACCACCTTGCATCAGATAGCCAATGCACTGGGAGAGCGAAGCCTGTACTTGGCCACAAGTAATGATCGCCTCGCTTGGCCTCGCCACAAAAGTAGCCACGGCTAGAACCACCAGCAAAGTTACTGCTATTCCCTTCATGGTTTGTTTTCGTGGAATGCTAAATTCTTGATTGTTTCCTTGTTTTTGGGTGTGTTGAAGAGGAAATGGAGGAGGCTTTATATAGTCAGTAAGGGGTGATTGTGTACAAAATGAGAAGTTAGGGTGTGTGACCGCCAATACATAAGAGCTTCATAAGTGGTTGTGGAGTTTTGGCTTATTAGGTATTTTGGGATGGCATTTAGTTACACTAATGAGGAAATATGATGGGTGAGTGAAATCATCTCTTCTCCTTTCTGTTTTGATCTTCCCTCGGATCTGTAGCAGTTTTTATCTTCGTTGGACATGCCATTGATTGGGACTCTGGGTGAGCTAGCGATAACAATGATTTGAGTGAATAAATTAGGTCCAAGACGTATTATTGTGCTCTCAAAGTTAAATGTCATAATGGGCTTGCTAATCGTAATTGCGTGTTTGGATATTTCTTTTTACCAATGGATTCGTAGCCTAATAACAAAGTTATATATTTTCCTCTAAGTAGACAATTTTCGTAATGGTGTAATTACATATTTTGGCTAAATGATATGAAAAGATATCTCAAATTATGGCATGGTGGTATTTGTGTATTGAATCGATCAAACTTCCTAAATTGATTCTTAATTATCTTTACTGTTAGACTGAAGCAGTGTGATTCAAATTCTTCCAGGTTTGGCCTAAACATTTTTTTCCTTTCCTTTCTTGTCCTGTTTTTTTTAAGGGTGATTTAAAAATCGGTACAATTTTTTAGACTTATTTAGGTAAAAGTACCACACAAAAAACTTATTTGGGATAAAGTACATATTTTTAAAAAATGACACTATTATCATTCGGTTAAGTGCAGATGAGTAGAAACTATTTGAATTCCTACCGAAAATTTTGGTTACAATCAAATAATGAGAGTTAAAAAATTGGAGCTAAAAAATAGGAGTTTTAATTATCTAATCTCTTATTCTTCGGCAAAAGGGATTCTATGGCCATGGAATACCATATCTGTTTTTTTGGGCTAAAATCAAATAAGAGCTAAAATATGGGGTTTAATTATCAAAACTCATCTTCTTCGGCAGAGGGATTCAAAATAAAACCATATGAGAATGTCATATCCATTTTTTTTCATAAACCCGTGTAAGTTGATTCAAAAATAAAACCAAATCGTAAAACCCTATTCTGTGAAAATATATTAAGAATTTGCAGATATATTATAGCATATGTATATGAAAAAAAAAATTTGGAATATGATTTTTTTGATTAAAAATAGTTACGTAATTGTCTTAAGTAACTATTTGGGATTCAAATATAGACTGTTTATATTCAAAATTTAACGGTTTACCTGTGTTACGTAACTATTCTTCTGATTTTAAGGATTCAATTCTTATAAATCTATTATTGACAACTTTATGGTTCTTGATTTTTTTGATTAAAAATAGTTACGTAACTGTTTTAAGTAATTATTTGGAATTCAAAATATAGACAGTTCATATTCAAAATTTAATGTGTTTAACTGTGTTGCGTAACTATTCTTTTGATTTTAAGGATTCAATTCTTATATGTTTATTATTGACAACTTTATGGTTTATGATTTTTTTGATTAAAAATAGTTACGTAATTGTTTTAAATAATTATTTGGGATTCAAATATAGACAATTAATATTCAAAACTGTAGTTTGTGGTAACTCTTGTACCATTTACTATGTTGTAATTTTATGGTATAACTGTTTTTGGTAATTGTTTACAATATGAGTTAATTGAGATTTTCATGATGATTTCATGCAACAAGTTGAAGTGCAAAGAGACATCCCATCCGATGAAGACATCCCTCCACTCCTGATTAACTTTGTGAAGTGCAACGGGACAACACTTCATTTCTGATTAAGACATTAATAAAAAAGTGAGTGACATTGTATCAATTCAAAAAGAAAAGAAAAACAGTTACACAAAAAAGCATAAAAAAACATTAATACAAATAACTAAATTAATTAATCACATACTGGGAAAAAAACATAAAACACAAAATAATTACAATATACAAGATCTACCAAAATAGACATTGACTGAAAATTTGCATTCAAGAACAATTATACTAAAATAAAACTCTAATTTTTTCAACACAATTACACAACAATTACTATTTATACGAAAAATAGTTACATCAATTAAAAATCAAAGTAATTTTTTTTTAACACAGCTACACAACAGTTACTGTCTATACAAAAAATACTTACACCTATTAAAAAGCAGTTACACCGATTAAAAACCAAAATCAGTTTTTTTTTTCAACATAATTACACAACATTTATTGTCTATACGAAAAATAGTTACAATTATTAAAAACCAGAGCAGTTTTTTTTCCCTTCATCCCAACAACGAACAACATAAAACAAAAAATAATAAACCCAAAAATAATTTTTTTTATTCTATTCATTCCAACAACGACTAAACATACACAAAAATCGAACATATGAATTTTTTCAAAAAAATGATCGAATTGTAGAAGAAATATAATTATTTGTCTATACAAAAAATAGTTACACAAATTTAAGATCAAAACAGTTTTTTTCCTCTCCATTTCAAGAAGAAACGAACATAAAACAAAAATTGAACACAAAAAATTCCCAAAAAAGGAAGAAATATAATTATGAACAACTCACCTTCAATCCGATTATGATGCTTGATATTTGCAATTCTTTTTTCAAAGATAATCACCACCGGAGAAATAAATCGTTGTTGAATAAGACTTATCAGCTGAACACGTTAAAGAATACTTATGTTGAAGAAGGCTTATCAGTTGAACACATACGTTTGATTCAAAAAAATAAAGATAACAAATATGTAAATATTACATATTTGTTTTCTAAAATAACTGTTAATAGATGCATAAATCTCTCACAAAACTCCTCATTCAAAATTAAAAAATTTAAAAAGATGAAAAATATGTAATCTTTACATATTCATTTCCTAAAATAACTCTCAATCATGACTATATAAAATAAGGAAGGGTGTTTAAGTAAAAAAAAATTAATTCATTTGAACTTTGTACCTAAACATAAATTTTTTTATAAAAATTATACTTAAAAAGAATAAACCACTTATCCATACACATTTACCTAAATAAGTCTAAAAAATTGTACCCACACCTAAAAAAAACTTTTTTTTGTTTTGTTAATTTCTTCTTAACATTGCTTTAGCTCAAATAAGACATGTTGGCTCTTTTTGGTGTGTGTATGTTAGGGTTAATCGAAGCTAGGGCCCAACTTGATAGTGATCTGGGCCTTATAATGATCTTCACACCAGTATTGGGCCCCAGGGGCATGGTTTCCTGTTCTTATTTCAAGCTTAAAACTATATATTTACTTTTATGATTAGGGATGGCTTTAATCCAGTTAAGCATGTCCACTGATTGAATTTAGATCAAATTTCATCTATCCAAATTCAAAACCAATTTTAAAACTTTGATCAGAATATTTGACAAATTCTTTTTATAGTCTTTAATAGAATCTATTAAAAATCTTAAATTAGATTCGAAAGTATCCAATCCGAATACTAAAATCTCGATTTTAGTTAAAATTATTGCTATTCAGATATTATCGGATATTGTCATGTTTGTACGAAAATCCTTAATATATATATATAGTAAACTAGATTCAAACTCTAATAATCCCTTAAAAATATTAATTTATATCCGACTAATCAATTTTGACCAACTCCTTAACATGCTGCCACTTGTTTGCTGGCCCCAATTCTGAAATAAGCTAAGATAGGACTGTTTGGGATTGCTAAAATAAAGTCCTTCCTATAAATTGTACCAAATTTTGGGTTTTATCTTTGCCTATAGTAGATTCACCCATGCAGGTTCCCTCCTTAAGTTGCTGTGTCTTGTTGTGTGATTGTCCATTTTGCCTAAATTAAGTGGCAGAGCAGCAGACATTTATGATGGGCTGGTCATATATTTTAAGGAGCAATGTTATAATTTAATTTTTTTATTTAATTAATAATTATTATCATTGGATGGATAGTAGGTCTCAATATTTGTTGATATTCTCTGCCAATCGAAAGGTTGTGATAGAATAGGTTAACAAATTATATAATTAAATTAAGTCCCAAATAATATTATTGTATTTTATAACATTAGATTACTTTGGAATTCATTAGAAGAATAGCATTAGATAGCCTTGATCAATACATGTTACATCTTTATGTTCATACAACTTGTTTTTTTTATTGTGCTATAGATGTTTAGGCTTACGTCGACTATGCTCTCGAATTCTAAGTTCGGCTATCGTAACTAAAGTTAGTTAAATGATATATTATCTCCAGAGAAATAAGGGCGATTGACTCTTAAAGAGTGTGAGAAATATCAAATCAAGAATCTCTTGCTTTTAAGAGGACAAATTTGAATACAAGAGCATCCATAAGGTTAGGAGCTTGGTTTCTACTTGTGAATTAAATTAACTGGAAAAAACAAGCCTCCCCCCCCCCCCCCTCAACACACACACACAGATATCATACAAATCTGTTTAGTTTTATTCAACATGGTACACCAACATACACTATAAGCCTCAACAAATGTAGGTATGATACCAGGGCTTTTACCATTGTAGTACCAGCACAAAAAGACTTAAAAACTTCGTAAAGGTAAATATTCTAAGTGAGAAACTAATAGCCAAATTCCTCACTTTATTTCCAGTCTCCTAAGATCCATCTCAAGCAAATCTGCACCCACAAAAACATACGAAAAAACACACAAAAAAAACAAAACAAGCATTAAGCACCAACCAATCTATAAAAAACAAACTTCAAATCACAAAAAAAAAAAAAAAATTATACTACAAATAACTTACCTTTGGCAGTTGACAGTGGGAGAGATTGGAACACTGCTTGGGACACCACACTTTTTGGAGAGATCAGAGGCAGCATTAGGCTTAATGTTGGGGTGATCTGCAACAACTTTCTTGAGACATTCACAAACAGTTTGTCTATCGAATTGGCTCTTGTCAAGTCCATCAAACTCTTCACCCTGGCACAACATTCCACCGATGGAGTACCACCTTGCATCAGATAGCCAATGCACTGGGGGAGTGAAGTATGTACCTGGCCACAAGTAATGACCGCCTTGCCACAAAAGTAGCCATGGCTAGAACCACCAACAAAGTTACGGCTATTCCCTTCGGTTTGTCCTCGTGGAATGCTGAATTCTTGACTGTTGGCGTTTTTTGGTGCGTTGAAGAGGAAATGGAGGAGGGTATATATGGTCAGTAGGGGTGATTGTGGACAAAATGAGAAGTTAAGCGGTTGTGGAGTTTTGGCTTATTAGGTTATTTTTGGATGGCATTTAGTCACCCTAGGGTGGAAATATGATGGGTGAGTGAAATCATCTCTTCTCCTTTTTGTTTTGATCTTCCTTCAAATCTGTTGCAGCTTTTATCTTCCTTGGAAGGAAGGATTGATCATAACTGAACAACATTGGCCTATGCCATTGATTGGGACTTCAGGTGAGCTAGCGATAATAATAAATTGAGTGAATAAATTAGGTCTAACAAGTATTATTCTGCTCTCAAAGTTAAATGTCACAATGAGCTTGCTAATCATAATTGCATGTTTGAATATTTCTTTTTACCAATGGATTTGTAATCTAATAACAAAGTTATATATTTTCCTCTAAGTAGACTATTTTTCGTAAGGGTGTAATTATATATTTTGGCAAACTGTTATGACAAGATATCTCAAATTATGGCATGGTGGTAGAGCAGCATTGTCTTGTTGCCTGGCCTCCTTAAATTGCGTTGTCTTGTTGTGTGATTGTCCATTGTTGCCTAAATTAGGTGGTAGAGCAGCAGACATTTGTGATTGGCCGGTCATATATCCTAATGAACAATGTCATAATTTAATTTGTTTACTTATTTAATAAGCACTATCATTGAATGAATAATAACTCTCAATATTTATTGATATTCTATGCCAATCAAAGATAGAATTGGTTAACAAATTATATAATTAAATTAAGTCCAAACAGTATGATTGTTTTTTATAACATCGGATTACTTTGGAATTCATTTGAATAGCATTAACAAGCCTTGATCAATACATGTTGCATCATTATGTTCATACATCTTTTTTTTTTTATCGTGCTATAGGATGTTCAGGCTTTCGTCGACTACTCCCCCGAGTTCTAAGTCTGGTAATTGTATCTCAAACTAGTTTAAAGATATATTCCCTCAGAAACAAGGATGATTGACACTTAAGGGGTGTGAAAAATATCGAACTTGAGATATCTTACTTTCAAGAGGACAAGTTTGACCACTAGAACACCCCTAAGGTTAGGACTTGGTTTCTACTTGTGAATTAAATTAACCTAAAAAAAACAACCCACACGCACATGCACACACACAGAGATAGAGAGAGAGAGAGAGAGAGAGAGAGAGAGAGAGAGAGAGAGATCATAGAAATTTGTTTAGTTTTATTCAACAAGGTACACCCACATACACCATAAGTTTCAACAAACGTTGGTATGGTACCATGACTTGTCCCGTTGTAGTACTAGTACAAAAGCACTTAAAAACTCCGTAAAGGTAAATATTCTCATGGAGAAACTAACAGCCAAATTCCTCTCACTTTATTTCCAGTCTCCTAAGATCCATCTCAAGCAACGCTGCACCCAAACAAACATATGAAAAAACAGACAAAAAAACAAAACAAGCATTAAGCACCAACCAATCTATAAAAAACAAACTTCAAATCACAAAAAAAAAAAATTATACTACAAATAACTTACGTTTGGCAGTTGACGGTGGGAGAGATTGGAACACTGCTTGGGACACCACACTTTTTGGGGAGATCAGAGGCAGCATCAGGCTTAATGTTGGGGTGATCTGTAGCAGCTTTTTTGAGACATTCACAAGCAGCTTGTCTGTCGGATTGGCTCTGTGTTAAGTCCTTCAAACTCTTCACCCCGGCACAACATTCTGCCGATGGAGTGCCACCTTGCATCAGATAGCCAATGCATTGGGAGAGTGAAGCCTGTACTTGGCCACAAGTAATGACCGCCTCGCTTGGCCTCGCCACGAAAGTAGCCATGGCTAGAACCACCAGCAAAGTTACGGCTATTCCCTTCATGGTTTGTTCTCGTGGAATGCTGAATTCTTGATTGTTTGCTTGTTTTTGGGTGTGTTGAAGAGGAAATGGAGGAGGCTATAAATAGTCAGTAAGGGTGATTGTGTACAAAATGAGAAGTTAGGGTGTGTGACTGCCATTACATAAGAGCTTCAGAAGTGGTTGTGGAGTTTTGGCTTATTAGGTATTTTGGGATGGCGTTTAGTTACCTTAATGAGGAAATATGATGGGTGAGTGAAATCATCTCTTCTCCTTTCTGTTTTGATCTTTCCTCATATCTGTAACAGCTTTTATCTTCCTTTGAAAGAAGGATTGATAATGACTGTACGACATTGGCGTATGCCATTGATTGAGCTAGCGAGAACAATGAATTGAGTGAATAAATTAGGTCTAATAAGTATTATTGTGCTCTCAAAGTTAAATCTCGTAACGGGCTTGCTAATTGTAATTGCATGTTTAAATATTTCTTTTTACCACTGAATTCGTAAGCTAATAACAAAGTTATACATTTTCCTTTAAGTAGACTATTTTTCGTAATGGTGTAATTACATATTTTGCCCGAATGATATGAAAAGATATCTCAAATTATGGCATGATGGTATTTGTGTATTGAATCGATCAAACTTCCTAAACTGATTCTTATATATCTTTATCGCTAGACTGAAGCAGTATGATTCAAATTCTTCTAGGTTTGGCCCAATTTTTTTTTTTTTTTTTTTGTTCATTTCTTCTGAGCAATACTCCAGCTCAAATATGACATGTTGGACGTTGTTAGTGGGTGTATATTTGGGTTTATTCGAAGCTAGGGCCCAACTTAATAGTGATATGGGCCATAGAATTATCTTCACACCAGTATTGGAAAGCTGTAATTTTCACAGATCTGGTGTTGGGCTCTACAACAGTTTCCAGCCCAAGGGCTATGGTAGTATTGGACAATTAGGTGCAAACTTAGATCGGCCATAGGTTATTCTTTGGGCCGAAAGGGAGAAATTTTGGCCCAAGTGATTGCTTAAATTAGGATGGAGAATTGGTTGCTTAAGGTTATTTCATTGGAGCTTTGGTATCTCAGATTCGAGTAATAAAATAGTCAAGATAAAATTATGTATATTTAACCATCTATCTTCTATGTATGCATTTGTGATTGTTAGCGGGAGCAAATGAAGAGGAGCACAACACTCCCCTTATTACAAAAAACTTCTACGGTTAACCTATCCATATTGGTCTAAGTTTGAATTCTCTCTCCATATTTTTAACCATAAAATAAATAAAAAGTTATTAAAGTTTAACTTTATTAAGCATAAACCATCTTTGGTTACCATGGACTGGAATTATTGCCTGAATTTGCTAGATATATTTTTTTTGTCAGACCATCCGGTATCTAAAAATCACTTTGAGCTCCGACTAATCCGGATTAGAACTGGGTAGGACCACAAGGGTGACAAAGTTTTTCCTGCCGAACGTAGCTGCATTCCTAAGACTCGAACTCGAGACTTTAGTTATGCTAAAACAATCCCTCACCATCTTATCTAACGCTCGATAATTTACTAGATATATGACCATTCATCAATTATCGACTCTTATTGTTAAATAATATAGCAATGAAGAGCAATTTATTTACGATACTTCATTGTATTATATATAATATGTGCACAATGTACAGAGTGACACCTAAAACCACCTGTTCCTTGACACTGGCCTCAATCCTCTTAGGATGTTTACAATTATTGGCTTATTGTGACTGCCAAGCCATCACCAATCTATTGATGCTTATTTCATACACAAAAAGCGATTGGTGTTGGAATATTAGGCGATTGCAATTATTTCAGTGCTTTTAAATTTATATGGAAGCTTAACCCATCAATAAGTGCAAAAACCAAATCACTTTGCTATGAAAAATGTTAGGTAAGTGACCCTAATGGATAGCTTAAGTGGTAATAAGGACGAACTGTAAATCCAGACATTATGAGTTTGATCTTTGTAATCTCATAGAGTCAGACCATGAGAGATATATGTCTCATGAATACTCCAATCTTGACATGAATGACCTATTTTTAACCGGACCGAAAAAATGATTAGTCGTAGTGGTCCAGACATCCTGACCATTGAACCAAAACAAAAAAGAAGAAAAATGTTAGGTATATGTATGATTTTTGAGGAAGTTACCTTACACTTGCACAAGTTTTTTTTTCTTGATCAAACACTTGCACAAGGTTGGTGTGTGTGTGTGAATAGGGTGTGGTTTATTTGATTCTGTTCACATTAGGGTGGGGACATGGGTCTTCTAAATTGTTTAATGTATGCACTCTTGTTTTGTTTTGGTAATATTTTTATGGTTAAGGGAGGGCCCAATGTATTAACTAATCTGTGTGATTAGATGATAATTAATAATTAGTGATCAAAAGTTCCAAAATTTCAATCAATTAATGCCAAAAAATGAAAGTAAATGGGGCAAAGGTATGAATCTAACAACACACGGTTCACACACGGATAAGCCAAATTTGGAGCTAAGAGGGTTTGTGCGAGTAGTTAAGGAACAACATATCTAAGCACGATTTGAGATCAAATCCTATCAATTGCACAACGATTTCTTTTTATCATCCCTTTAAGAGTAGACTAAATTCACATATGCATACTTTTGAATCTTAGCCATACACGGATTAATCCAATTCGAAATACACATGGGTTAATCTAAGGATTTTTTTTTCATTTTTTTATGTGCACGACCCCTAATTTTTTTTAAAAAAACCAATGCAATATCAGAAAATGGCCATTCTTGCATCATATATTGGAACTAAGAGTATTGGTGTCTTCATTGATTAATATCATTATCATGCTTATGAAATCATTTGCCTCTAAGATCCCATCAATTCTGTTAATTATTTTATTGTTGTCGTTAATTGGTCATTTTCCCTAACCTCCTCTTTCAACCCTTGGCCAATAAACTCATGTCGAGTAAATTAAGACCACAAAAGTTTACTAGACTAGTAGATATTTAAATTTTTTGAAAATAGTCATATACTTCAATATTTTAGTCCATCATTGTTGTCAAGTTGAGAAAAGACATTCTTTTTTTTTTTCAACGGTGGGGGTGTCTGAGTCGATCAATTCTCTCTTTGATCTGATCAAAGACAAACTATCTATGTCAGAACTAGGGTATTCATAAAGGATAAAACTCTCAAGGCCCTGGCAATCGGCCTAACCCTAAGTGATTGTCAAAATTCAAACACAAGACGTCTGAGTTTACAACTCGTCTATTGTGATTTGATTATTGTATGATCCAATCAAAATAATGGTCTCTCACCAAGCGGGATAGAATTGAATGTGTCTAATCCTCTATAAATAAAATCATGACAGAAGTCTCATGCACTATTTTACTATTTTGTGTTTAGTTAAGAATCTCTAATTCAGTTTTCTGTTGTGTTTTGTTTTTGATACAAGAATATTACATTTCACATCAAGCTGACAATACTCCATACATCTATAATATTCTAGTAGTTGAATACAAAATTCCCCATCTATATCAGAGATTTGTATCCTTTCTTCAATCACAAGCACAGAAAAAAACAAGTTCTGGTAAACTAATAAACTCAGAAAATAGTTGTAATAATATTGTAGAACGCAAATTTAGGATGATAAGCCAATCTTGATAGACATATAGGAGTTTTTATTTGCTTGAGATGTTTACTCTCTCTATTAACCTTACACGGCTCTTTACCAAAGATAAGGTTTGAATAGTTAATTCAACAATAAAGCAACAAGTTAAGAATAGGATAATTTTTAAACATTGATTGAAGGAAGGTTGCTTTCAAAGAGATCACCTCAAGTCCCACTAATAAATAGACTCATAATGTGGACTACTATATTGAAATCAAAGATGTATGATCCAAACTTCAAGACAGTTCAAGTAATGATAGGAAGAGTTATAAACCCAAGATTTTGAATTTTGACAATCCCTTAAAACTAGGTCATGAAGGTTATGAGAAATTATTTCTCATGAGTACATTAATCTCGATGTGGATGACCTACCTTTGATTGGACCAGATATGAGATTAGTCGTGGAACGCATAAGTTAATCCGAATACCCCGACCGTTGAAAACAAGAAGAAGGTGTATTAGCCACTAAGTGTTTGTTTGTTTATATCAATGCAACAACCTAGATAACATGTTTTGCTTTTTAAAAAAAAATATAAACAGCAAGCTAATAATGAATGAGATTTGAGCTAGGTTTTTGTTTGTCAACCCTAAGCCTAAGGTTAATCAAGCTAATACATATTGTGGTTCATTATGATTGAGTTGGTTTTGGATATATGACTCGGGTCGTGAAGGAAATTAAAAGACCCTTTAATTTTAGATTGAGCTCAGTTCGTTTAATATATCGAAGATAAATAAGTTTGTGACACCTCAAACTTAACAAACTCACAAGTTGGTAGGCTACTTGGGGATAACCTACCTTGTCCACATAGATCGAGCTAATGTCTAAGCTGTGTTTGCTATCATCACACTTACATTCATGGACTAATATTACAAAAAAAAGGGTTTATGATTATCTTGCATTGGAAGGTTGCTTAGACAATTTACACATACTTCGAAGCAATGCTATCAGAACCGGACTGGACATTGAACCGACAGAGGGACTAGGTCAATGGTTCAACTAGTGGTTCAACTAGTCGAACCGGTAATATAATAAAAATAAAAAAATTATAAAATATAATAATTTAGCCAAAAAATATAAAATATGTTCACAATACATATAATTTTTCATACCAATCATAAAATCCACAATCACAATAAAAAAAAATCACAAAGTAGTATTCTAAATTTCTAATTTAGAGATTTTA
>CM042185.1:49837174-49857422 GCA_023539305.1 Ilex asprella | reverse complement strand
GTTATGTGCACTGAGTGACTGCATTTATGTTGACTGTGTGTAGTATACTGACTCGCTGGGTGCGTGGAAAGAGAGAAAGAGAAAAAAAAAAAGGAGAAGAAGAGCAGTGTTCTGTCGTGCCGCCTGATCGCTCGCTGGTGAGCCGCCTCTCTGTCCACCGGTCAATGATTTCACGGTTGATCGAAAAATCAACAATCTTTTGTATGCATCGTTGCAATGAATATTTTCTCCATACCCATCTCTCTCTCTCTCTCTGCAAATATCTATCTATCTATATATATAACTATCTTCCTTTGCCAAAACTCCATTTATGAGGCTGTGATGATGATGATTTCAAACAAAATCAGGGTTGTGATGATGATGATCTTTTGTATGCAATGTCGTTGCTTGCTTGTGTTCTGCGATTTAAGAAAAAAATTTCAAACCGTCTGGTTTTTTAAAAATATATCGGTTCACGATTTTTATCAAAAATCGGTCGATTTTTCGATTTTTAGCCGGCTCTCTTTCTTATACGGTCTAATTAGAGAACCGGACCGACTAAGGTCCCGATTCAAGGTTGAACTGGCCCGACCAGCCGGTCCAGTCCGGTTCTGATAACACTACTTCGAAGCTTGATTAATAAATAAGGCAACACATCGGATTTTTACTGGTCTAAATACACATCTCAATGAAAAATCCCCGATCAGAATATCTTATGGATCATTTTTACAACAATATCCAAATTTACTAAAAATCCGAAGTTCAATTGAATAACTAAATTAAGTTGAATATTATTAAAATAAATTAGAATTCTAACTTAATTTAATCAAATAATCACTTGATTTGATAGGATTTCATATACATAAATGAATATAATTTGAATCAAAATCACAACCAATTTGGACTTAGTATATCAAATTCCAAATCCATGACATATAACTAAAAAACTAATTCATATATATATATAACTAAAAAAAAACTAATTCATATTTGACTCTCCAGATTCCAAATTTGATGTAGATTCAGATAAAAATCTAAGTCACTACATGACTAATGATGATGGACTCTGGTTTAACTTGAGAAATAAATAACCAATTTTTTTGGGGGGGTAGTTTAGGGATGACAGTCGTGTCGTATTCATTTTGTGTCATTTATGGGTTCGTGTCGAGAAATAATCAACTCTAACCCACTAATTTCGTATCAATTTTAAATTATATCGTATAAAAAATTATCTCCCCTACATTAGGAGCCTAGATATGTACTGAGGAATTATTATGCACAAAGAAAAAGTAGGCAATCCTTGGTTAGGAGAATTTGACCCATTCTTCAACTTGGGTTGCACGCATGGGTCACAAGATCTAGGTCTTGGAACAGACAATAATGGTTCCAAACGAGGGCCAAATTTGGGAAATTTCACTCAAACTATTCACCTATTAAACTACGAGTAATGTTATTGAGATCTAAAAAATTAATTTATCGATGTGTTAGAGACATAACCCAATAATATTATTATGATCGTAACAGTTGGACTTATTCATTGAGATTCTATAAATTGACCCATTAATAAATCAGCAAATTAGATCGATTTTTTAGATCTCAAAAACATTATTCTACCATTGCTAGTCAAATGTGAATGCTAGTTGTTGAACTGTTCCTTCCTTGCGGTTAGGTAAACTGTATCAGTTTTTACCCACGAAAACGTTCATATTAGAACCACAAAGCCACTAGGCACTAACTAAAACTGTTCACCTAACCTTCAATTTTAATCAATTGTGCTAGGAAAACCCTTTGACCTATTTGCCTAATTATTCAATTAAACCGGACGTACTAAGATCATGCTTTCATATAAATAACAGCAGATTAGTAAATAAGTTAAAAAAAAAAACCCAAATAAAAAGAGTTGAATTGCACACAAACCTCCCCAACCAACAAATCGAGAGTGCATTTGCTCATACAATTGCATTTTATTATTGAACAATGTTATTTATAGTTAATTTACTGATATGATTTATTGACCTAATCATTCGTAACCACATTAAAATTAAAATTGATAGTGAGTCTCAATATTTGTTAAGACCTACAACTAATACAATGACTGTGATGAATTATGTCAGTAAATTAGGTCAAAATAGTATTATTGTTTATTATTAGAAGATCTAAAACAAAGTGATAAATCGCACCCGTTTAATGTCGTCTTTGACTCTCATGTGGCTATCAAACAGGGTTTGATTTACCGGAGCAACATAGCTTGTTACTTGAATTTAATGGTGCTGTGGTGACGGGTTACCATTCCGAGTTAGTAACTATGACTCGAACTAGACATTTTACAGTGGAAAAACCCTCATGGTCACGCCCAAGAGAATTACTACCTAGTGATCGCGCCCTCCCCCTTTCTTTCCAGATCCCCAAAAAATTTTATGGGCATCATTTTGTCCCTACGAGGGTCAAATGGTAATTAACTATTTTCATACTTGTTTAAGGAATCCTCTCAAATTCAAAAATATTCAGTCTGACAGGTCACATATTCATACCTGGCAGAGAGAATAGAAGCTTTAAGAATGGAATAGAAAGTGGCATTTTTCGAACCAAGTATACCAAAAATATTATTTATTTCTCCAGAGCCTAGATTGAATATAATTTTGAGCTATTGCATTGAGAAAATGGCTGTGTGCATAGGTAACAAAAAACAATTCAGGAGAGGATTCTTTAAATAAGGTGATAAACTAGAGTCATCAGACGTTTGTTTTGTCCTCTTGTCTTGGTTGCAGGAACATATAAGGAGAAGGATGTACAATTGAAGAGTATGGATGGAAGGTGTGAAAACATATCCCCGTGCACAACTCCTTTTGTAGTCTCTTAGAGATCATAAATATAGAAGCAAATCAAACCCCAAATGGGTTCCTAAAGGGAAGTGAGCTGCATAAATGGTTCCTAGGGTTGGTGTTTACAAGAGAGAGCTTAGCTTAAGCTTCTCATCTATCTATCTCCATTACCAATTACCCAGAAAGGACGGCTGAAGCTTCGGAGACAGAACCCTTATCAGGAAGCATATAATTCCTTTTATACCGAGGAAATTGTACTGCAAACTACAACTTACTCTTTGTCCATATCAAGACTTCTGCATAGCTTACACAGTTTCCTAAAGCTTCTCCCAGTAATAGAGAACTTGTTTTAAGATTTGCAACGGGGGATTATACTCGCTTCTATTTACAGTTCAAATAGTATTCAGTGTGCCCAACACTTACTCATCTCTATTGAGAGGTTCGTATAGACAGGGAGGTTTCAGGGAAAAGGAGCAGGAATATGGAGGAGAGGAATGATGCAGATAAGATTGATGATGTGATGTTGCCTGGTTTTCGATTTCATCCTACAGATGAGGAACTTGTGGGGTTCTACCTGAGGAGAAAGATTCAACAGCTATCTCTTCCTATTGAGCTGATCAAGCAAGTGGACATTTACAAATATGACCCGTGGGATCTTCCAAGTAAGATAATCCATCTCTCATGCACACTGTTCTCTGAAACTTTCTTAGTACGGAAAACAATTGTCAAGGTTGGGATTATTTAAATGGATCGTTTTTACTCTTCAAAACATTATTTTGACTGCCTCTCCACATAGAAAGTTTTCTTGCCATTGCATTCTATAGAATACTTCCTGTTGCTATCAACTACTCCATGTTTGGAGGATTCAGTTGTCATGTTCTTATAGCTAACAAAAGCTTCTTGTTGTTTGCAGTCAAATCAAATGTTCTATATATCAAAATAATAAATTCCCTGTTTAAGCTCTATACTAACCTCTTCCTATCTAATAGTTAGTTGAAACTTCTGACACAACCTCCAGAAGTTTTAATGCTGTATTCAACTACTTCTAAGAACTTAAGTTCAGTGTCCTGAGGAACTGCTGCTAACTAAGAAGAGTTGTTTCCTTTCCCTCCCAAATCTTCACCAGAATTGGCATCTACTGGGGAGAAAGAGTCGTATTTCTACTGTCCAAGGGACCGTAAATACCGGAATAGTGCAAGGCCAAATCGTGTCACGGGAGCTGGATTCTGGAAGGCAACTGGGACCGACCGCCCCATATATTCCTCAGATGGCACCAGATGTATCGGTTTGAAGAAGTCCCTAGTGTTCTACAGGGGAAGAGCTGCGAAAGGGTTAAAAACTGACTGGATGATGCATGAGTTTCGACTACCTTCTATCTCTGATTCAGCACCACCCAAGAAGCCCTTTGATAAAAACCTTCCTGCAAATGTAAGTCCTCTACAATTTCTAACGTTTCAGTTTGTTCTTCACTTCTGTTGGAAAAAAATAAAACCCTATATTCTGTAAGCCTTATTTCTCTACCTTGAACCCCAGGATGCATGGGCAATTTGTAGGATATTCAAAAAGACCAATTCGATGACACAGAGAACTCTTTCTCATACTTGGGTATCTCCATTCCCTGAAACTACAGCACCTGACATGTTCACCCCAGATGCATACTCTACTCAGTTCAGTTCGGGGAACATTTCTTGCACAACTGAAATGGGATCAGGCATCCAGTTATGCAGTATTAATGACTTACAACAGGTTCCTACTACTGCTAGTTTTTCTGCGCTTCATATACCCTCATATAATAAACCCATGAATCCAGCAGTATGTAAATCATATCCTTTTTCCATTCCAAGTGGAGACCTTCCCTGTGGCTTCGTGTCTTCACCTCTTGAGATGTCGGGATCCACCAACAAGTCAACAATAGACGTTGCTTCCATTCTTTTTAATCTTTCCCCTGCCTTTATTGGGGATGACAGTAAGGCCTCTGAGAATATTGACTTTGAAGGGTCACCACAGTTCAACTGTTTTCCAAATAGTTCAGCACAAGATATACAAGCAAGTATAGGAATGGGAGACACGGATGCAGATTTAAGGAAGGATCATAGTGCAACGAATGTTAATCAGTGGGGAAATGTCCGATCAATTGGATTTCCATTCAGTTTGTCGCCAAGTCTGCCCGATGCATGGAAGTCTAATTTGCCATGGGATTCGCCTCCTTGTCCTAGTGAGATGTCCACTTCCACAGACAAATGTTACACTTAATTGCATAAAGTTATAAACAAAAAAGAAAGTAGTTCACTTCTAGCTTTGGCTTAGGCAAGTCAAAGCTGATATCAAAAACATATTCTGTTCACAGCCTTACTGTACCGTTTGGATGTTCAACAGAACGTCTATCACAAGCATATCCTGTTCACAGCCATACTGTACAGGTTGGATATTCAACAGAACATTTTCGGGTGAATATATTTCTTCTATTTCAGTCATTCTCTTTTCTTGATTTTGTTTTTTGTTTTTCCAATACACATATAAAAAACAGAGGTTAGACCCTTTTGATCTGATACTTTGCTGGCTGAAATAACATGAATAACTCATGTTTTCACCAAGATATGCCTAATCAGTAAGCAAGAAAGAAGAATAACAGATACTAATAATAATGAAAAACAAGGGAAATATTCAGATCTTAGGACTTTTAGCACCTTATACTTGACAAAATGATATTGCAGTATACAGAGATATTACATGGAGCAAGGCAGGAAAAAATATTAATCTACTAATTGCAAAAAATTTCTAGGAGCCAAAATTAAATTTACCCGGATCGGCATTTGACAACAGCTGTATCTGTCAACTTCACTCTCCATCTGGATTATTTCCGCAATGAAATCTAGGACTGAGTGCCGACAATCTTCCATGAACCTACAATGTAATAGAACAAAATTGTCAATGCAACACGGTTTAAAGTCAAGGAAACAGGATGTTTCATATAACTTATGAAGTTCCAGTATGGATCTGTCAGAATTACACTAACCATTGTTGTTTTCTCAGAATTCCATGTGCCCTATACTGTGATATAACTGTTAGAAAACAAAGGGTCTGACATCAAACACTCAGGAAGTTTCAAAAGCTTGGACGTCTCAGGTTACCTTATAATCTGAACCTAGCTTTTTTGTGTCAAACCTGCAGTTGATTAGCAAGGCCCATTCCAAACCCAATCTTTGAAGGCAGCACATGTTGAGTTAGAAGAGCATAACCTTAGAACTACTTCCTTTCATTTAATCATTGTAAGACGAAAAGCATAACGGTACTAGGAGAAATGGTAGGAGTAATTTCAATTGAGGATAAGTTGAAAGTTAGGAGATAATAGATTAAAATAATTTGATCATATTCAACAGAGGCCGATAGAGGCACCGATTAGAAAAAATGATATAATTTCTTTGAATGGTACTAGGAGTATGAGCGCATAGCGCATGACTGAACTAAATGACGAAGATTCATATAGCCAACCCCAAATAATTGAGACATAATTGGGACATAAGGCTTGGTTTGGTTGGTTAGTTGGTAAGCAGAAAAGAATAACATGGTTAGAATTCAAACACCAAAAAGGTGGTGCTAAGGGTGCAAGCGCATTTTGATAACCTAAGAAACCTTGAGGTCCATGTGTCTCTGCCATGATTTAACTGAACTATTCACAGAAAAATCACTCTAGAGGGAGATCATGGTCAAAAGAGCTCTCCATGCGTGTGGGATTTACTTCATATTTACAGAGAAAAAAGCGTTTACTTCAATGTTTAACCTAAAACACTAGTCAACAACAATATTATCAGGAGGTCATATTCTCCTTAAAATCTTGTCAAGAAAAGCCAAATTATCTATCTAGTCTAAGGTCTTTCAGATACCCTATTTCACCAAATCACTATTTATGAAAAACCAATAAACTATTAACTTCAAATGCATAAAGAGAAGTAAAGCACCTGCTGCAGTTTTCTACAATTGTTTCTCCATATGTCAAAAAACATATCATTCATTGCTTCTGTTTGACTTCCCCCCCCCCCCCAAAAAAAAAAAAAGAACGGAGATTCACTGAACAATTGAACACAAAAGAAAGTAAGAAAGTAGTATAATTCAAAGCAACAGGAAATCGTGAGGCACCCGCAATAACAGAAGTTCAAATTGGGGATTTCAAACAACACAAACCATTAGCTGCAGCTATGCATTTCCTTAAACGGCACGGTATAGGAGGACAAACTGATGAAATTGAGAGCCTGAGACTTGGGGAGAACCAAACATGATGACTTTCCGGTGAGTGATTTTATCGAACACAATGAGGCCAATACGATCCACGGAAATAAACTTTTTTCTTTTTGTCAGCTCTATAAGGACCTATGTTGGAGAGAGTGCTTAGCTATCTTCAATCTCATTTTCTCTAACTCCAAGGTTGTTGGTAGAGACGACAATACAAATCTCATTTTCTCGAAGTTTGCCGGGTATATTCAATGCCTTAATAACCAAAGAGATAGAATATATTTCTCTGGATTTGGATTAAGAAGGTCAAGATGGCCGAGTTGGTCTAAGGCGCCAGTTTCAGGTACTGGTCCGAAAGGGCATGGGTTCGAATCCCATTCTTGACACTATTTTATTTTTCACTTCAATGTGCTATCCCACTTTTTTTATATGAGTACATGGAAGGCTCTACGATCTCTAATTCATCAAGATTATTATCATCTCATCTTCTCAAAATCTTAATAAAATATAATTTTCGTTCAACTTTTGGATCTCTCCTTATCTAGTTCTTTTTAGGACGTGTAATCAAAATGAACTTGTTGATCTAATTTTTTTAAATGAGTCCGAGGTTAAAACAAGTCAAACCCAAGTAATTTAATTATTTTATATATAAATAATTTATTTTTTAAAAGAACTTAAAAAATTGCTCAAACTCTATTTGAGTCAAACCTTATGCTAGTCGAACTCGAATCAAACCCAATTAACTCGATTCGATTACCAATCCTATTTCCTTCAAAGCAATAAACAATTTAAAAGACTAAAGAGTGCTTTGCCTAAGATTTGCCCTTTTTTCGTGCGGAAGATTCTTGGCTACCTCTAATCACAGAGCAGGGGAAGAAGTTTTTGCATGCGTATCACTCTGCGTAGAGAAACATCCCAGAAACTTCCAGCAATGCTACTCCTTGGTTAAGACACAAAAGTGAGGTAACACAGCACCGCCACCGTCAGATGATTAACATAACTCAACTTTTTCCTGCCCATCGACACCACATACATTTTGTTCTGTAACAAACATTAGCTGCTCTAGGGTGGATTCTATCATTCTACCCAGATCAAGGTGTGCCCAGGATCCGAAAGGATGAAATGGAGGACCAGTGAAATCAAATGGCCAGATAGTATACATAGAGTCACGAAAATATCAGACTTCTGGAGGTCGATTTGTCGACAAGTGAACACCCACCCACCCACCTTACAGTCTTGCAAAAATCAGAAGAAAAACAATTCTCCAAATATAGAAAACAGCTCAACAAAATCTTTTCCAACTTTCTTCATCATCGTCACTCAAGTGTGAAAATTTTCCATCCAACATCTCATCATTTAATAACCTTTTGCCGTATCACTCCCTCATTTCAGCTCTTTGAGGCTTGCTTTTCCTTTGCCTTCTGGATCTTCAGGACCTTTTTCACAATCTTTTGCTCTTCAACCAAGAAAGCTCGGATGATCCTACCAAATAAAATGAAATGTAAAAATTAAACAAAAAAATCCCACCATTTACTTATTAATTCATGACAACCACCATAAAATACATATTATTGAGATTAGATTAACGTAAACTAATATCTAGGCTATGGACATACCTCTCCCGAACAGCACCCCCAGACAATACACCACCATAGGAACGATTCACCGTCCTATGATTCCTCGATAGTCTAGACCTCTTGTATTCAGCAGGTCTCAAGTGAGGAATCTGCAGAAAGAACCAGAGTTCAAATATGTATATCATAAGAATAAAACTCAATGCAAGATCTATAATAACACTGCTCAAATATAAGCCATCTGTATCGCAGCTCATAATTATGAATTTAGCATAAAACAGTTTATCGTAAATGATAAAGACCTTGTGAAAAAAAAAATTATTGCAAATGCCCCACAAGACATTGGAATCTTGCAGAAGGCCAGGAATATCATAATGGCACAAATGGAGTGCATGCAGGAAATATTCACTGGAGAACAATGAGAATCAGATTATAGTAAGCTGTTCATACTATATTAAGAATCCCAAATGCAGGGAAAACGACATAAGAGAACAAAGGGCAATTTGTAAATGGAAAGTTAAATGTGCTAAGACATGAAAGTGCCACAACACATGTCAATGGATTCGTTTTGTAAAATGTAAATACAGAATGAAATGCAAGGATTAAAATTACTGACTAGCACAGGACTATGCCATATAAGTGGAAAGTTAAAATAAAACAGAAAAATCACCCACGAAAAGAATGCAAACCTCAAGCATATCACACAAAAAACTTAGGCTACCAACAATAAAGAAATAAAATCAATCAATCTAAAATTAAGATCGCAGTTTGTAACGAAAGTTGTAGTTTACAATAAGTCAATACCAGAGAAGCATGCACAAAACATTCAAGTCTGACATCCATTTGAATCAACCTTACAAGTCCACTATTACTTAAAGCCATAATACGCGAACAAAATCATACATTATCACATTTCACAAAAATAATTTATTTAGTGCCCAAATCATCTAAAGCTCTGGTGTTATGTGCAAGGAGTTTTCGTAAATTGATCATCAAAAATAAAGCACAGTGAATATCTAATTCTGAATGTAATATGCATGTTTGTATACAAATTTAACCAAGAAAGAACCACACAAGCATACCCCTTGGATTCTCTTTCCGGTAAAAGGGCATTTGGGTCCGCTAGCTCTCTTTTTGGTGCTTTGGTACACCAACTTGCCTCCTAAAATTCCCATATATTTAGATCAGTGAGAAACCAAACACCAATTTTACAAAACAAAACACATGAATGCATTGATTGACAAGTAAGATTCTATTACAAAGGCGCAACGCATTAAGACAATCTTAAGATCACGTTAAGTAATCACTAACAAACACAACACAGATACAGCTGAAACAAATAAAAATCCAACACTCAGATACTAAAATGGTGAACAAAATCGCATAATTGAATGATGTACCGGTCAGATCAATCGATTAGAACTCCATTAAACTTATGAGAAAACATTTGAATATAAAACCCAATAAAGGAAAAGAATTGTAAAATTTTATATAAATACCAGGGGTTTTGACGACTCTGTGCTGGTTGGATTTGGTGGCATAGCTATGCCGCTTCCTGTATGTGAGTCTCTGAACCATTTTTTGAGTGCTTGAGCTCCTTCTCAATCTTCTCCGAGTGATAGATAAGGCTTAAACAAAGGCTCTTCCAGAAAAGAGTGAACAAGCAGATATATTGGAATTAAGGTAGGAGAAGCCCTAGATCCGACGGTCATAATGAATCCTCTTAACCGAATTTTTATTAGATGGATAGATCATCTTTGTCTCGGGTCAGGTCAATAGGCTCTGTAAATGGATTATTAGGCCGAGGCCCAGCCTGTGGACAATCCTCCTGGCTCAGAATTTATGGGCTTCGCCGATCGTAAAAGACCCCTAGTCAAGGAAACAAATGGATCGTCTGGTAACATTTTTGTTTTTGTGTCTTTAAAAAATTTAAAAATAGAAATAATTTTTGTCTTTATTTTGTGGTAAACACTGAAACAGAAAACACGTTTGAAAGTCATTTGTGTTTACTAAATTATGAGAATAAAAATAAAAACATGTTTGATTATCACTTCAGGTTATATTCTTAAGTTTCTTTTTTTTTTCTTTTTTAATAATGTTATTGAGACTTAACAAATTAAATTAATTTGATGAATTAATGATACAAAAAAAAAAGCCTAACCAAGCAATGAGATCATTCTTTACAACAGGAGGGTGATGAACATGGTTAAAGAATCAACCATGAAAAAAAATGATAAAAAACCCCTCCGTCAAAATGAACCTCACAGCAACAAACGATTAAATCAGAAAAAAATAGGTGTTTATACAAGAGAAATAAGATCATCTGAGCATTAACAGTTATCTCAAGAGCATAAGTCACAAATGGCAATTCAATCCAACTCCCCAAATTTTTTTCAAACAAATTAACACTTTCTATCATTGATAAAAAATTATTACAAAGAGAAAAAGGTAGACAGACCTACCCAATTAGAAAATCAAGAACAAAAATACCCTTGATCATCAAAAACCAACAACCAACACATAACACACAGAGAGAACACAATACACACACGCATATATATATATATATGTGTGTGTGTGTGTGTGTGTGTGTGTGTGTGTGCACAGATCTGGTGGTCTGATCAGAGAAAGGAAAGGAGAGAGAAAAGATCTTGAGAAATCAAGCGAGGAGCCTCTTCTTCTTCGTCGATCTGTGAGTTGCTGAGAGAGAGAAGAGAAGAGAGTTAATGTCAAGAGAGAAGAGAGAGAGTTGTTGATCTTGGTGGTTGTTTGAGCTCTTCCTCTGTGAGAGCTCGTCATCTGTGAGAGAGAGAGGATGATAGAGTGAAGGAAAACACAAAAAAAAACCTTCTTTTTGTTGCTAATGGGATTCGAATGGGGGATTTCATTAAATAGGCTGTGAAGCACACGCGTATTTCCAGAAAATATGTTACCGATAACATCTTTTTTCTATTCCCATTTTTTTGTCTTTGTTCCCATTTTTTCCAAGACAACTAATATAAAACAAAAATAAAAACAATATCCAAACATATTTTTATTTTTATTTTTGACAAAAATTAAAAACAAAAACACAAAACACAAAACAAAGACAATAAACAAACAGCCCCAAAAAGTCTCTGTCTCTTCACCTGAAAACACTTGAGCAGCTGCAGTTCCTCGTTCTCGAACGCATATGGTTCATTGTCCTTAACATTATCATTCATGTCTCTTAAGTCTTGAAAGCAATGTTATCTGAAAAGCCATTAATTCATTTGATTAGTTTTTTATCAAGTTAGTCAATCAATCGGACTTCATCGGCCAATTAACATTGGTACAGATAAACAATCTTTAATTCCGTTAATGATTTATTGATCCAACCATTCGTAAAATTTCGAATACAAATTTGATAACACTTTTATTATGACTAGTAGGTGCATACGTGCATTGTACGTGGACCATTTCGAGTTATTATTTTTAACAAAGTATTGTTTGACCAAATTATTCTTGAAAGACCTTACATTGAAACATAAATAATAAGTTAGATTCCAACTTAAAGGCACATGATCTTTTGGTATGTTTGGTAGGAGAGATGAAAAATAGGAAGAATAAAAAAGTATGATGAATAGACTTTCTATCCGTAGAGAAAAGAAAACCACTTTCTCTCATTTTTGTTTGGTACGATTGATGAAAAGTTAGATGGATTAATTTTCTATTGTTTGGTATCGGAGAAAAAATGAAAGAAAAGAAAATACATAAAAATTTAATTTACCGTTATACCCTTACTAATAAGATTTAATTTTTCCTATTGCAAGTAGACTTTTCAAGATTTGAAAATGTTAAATTTCCCTTTAATTTACAATAAAAATTAATAAATATGTACAAAAATATATATTTTTTCAGCCACTTTCTTGTGGAATCGACTAAATAAATTGTTTAAAATATAATGTTTATGTGTTCTAAGAAATTTATTGAAATTGATTAGTATGGAATACAATAAAAAATTGCCTAATATATAAGAGTGATGATTATCGATATGGTATAACAATATGATACGAATTTGAAATGTAATTTTGATCGATTTAACGTCAAAGCATTTTACACAATTTTTTAAATTAGTCGGGTCATAATGAATTAGTTAGATCATATTATATTGAGTTTGTATTTTATTAACTTTTTTGGTATGATGGATGAAAAAATTGAGAGATCAATTTTTATTATCTGGTAAAATAAATAAAAATAATGGAATGAAAAAATATATAAACTCAATCTAATATTATACCGTTGAATATAAATTATATATTTTTTATTATAAATTCTAAATTTGCACTTTAGAGAAAGTCAAAGAAATGATAAAATATGAAGTCTAAAATAAAAACTATTTGTTATAAAAAAAATTAACTTTGTGACATGTTTCTAGAAAAATCTTGCCCGTGTAGGGATAGCACCTTGTGAAGAGTATAAAAGTAATTTAGTTAGACTCATTAAAGTTAGCAACACTTCTATCCCACTTTCCGCCTCCTTTTGGAAGGAAAAAAAATAATGGGCTAAATGGAATCGATTTCCACCCACTTTTTTATTTCATTTAATTTTTCTTCGAAACCAAATAAATGATGCTGGGCCAAGCTCAAGGACCCAATTAATGTTATAAGCTCGATTCAAGTTTACAGCTTGACTCCAAGAGATCCAGTAAATCTAGCCCAATATGGTCAGCCCGGTCAAGATCATCAACTCAAGGAGCTACATTAGTAGCAAAACATGCGAGGGTCATTCAAGAGCCTCCTCCTAACCAGCTTGGAGTAAGAAACATCCAGGAGCCTCCCCTCACTTGGAAGGAGTCAACCCTCACATCATCCTTTGACTGAGTCTCACGGAGAGCACCTCAACCGCCTTGCCTATAGAGAAGAAGTCACCAACTCCACCAGAATAGTTATTTACTTGCTATTAAGTTGCCTCAATCTGTTATGGGATGACTATAAATTGTAAGTCCCACCAACACTTAGGGGCAGATCACACTTTGTTGAGCATAACTCTCTCCTCTCCCTCTCAGCTTGTAACTCTTAACTCTCCCTACACTCTTGAGCAAATAAAACATCTGACGACCCTAGTTATTTTGAAGTGGACGTAGGTCACATTGACCAAACCACTATAATTCTCATCTTCTCTCTCTACTTTAATTACTACATTTACAATTAATACTTGACATGTGGTGTGCAAAGTCAATTTGTGCATCACCAGTTTGGCGCCGTCTGTGGGAACGACAAAATTCTCACCTAATTTCATTTCTTGCTGTACGAATGGTGATCATCACCAGATTCATAAATCAGCCTGAAGATAATCTATCACGAGAGAAGAAGGTTGCTCTTCTACTAACCAATCTTGTTCCAAATGCATAGCTGATGCTAGAGATAATGCAATAGCTCGTGGCCTAGAATCAATAACTCCTGCAACTGATGCTCGCTAAACAACAAGGAGAAGCACAACCCGGAGGACCTCAAACTTGAGCAGCTCCACACCCTGAGCGTCAAGGAGCTCCCCACTTGGGCACTCCCATGGATGCCCTCTTGAGCGCCTCACATAGGGGAGCCTACAATAAGGGACCTCCATCTCTCTCCCCCATGGTCAAGACATTCATTTTCAAGAGGATGAGGACAAGAATCTAAAATGTGGAGCATGAGAGTCATTTCCATAATAATTCCCAAGGAGCCCCAAATCATTGGGACAAGAAAATCAAAGAACTAAAGAACCAATTGGGTGGCATCTTCAACGTCATGAAGGCACAAGGACCAGAAACTGTTGAGTACCTTGTAAGGCGCACTGACATGCCTTTTGTAGCCAATGTGACAAATTACTCACTTTCCCAGAAATTTAGAATGTCATTAGTGGAAGCATTTGATGGCACAAAAGACTCACTGGATCACCTTGACACCTATAAGTCTTTGATGCAGCTGCACAATATTCCTGACGAAATCATGTGTAGAGCCTTCTCAACTATTTTGAAGGGATCTGTCTGACAATAGTTCACTAAGCTCACCCCAGCTTCAATAAGCTCATTCACCAAACTAAGCAGATCATTCACGACATATTTCATTGGCAAACATTATTACCAAAAATATGTCACCCATCTACTCAACATAAAGCAGGATCGAGACGAGGGCCTAAGAAGTTACCTCACTCGTTTTAATGAGGAGGATCTCTAGATTGAGGAGCTCGATGATAAGGTCACCATGACCGCCTTCTTAGGAGCTCTCCATTCATCAAGCTTCCTCTTTTTAGTAATGAAGTCACCATCAAAGAGCATGCCATAACTATTAGCAAAAACTCAAAAATATATGAATGCTACAAAAATCAACAAATCTAGGCGAGGTGAATCATTTCACGGTCACCACAAGATTGATCTACCTCTGCACTGCTCTTAAGAAAACAGTCTATCTCCAGCTTAGCGGCTCTCTCGCAAGTCGCCAAAAAACTTGGCCTCTGCACTGTTCTTAAACAGGTAGCCTATCTCTAACTTAGCAACTCTCTCGTGGGTCACCAAAAAACTTGGCATCTGCACTGTTCTTAAGCAGACAGTCTATCTCCAGCTTTGCGGCTCTCTCACGGGTCCCCAAAAAGTTTGGCCTATACACTGCTCTTAAGCAGACTACCTATGTCCAGCTTAGCGGCTCTCTTGCGGGTCGCCTAAAAGTTTGGTCACTGTACTGTTCTTAAAGAGGCAACCTCTATATCCAGTTTAACGAATCTCTCATGGATCATTAAAAGTTTGGCATCTGCATTGTTCTCAAACAAGTAGTTTATACCACAAGCTTAAGGACTCTCTCATGGTCGCCAAAAGCTCGGTCTCAAACGGCTAGCTCTCTCAGAAGCAGAGTGTCTATCTCTCCAAGTAATCATGTTATACATTTTTTATGTTGGAATTACATTATTTTTCCACCTCTTAGGTGCCCAACCCAAGTACCCAGCACCTTTCAGGCGCCCAACATCTCTTAGACGTCCAGTCTCAAGCGCTCAGCACCAGACGCCTAGCCTCAAAGATCTTCTCATAGATGACAGTGTCACAAATTAGTCATCACAAGCATGCTTATCCATCTCAGCTTGACGGCACAATAAAGTTGGAGGAATGTGCTATCTTTCTTTGCTATTTTTTGTTACGCGGGCGTGAAGAGTGGCCTAAGTTATCAAAAATCTTACTTTAAGGAGTTCCACTTGAAGGAGCCAAATCACCTAACATAGGGGTCCACGACCGTCAGTGCCCAGATCGGCGCCCAAGTCAGCATGCCTTATCTCCAAGTTGCCTAAACTCCTAAAGTCATCACCCAAAGTGGCACCCGAAACTCCCTGTCGCTTACACTACTCAACTCAGCGCCCAGATGGGCGCTTGACCTCCTCTGCTCGCCCAAGTGGAGGGGACCAACGTCTGGATGAGCGTCTGGTCCTCTCTACTCGACCAAAATGGTGCCTCTTGGTGACATCACACTAAAACCAACCTTCTTTCCTCCTCATTGCTCATCGCGATCAACGACCCTTGGCGCCTGATGGACCAGATCAGCATGCTCAGTGTGCACAATGCCCAAGGTAGTGCCTCCCCTGGACTGCTCGTCTGAAAAAAGTCATCGTAGCCTAGGAGCCTAAGAATGGGCTCACCTGGAACTCGGCAAGGATGAGTTGCTCGCCTGCCTGATTTGCACGCCCACCTGCGTGTTTGGGCTCACCATACCAACATGCTGCTCAGCGCCCCAACAGTCAGAGCTAGGCGCCCACTGACATTCGCCAAATTAGTGCGCCCTGCCAGTTCTTCCCTTTCTTGTTCCTCCCTTACCTCACCCATTACAAGGCCTGCTCGCCTCGACAATCCCTGAACATGCTCGTCTAAGGCAGTACCAGGCTCGCGCCAAGGTACTCCAAACGGGGCATATAATATATCAAATTGAAACTATTGATGAGTCCTACAAAACCCATAGCCTTTGGTTATGACTGACGCTATAAAAAGTCCAAAAAAAGGCCCATAAACAGATGTTTTGGCATCCCAAAGTTTTTTAAAAAAATCACCTGCTGCTCCGCTGGGACACTTCTAGCTCGCCCAGAGGCTACCTGCTTGCCCAAATTGTGCGCCCAACTCCTTGTTTGCTATTTTGACTATAAATTTTGGTCTGTAACTCCAAACAGGGGCTTATTATAAATCAAATCAATGCTCTTGGCGAGCCCTACAAGACTCACGGACTTTGGCTATGAGTGATGCTGTTGAAAGCTCAAAAAATGCCTAAAAGCACAAGTTTTGTCTCCCGAAGTTTTTCCAATTATGCCGATCAATCGAAAATTCAAATTCAACCGAATGCCCCCTCTCCAAGTTCTATTGGATACAAAGGCATTGGGGGGCCAATGATGGGTCAAGCCTAAGGACCTAACTCATGTTATAAGCCCTGTCCAAGTTTATAGCCTTACTCCAAGAGATCTAGTAAATCTAGCCTAAAGTGGTCAACCTGATCAAACTCATCAACTCAAGGAGCTACATCAACAGGGGAGCATGCAAGAGTCATTCAAGAGCCTCCTCCTATCCATCTTGAAGTAAGGAGCCTCCAGGAGCCTCACCCTCACCCTCACCACCTCGGAAGGAATCAACCCTCACCTCATCCTTTGACCGAGTTTCATGGAGAACACCTCAACCGCCTCGCCTGTTAAGAAGAAGTCGCCAACTGCACCAGAATAGTTATTTACTTGCTATTAAGTCGTCCCAACCTGTTAGGGGACGACTATAAATTGTAAGCCCCATTAACACTTAGGGACAGATCACACTTTGTTGACCATAACTTTCTCTTCTCCATCTGAGTTTATAACTCTTAGCTCTCCCTACACTCTTGAGCTAATAAAACACCCGGCGACCCTAACCATTCAGAAGTGAACATATATCATATTGACCGAACCACAATAATTCTCGTATTCTCTCTCTACTTTGATTAATGCATTTACTACTGATACTTGACAAGTGGTGGACAAAGTCAATTTCCTTCCTCTCTATTTTCCATTCTTTCTTTTCCATCCATCCATTTTTCCTTTATACCAAACTTGTTCATACCATAATATTATTATCTAACAAAAAATATCTAGGATGATGATATGAAAATCAGGCTCCACATACAATTGAAACGACAACCTTGACTTTTCAAGAGAGCGAGATAATAACAAATTGATGTAACCATGAAATATTGTCTTTCTAAAAGCTATTGTTAAAAACAATTAACTATCTAGTACTGTTCAATACTTCATTAAATAATCAGTCTCAAACTCTCTAGCCAAATTCATTCCTGACTTCTCAAATGAAGTTCCCACCAATTTACATCATATATGAATTAAGTTCAATGGTGTATACAAGATTTTTGAAAGTCAGAAGAAAAAATGACCTCAAAAGACTAAAGAATATTAGTGCTTAGTTGCAACAAACCTATAGACTTTGAAAGTACGTCCATGACCATTTAAGTTCAAAAAATATTTATTTTTCCATCAGCCCCAACGATCATACCTTCTAGCTCAGAGAGCGATCAATTTGACTAACAACATATGAAGCTAATCCAAAGTCATCAGCATGCAAATAACAAAACAAATCAAATAACATTTTTCAAAATTACATCAATTGAAAATAGTTAATGAGAGTTATTTCTAGAACTCACCCCAACCATCTTTCTAAGATCCAAGCCTTCAAAATTCTTCATTGTTAAAAATAGTGGTAAAATGGATTGTCAATGGTAATCAGTCAGATGAATTACTGTTTGAATGAGTTCTTTTCAAATCCAACTCCATGGCCCAAAGTGCATGCAAATTAATGAAATTGATTTTATTAGTAGTTTAGATATAGAGATATTAATATAACATCTCAACGATCACCATTTTTTTTAAGGATTAAAATAGCAAACAATGACTCAATTCAATCCACATAAAATGTGACAATTACATATAATTTAATAATGTTATTAACTACAAAAAGATATAATAGACATTACTTATTTTGGTAAGGTTATTTTTATCAAACAAAAACTTTTCACTTTTGTTGACATTTTAAAGTAGTATAGATATTGATAAAAAATCTATTTCTATATCCCCCCCCCAACACACCCACAATTAGAGGTGTTAAAATATGATACGATTTGTAAATATAATACAAATACGATATGAAATTAGATGATTTGAATATTTCTTAAGACACTATTTTGTAAACCAGTGAACCAAACACGACATAATTAATAAATAAAATGAATATAAGTGAAATAAATTAAATAAATATATAATATGACTCGTTTAGTTATCAATTATATACATTATGGGTTCAATATAATACAATTCGTTAAATATAAATTAATAAATAAATCAAACATAAATAAAATATTTTTGGATATGACCTTTCCGTTTGACAAGCCCACCCACCAATGATACACTAAAAGATTTTCTGTGCAATGACAGAAGCCTAATTTTGTGCGGAGCAGGCTACGGTACATCCATGGGAAATTTCGGTATGGTACCGAAATTTTCAAGTTACTACATTAATGGTATACAAGTTACTACTTTAATGGTAAAATTTACTAAATTTGTGGATTGTTTACAACTTTAATGGCATTGAAATGACACCGGACAAGACATTGAAATGACAGACAAGACATAAAGAATAGCCGTTATTATTGACTTTTAAGGCAATATTTACAACTTCAATGGATCAATTACTAAATTTGTGGGAATATTTACAACTTCAGTGGTATATTTACTAAATTTGTGGGAATATTTACAACATCAGTGGTATGTTTACAAATTTTGTGAAAATTTTTACAACTTCAATGGATCCAATTTGATCGATCGTGAGGATATTTGATCGATCATGAACTACTTTGATGTCAATATTTACAACTCCAATGAATTTTTTACTACATTTATGAGAATATTTACAACTTCAATGGATTCTTTACTACATTTGTGGGAATATTTACAACTTTAATGGATTCTTTACTACATTTGTGAAAATCTTTACAACGAAAAGTGGATTAATTACTAATCAATGATCGATCAAATATGATTTTGATTGATCAAATCCAATTTTTAAAAATTCATTTTTTGTTGTAAAGACTTTTACAAATGTAGTAAACAATCCACTAAAGTTGTAAATATTATAATAAAAGTGGTAAATGATCCATTAAAGTTGTAAAACTTTCCACTAATGTTGTAATTTTGTTCTCTTTTTTGGTATGGGAGTCCATGATCGATCAAACACATATTTGATTGATCATGGACTAATAAAAATTTTCACAAATGTAATAAAAAATTCACTAAAGTTGTAAATATTACCATTAAAGTGGTAAATGATCTATTGAAGTTGTATTAAAAATAATTGATCTTAATTTGATCGATCAAACATATGTTCGATCGATCAAATATGTTGCAGAAGTCCCAAGTATTGATCGAATCTCCCCATGATCGATCAAATATCCCAACGATCGATCAAATCTCCCCATGAAGTAGTAAACCATTGAAGTTGTAAAAATTTTCACAAATTTGGTAAACATACCACCGAAGTTGTAAATATTCCCACAAATTTCGTAAATGTACCACTGATATTTACAACTTCAGTGGTAAAGATTTCCACAAATGTAATAAACAATCCATTAAAGTTGTAAATATTCCCACAAA
>CM042185.1:49782189-49821771 GCA_023539305.1 Ilex asprella | reverse complement strand
CATACACACACTGATCCATATATACAACACACATTTACACACACACACACATGTAATTCTATGTATATATAACATCATATATATATATATATATATATGCATATATATGGTATAAAGTTCGGAAAAAAAAGGAAAAAAAATGGGGAAATGAGCTAGAGAGACGATCTTTGATTTCGTCTTTGTCTTTGTCTTTGATTTCTTCTTCGTGTTTAATTTTATCGTCGGCCTCTTCATCTTTGTCTTCGTCACTGGATTCAGGAGAGAGAAGAGGCGAGAGAGAGAGAGAGAACAGGCGAGAGACAACAAGCGAGAGAGAGAAACAAATGAGGGAAATAGACGAAGAGAAAAAAAAAAGGCTCTTTATAGTTGGCCCAAAAAAAAATTCATTTTGTTGCTAATGAGATTCAAATGCTGGATTTCATTAATAAATTGCGCATGTTTTTAGTTTTGATGTTTATAAATTTTGCCTTTGTTTTCAAAACAATGTGGCTTAAAAAAAACAAAATTGTATCACAAACACGTTATTATTATTATTATTTTTTTTGCAAAAAGTAAAAACAAAAACAAAAACAAAAACAAAAACGTAAATAAACGGTTACCAAACGACATCTTAGTGTGTTTGATAAGGTAGATAAAAAGTGAGTGTGATACACTTTCTAACCTTCAACAGATAAATCCTTCCTTTTTGCCTTTGGCTTTGGTAGAAATAATTGACTCTTTTTTTGTGTTTGAAACAATAAAAAGGTAAAATGATGAAAAAAAGTATAGCTATATATTTTACCATTATATATCAATATATAAAATTAATATATGCATAATATGTAATAGATAAATATGATATACGCATATATTTAAAAGATAACATACATTTTAAGACGCATAATTAAATTTTCATCTATTTTTCCATCTAATCTATTGATTTTAGTGCGTTTGTAGAAAAACTAATAATTGCACTTTTTCATTCTTTTTACTTTTTGTTCTTACCAAACATGATGTATTATTTATTCTTCAATTTTTTTATCGTACAAAACAAAGCATTATTAAAGTTTTCTTAGATGAATCTTTATTAGTTTCCGTTTAATGAAGACCGGTTGTTTGTAGGATTTTTCGAGCAGGGGTTGGTTTACACCCAATGCCACCCCACCACCACCGACTCTAACCCAAATGACCTGCAAGCGAATCCGTTGACGAAGAACAAAGTTTAAAATACAATACAACCTTATCCTGATATGACACATTCATAATCACTAAATCTTTAATAGATTCATTAGTACTAGCTAATACAATGACGCACATTGAAGTGGTGAACAAAAGTGTAAAAAAAAAGGTCGTAACTGTAGTATTATAAAAAAATCTAAAGATTCAGTAGACGTTTTTCGTGTAAAAAGACACTTTGATCAAGAAAATGAACACATAAAGTTTCCTACCTAACTAGAAATTAAGATCAACTATTTGTTTTTTGTGGTAGGTCACTATTTGAAGTTAAACGTATCAACACGGAGCAAACTATACTTTTTGACTAAAATAAAATTACCCTTCTAGTGAAATAAAATAGGGACTCAAAAGGACAACAATGTAAAACCCTCCTTAGTAGGAAACTGACCCGAAAAAAAGGAAAAATGGAGGCCCATCAAGAAAGACATAAAAAATCAATTCACCCACAGTCCGACGGCTGAAGCTAAATTTATAATATAAAATATGACAGTTTTTAATAAGTTCATTCGACAGTCTTAAATAGACTCATACAATGATAACTATCATTCCTCTTAAAACCATTCACATTGCACCGTGTTTTTGGATACAAGTTACCGTTAATAGACTAACAAATCTTTGCGACAAGTAAATTACTTATCCATCACATTTATGTGGTCCAAGCTTTACACAATTTCTCTGTTCTTTTTTCTGAATAAAGAAAGTTGTGAAAGTGTACCATACAGTAATTGTGCAATATGAATTTGACAAGAAGCAAAAGAGTCCTATAAGTCAAGTTGCATCAATCAACAACAAATTTCCTCATTGAAGTAAACATTTCCATTTAATTTTCCACAATAAACCATGAATAATGTCTTGTTTGGTGATTTGTTGATGTCAATTTCATCACAAAATATCCAAAGAAAAGGTGTTTTAAGAGGCCTAAGATACTTTTATAATGGTCCCAAAAGCCAACAATCCCAACCCTTTCTTCTGTGCACATCACAAGCAGGGGTTGGGTTGTTGAGAAGCAAAATGCTTCATCTTTCATTATCCTTCACAAATCACAATCATTGTTTTTCTTTGGGTCCTTGGTAATTGCTTGAACTAATTTCCCAGGAAGCTTAAGTGAAAGAAGAGCTTGTAATGACCTCTCTCTCTCTCTCTCATATAAACACATGGGCACACATATAATTTTGTCTTTCTTACCAGGTGAGTTGCAAGTCAATTTTTACTGGATTATTCTCGAATCAACTTGATTAGGAAACTATGCATTTACTGCTCCATACAACTTTTATCTTCGTCACAGATGTGGCATGCCAATATGATTTGTCATGTCAGCAACTTAGAATAAATGTCATCTATTAAATAAATTATATATTCAGTAGAATCGTTACAAAATAATTGATAATAACATAAGCATAAAGATAAATAAACAGTTTTTAAAAAGAGGGATTGATGTTTCTCTCACCTCTACAATTGAACCCTAGATGTGTTTGTGTGGGGTT
Organism: Ilex asprella; assembly: GCA_023539305.1. Taxonomy (NCBI): domain Eukaryota; kingdom Viridiplantae; phylum Streptophyta; class Magnoliopsida; order Aquifoliales; family Aquifoliaceae; genus Ilex; species Ilex asprella. The sequence goes on along the minus strand of CM042185.1, from coordinate 49,819,072 downwards.
TCAAGTGTTCGCATGCACGAGTTATATGCACCTGGAAGGCTAGCATTCTATCTACTTTGGATTGGGCTAGTTAATTCTTAATCCCCTTTTGGGACTTAAACCGAAGACTTGCAAATTTAAATTTTACCTTTTACACAACTAATCAACCTAAAAGTGGTCATGGGTTTGAATCGGTTTGCGACAATAGTTTCTGTTAATCAAATATTGCTGGAAAGGCTTAATGTCTGATTTGTCATCGGTAGTGTTGTAGTGACAAATTTGACCATCCCAGGACTCAAATTAGTAGCTATGACTCAAATAAAAAATTCTACAGTGTGTGGAAATCTTAAGATAACGTCCCGAGAGGTTGCTATATTTGGTCGTCCCTAACTACCCTCTTAAACCGGAAAAAAAAAAACCAACCTGGAAAGAAGATATACTTCAATGACCAAAACAATTAGCTGTTTTAGAGCATCAGATTATAGATGTCATTGTAGGCAAAAGTAGAAAAAAATAATAATATATTGTGGAAATTTCTGTAACCATGTCTCCTGTGAATTGAAGAAATTGGGTAACTCTTAACACCTAGTCGAGTTTTGTTCTGGACCATACTATCTGCCGAACTACAACAAAAAATGGCCAAAAATTTCTGGTGGACACGCCAATATAGGTCTAACCTATCAATGTCGCATACCTGCTGTACCGAACCAATTGTCGAAGATGGCAACATTTTTAGAGCTTTTGTTGTGCATTGAACCATGAAATTAAACTCGCATTGAATCTAAAATAACGCAGGCGCATTGGTTGTTATTAGGGAATGAGATTTGACTAAATTAGACATGTTCGGTTCTACAATATCAAAATTACATGATGCTACAATGTTAAATAACACTACTTATACAATGTAAATTAATACCATATGATAGATGTCTTAAAAATAATCCAAATGATACAGATAGTGAAATGATCTATAGTACTTCTGATCTGATTTTGGATGGGAATCAGTGCAAAAGTTGTGATCGTCTTTTTAGCTCTTACATTTGTCATAGTGCAAATGTAAGATTGATATTATGATAATTGAATCACACCTTATCCACATCTTGAACAAAGCATGGTATAGGTGAGATAGAACAAAATAGTAGCCCAATTATTACCACCGGTATAGAATTGATTTAGATATGTCGTCTAATCTGATCTCTTACTAAACCCGAAACAAACACACATGTCATGTGTAGAGGTGTTAATTGAGACGAGCTACTCGGTTTTGGCTCAGATACAACTCGACTAGTGTTCTAAACGAAATGAACTTGAATAATTGTTTAGGCTCGTTTAAAAAAAAAAACTCGCCAAGCTCAGGATCAAGCTCGCAAAGCTTGACTCGATTAACATCTCAACATATGTGAATGTTTAATCCCCTACTGTTCATCACTGTAAGATTCCAGCTACAAATTATCTTACGTAATTGTTAGCAACACATCACTTTCACTTTACGTGGATGTCCAGAAGCAGAGAAGAGAATTTGTAGCTGAAGTTTTTTCTTCCCAACGTAAAATTGGCACCAAAGAGTTGCTAGGATAGCAACTATATGTTTTGATGTTGAATTGATGCTTGAGGTTACTCTACATATGTGTTTTGCTAAAATATAATCACCCAGACAACCCTAGGTAGTGAAAGAAAAAGGAAGTCTTAGAATGATTGATGTAATTGTAGGCCTAAATTTCATTCCTTGGACTGAGGGGAAGTGCCATCCTTTCACCCTTTGTTGGTTGTTTTTAACGCAAATTAGGGGCCTAACATGATTTGTTTATAAAACTAATTAATATTTCCGGTAATTTGACAAAGAGGGAAGCCGAAAGATCTCTCGAGTCTCTCTTTCAGTACACTTTCTTCATATTTAAATGGGTAGATCATTATTATAATGAATAGCTATTACTATTAGATGAAATATTTAAGTTACACCATCTCCAAAACTTTAACCTTTGAGAGTAGATATATGATTGTTTAACATGGTGTTAGAGCTTAGAGATCCTGAGTTTGAATTTTACTAGACCTCCACTCTACCCAAAGAAATGAAAACAATCACGTGAGAGCTTAGAGGTCCTGAGTTTGAATTTCACCACACGCGTGGAAGAGTATTAGTAGTTTTTTGAATAAATGACTGTTTAACAATTATAATTTTTAGATAATGCATTTATACAAAATAAGAAAACACCTGCAAAGTATTGAAGACAGTCCGAAAGAGGAGTCAGTAAAATTCCCCAAGAAAAGGACACAAGAAATCAACCGTTGCCTTCCCTTGACCTCTTAATTGGAGAATCAAGGGAAACCAATTAGGTTAGATCTATTTAGTTCCTTTTAGTACACTATTATTCAAAGGAAAGTACAATGAATAGGGGTACAACTTAGAGCATCTCCAACCCTTACTCAAATTTAGACTCAAATTTAAATTTGAGTAAAAAAGTCTAAAAAACTTGCTCCAACCCTTGACTCAAACTTATACCAAATCAAGGGAAACTTATTTTTTTACTCAAATCAAGGGAGACTCAAATCTTTACTCAAATATTTAATGGTAAGATTCCACCATCTTTTAAAGATCCAATGGTCATCATTATTTCCTTTTAAATGTGGGTTTGACCTCATTTAAATTTGAGTCTTTCCTTCTTTAAATTTGAGTTTGTCCATTGGAGTCTTTTATATCAAATCAAACTTTTTACTCAAATGTTAAGTTAAACTTGAGTAAAAATTAGAGTCATGGTTGGAGATGCTCTTAGACGAATTAACCTGTATCTAATTCAAAATATCATAAAATAATTTAACACATGAACTGGACTTTCAGGGTTCTCTGGATAAAAACCCAAATTAAGGGATCGAGGTTCAACTAGTTAAGGTATTCGAATTCATCCTGAGTTGAATCCCAATCCAATCCTTAATTCTAGCACGGGTTCTGCAAATAGAGAGTAAAGATCAACTTCAAGTTGAACAGAACAACCTATTCCAAGATGGGTACTCCAAATTCAAAATTTTAAGCATGATAAATAGGTGGGTCAAAAAGTTTTCAGTGTTCAAAATTCAAACATGAGTATCAAATGTTCTACAATTTTGGTTGACTTCAAATTAACCTCTAGAGTCGCCCACCTTACCCGAGTTGCACCTCGACTACTGGAACGGGTCCTGATCCGTTTGTCATACTGTTTCAGTATGTTTAGTTATCAAATCCAAGGTCATGCTAGACAAATGTTGTTGCTATCGTATCGAGACACCCCACAACCTGCCTTTTAGTATGTGTTAAGGGGCCACAGAATATTGGAATTAAAAGCCAGCTTAGCTGGAAATTCTATAACAATCTAACTACTGCAACGGGCTCATTGAAAAGCTAGGGTTTTGGCATCATTTAGACAGGAATCGTATTTATTCTATGCTAATAATAAGTCGTTAGAGGCCGTTGAATAATCAATTCACAATGACTATTACTAGTGAATGATAGCGCATAAGCACAGTGAAACGGTGGTGGTGGTGGGTTCCAATTTAATGTACTAAAGATAAGTCACTAAGAAAGTTTACTGGCTATAGATATGCCTTCTAGGGTTAGGGTTTGGTGTGAGCCAAATATGAACTAGCTTCTCTCTCTCTCTCTCTCTCTCTCTCTATATATATATATATATATATATGCCTGTTTCTGGGTACAAGGGGTCTGAAAAGGAAGAGATGAAGAAGCTTCAACTTGTCCTGAAGAGAGATGAGACTTCAAAAAGTTCTACTAATTCATCAGTCACCATTAGGAATGTAAGATATGCAGAGTGCCAGAAGAATCACGCTGCCGGCGTAGGAGGGTACGCGGTTGATGGATGCCGGGAATTCATGGCAAACGGGGAGGAGGGAACGACTGGTGCACTCACTTGCGCTGCCTGTGGCTGCCACCGGAACTTCCATAGGAGGGAGGTGCAAACTGAGGTGGTGTGTGAGAGCTCTTCGCCTTCTTCAAATGGAGCATAGTGTAACCACAAGAACATGTTTGTAAGTTTGTGTGTGGTTTGTGTATGTGTGTGCGAGTCAGTGTTTCTCTGTGTGCATGTGGAGACTCATGTGAATGAGATTGTGGGAGTAATTTTCATAATTTCTGGATTTATGGTTAAACCTTTTGTAAATTATATTGAGAAGTAACAAAACTGTTTTTTATTTTATTTTAAGGAAAGACAAGCTAAAACGGATTAGTGTCCATTTAGCAGTAATCAGTGGAAAGAAATATAAAGATGGTAAAAGGGGGATTTGTGTAACAATACTCAGCTAATTGCAGAATAGGTCATGTTCAGAAAGTGGTTTACAGAGAGCATATAGAGATATAAATCTCAATAATTTTCCTTCTGACCCTCTTTTTTCCATAGATTTCTGTATAACACCACAATAATGATCTCAGAAATTATGTTTTTTGTTGTGAATTTCATGGATTCCCTGCATGTGACTGTCATGAAATTATTTTCTCCCCTTGAAAGTATTTACTTAATTGTTTAATGTTCGGTTGAGAAAGTTATAGAATTGTTCTTGATAGACCCTCTTTAATGTTTTGGTTTAGTAAAATTAATGGCAAGAACTCTAGCTACTGAAAGATGGTGTGCGCAATGGAATTTTAATCTATCTATCTATATATAACGAAAGATTTAGGTAGGAGACGACTTGAGAAATTTTTCTTTCTTATATTTACTTAGAATTTTGAATTTTTTTTACAGTGAAACCAAGGTTCTCTCTAATCATCATTCAACACTTTGACTCCTATAACCACTCTCCTACTCTTTCTCCAACTAACTACCATTCATTTGAATTTTTCAACAAAAGAAAATAGTTTTTATCTCCAACGTTAATTTTTTAAATTTCCCCAATTAATAGGATGGGAAAGGAGAGAAGGGTGAAGAAGGAGAAGCTGAAGAGGAAGGAAGGATTGCGGGATGATGCAAGTAAATTAAAAAGGAAACATAGTTGCATGTGATTTTAAAAGATTACGCGTATCCAAAAGTTATTTCATAGTCACGAGTTTAAAATTCAAGTGGTTAGAATGATTTTTTGCTATCGGAAACATAAAAAAAACAAAAAAAAATTACAAAGAAAAATTCTTTAGTCTTAGAGTTGAGAAAATAATGATTCCAAAAAACATACCCTCCGATGCTAGTAAGTTTTGTATTCAGACTTTTGCATATGGGTTACTGTGTTCAAATAAACTATGGCATTTATATTCTATGTAGTAGTCTAATATGTCTTTAAATATCTTGAAGCTATTTTAAGAAGGTTTGGGCCCTCATATCTAATCTTGCTGGTTGTTATGATGGAAGTGTTTTTTAATGTTGTCCATAAAAAGGTCATTAAAGCTTAAACTGGAATCCCACTGAATTTGTCTGGGTTGATATTACTTTTTGTGTATGTAATTGGATTTTTAATTTCAAAAGCTATCCAATTCCTTTTTATGTGGTTCACCTTCATATTAATCCGCACCATATGTTATTTTTATAGTTTAGCATGAAATAGAATGGTACAATGGCAGCTTTGATTGTGCTGTGTGGCACTTTGCTTACTCAACTTCAAAGTGTGTCATTTTTGTCCTTATAATTATTAGTTTATTTTTAAACAGTTCAATTGCTAATTTCTGTCAAATAATTGATGGACAATGGATAGGGACTTTTGGTTAACGTACGCTCAGGGGTTTGTAGGTCACTTTCTCATCTAATGCGTGTTTCAATACCACGATTCCATCAGTCATGGTGTGTGTATGTGTCTTAATTTTGATCATGATTGTTATATCTTCACTTTGGGAAATGATCAAATTAGTGAAATGGCAATTTAAAAATAATACTGAATTGTAATCATGAAGTGAGACTGAGAGTATACTTAGCTCACCTCGAATTGAGGGTTTAATTGCCAAAGCACTGAATTCACAACCAAAAAACTTGGAGAAAGATCTAATCAAAAAGAACTGAAGAATGTAAGCCTATAAACCTCTGTTTGCTTCATTGAAAGCAGATGCAAATTCATCATCAAATGCTTACAGAGTTTCCAAGTGCTTGAGTTAGGTAGAGAGAGTATGGAGGGAGCAATAGTTTAGGTATATGTTATTTTGAATCAGGTAGATGTCAATTTTGAAATGAAACAGGTGCATGTTTTGGAGCATGAATAATTTCTTTATCGGAGTAAGAATAGCTTTTAGGTCATGGAGCAACGTAATACCACATACGGCAATATGTGTATGATGCTCCATTATGTCATGAATTCAAATCATAGAAACGGTCTTTTTCGATGCATACAATAAAACTGTGCACATTTAAATAGAACTCTCGTGCATTGTATTGTGCTTTTATTTTGAATTGTATGTGCATCCTAGATTGAGCCCGGATACTATCACCCCTTGGCTTTGCTACAACAACAGCCACAGTGTAAGGTCTCGAAATTCCTCATCGAGATAACTGGACAACCTCTCGTAATAAGGTTCCTATAAGTGCCAATATCCCTTCCATTAACCAAAAAAACAACAACAATAATGGTGTATTAATGGTGTCAAAGTTTTGATACCAACAAAAAGCTGTGCTGGGCATTCTGGAGAATATACAAGTACCTTTCAATAATGGTTTTCTAAAGAAAAAATAAATAAAAAATAAGTTTTGCACAAAAAATACTTTTAGGTAAACAATTATTATTTTTTTCTTGCCTAGGTTCTTCCAAATTTGATTGTATTTGTATGTATAGTTGTGCATACCATATACGCAGTCATTTTCAATACACTTCTATATAATAAAGTACAAAACAATTCAAATTTTAAAAGATAAACAAAATGACTTTTGCTATTCGCAGTTAAGATCTTTTTAATTTTACTTTAAAGTTAATCTGACGGTTAATATTGACACTACAAATTTGAAAATTTTACCTATTGCGAGATTTTGTGAGTGAGATAGTATTAACTGGTAGGGTGTCAAAACGATAAACGTTGTCCACATAATTATAACAACTTGCTTAAAAGATGTTACAGACGATTGTTCTAAAGGAAATCTTGTATTACCAGGAATCGGTCGTTGACAGTGTGTGCATATACGAATGTATATTCAAACAAGTCAAACTTGATATAAAACACTAGTCGAAAAAGCAATTTGTACCCGAACACAAACTCGAGCTTGCTTAGCAAAAATCAAACTCGTCCGACTCAAACTCAAACTCATGCTAGAAAAAAATTGAAAAGTTAAGCCTGAATAAGATATTTATAAATTTTCACAAGTTCAAATTTATATTACAAACGAACGAATTGAATCTGAACAATCGTGAGCTTAACACGATTAAATTACGAGCAATTTTACATGAATTTAAAAATTAGATTTAATAATTATAACTATTGAGTCCTAATATTTTATGGTAATCCACTACCTATTTAATATTTATAAATATCAAATTTAATTTTTAAATTTATCTACCATTACTCTTAAAGTAATTTGCACTCGTAAAATAGCGTGAGTACAATAGCACGTAACATATACAAATCAAGTGGATTTGGGCTTTCTCTTCGGATCACATCCTAATATGTCTGTGATGTGTCACGATCCGACCCTTTTCGGTCCAGGTGCAAAGAATTTATAAAGATTTCAGAAAGGGAAAATTCCACTTTACAACCCCAAACTATGATATTTTTTAATATTTTTCCTTCAACTTTCATTATTTTTCACATTCTACTTTCTACAGCATAATTAGTTTTTCGTCGTCACAATTATTAACATTCATTTTGGTTTAAAAGTCAAGGGTATTTAACTAGTTTATACGTACTTTGACTAATCTCCTCCACGATTCGATTAAAGGTTGGTCATTCATGTCAAAACTAGAATATGCATGAGAGATTTATTCTTGACAAGCCCGAATCTAACTTGGCCAAGCCCAATAAATTAACTGAGTCCAAGTTTGCTAAAGGGCAACCCAAGCCCACTTCCCTGATTTGACGCAATCTAAGATTCAAGAAGCCCGAAAAAATAGGAATACGTGGGAGAGAGAATATCGGAATACGCACTCATATAAATTAAATCCTACCTCAATTGTACTTACCAAAAAAGTAGTGCGCTCTCCCTCACATCACCGCATCGCCAAACTTATAAATTGTAAGTTCTCTTTAGAAGGAGGGACTCACATCTTGACACCTCTACATCTCACAACATCTCTCCCAACACAACTCTCTACACTTACACATATAGCTTCTATCTCCAAACAATTGTAATTCTTCCAAAGTATATTTTGTTGGTTACTTTATTTATTAATAAAGAATTCCGCTAACCGCTGTCGTTTCTCGATAGTGGAGTAGATCATTCATATCGAATCACTATATGTTATTGTGTTAATTCATTATTTATTGTTTTGTCGTTGATTGCTTTATTTACTGTTTATTAATTACACCCCTTCGTATACTCGATTGTTGATCTTCCACGAGACCAATTTGTGGATCATCAATCCTCGTGGCCCAGCCCTCAGAGTTAGCTGTTATAAAAATTATTTCATTTTGTCTCTTAAACTTTGTGATTTTGTTCATTTTATCCCGACACGTTTGTGATTTTTTTTCAAAAGAGAGTGGACATTTGTGTTAAGGACAATGTAGAATAAATCAAGAAATTAAAAGAATAATATAAAAAATTAAATAATGTGAGGAACATAGTAAAATTCATAGTTAAAAGGGTCAAAATATAATTTGCCGTTTCTGAAACTTTATTCAATTCGGGTTTTTGCTTTGCTTTAGATAGAAAAAATTTCAGACCGAGGAAGATAGAGTGCGCGCGCAAGTAACATCGGCAATGGATGTGGAGCAGAAAGAGATGCTAAACGATCAAGAAAATCTCAAACGATCATTATCAGATCACTCTCATCAAGCTTCGATCGACAAGGTAACTCTTTCGCTCTCCACGCACTCAGCACATACATATACATACACAAGTGTATATGTGTGTGTAAGTCGATTTCTCAATGCTATGATCAATCTTTTATGTTCTCATACTATTACTATCGATCGGCCATTAGCCATTGCTTTCGGTAATTCGGTGATATTCAGTGTTAAATTTAACATTGTGAGCTTTACTCTCGGTTTGTTTTCATTGCTCTGTCGATCTCATTTTAAATTTGAAGTGAAATTGAGACTTAAAATTTGGAACCCTAAGTTGGAAATTAGGGCTTGAATTTTCAAAAACTCTAAGATTTAAATTAACGTTAGGATTTAAGTGTGGCATACTGGGATTTGAATTTCAAATTACTCGCTATACCGAGGACTTCAATTTTCTCAGTTTGTTAGGATTGTCACGAATAGATTTATACGACTCACTATACCGAAGACCTAAATTTTCTCAATTTGTTGGGATTGTCACGAATAGACTTAAACCAGTAGACTACCCAACACTTGGAAAATATGAAACTCATCAGAACCAAGATGCCCGAGGGTTTAGAACTCTCTATTTATTACCTCAAATCCTCTTATTGATCATCATCTTTTTTGGTACAAAAGCTATTTGTTAGGTCTTGTGATGACCTCATTGTATTGTAGGTTTAGGCAAATTTTTATGTGAACTATTTTGTTTGTCTGACTATTTTTTTAGCATCGCTTGTGTATACTCACTGGGCATCTAATTGTGGATCTTGGTATTTCCTCTTAGGTTGTTCTGATTGTGAAAAAAATCCCGAGTCAGTACTTGGTTCAAAATATTTTTTTAGACTACTGGTTAAAGTCTATTCGATTGTTTACTAATTGTTGCGGGGGAATAAACGTTCACGAATCTGTCATGACAAGAAGAATATCATAAACAACAACATTCTAGAAATTGAATTATTGGAGGTATTTTATCTTGGCAGTCTATTACTTGGCTATCCACCATATACTAGAAGAGGATCAAATATATCTATATGATTTCTTATACCATCTCCTTGAGACTGTGGGGCTAAACACAGGAATAAATGAAGAGGACCACCTTTAAATGCTTTCAGCTCATGTTGTGAGACTTGGTGTGGTCCTCTCTTCCATTTTCTTGCAACTTGTGCTCCTTTTAATGCTTTTTCATGCTTCTTTGTTTTGCCCAGAAAAGGCGTTGAATCAATGAGGAGCTAAACCTCAACATAATTCAAAACTAAGCATTTGGTATCATTTGATTGCTAATACAAAACTAAAAAAAGTATACCTAGTGTGCAAGACTTCTGTCTATAATGCAGTCTGATAATGTGGTCTTATCTTGTTTTGTAAATGTTAATTTTCGAACTTGAATTTGTGACAATTTGCTATCATTTGTTCTTGGTCATGCTTTTCAGTTGATTTTGGATGTTAGAGTAGTGTGGATGGAGACATGAAATAAACGAAAAACATGTGAAATAGAGGTGGAATATTGAATTTTAGGGACTGATCTGTGGGGGTGTCAATTTTACCCATTGACATGAACCCGACCCGATACAAATCTCAAAAAATGACAAGACCAGTTTACACGAATGATAAATGGGATAAAATAAGATTAGGCACGAATAAAACGATTAATGGATAATGTAGCCAGAGAATATGTTTTTTATACATTTATTAAAATATTTTCACTTACTAACATATGAGATATTATAAAATTAAATAATTTTGTATTGATACTAATATTAACACGAACACGACACTTTAGGCTGTAAGTATGGAATGACACCAAGTAACCCAATACTTGGGCTGATGGGGAAAGGGCCTCTAACATGGAATAAACTCAAGACAGCCTTGGAAAGCTTGATGTCTGCTTGTGCACAATTGTATCAGTTATTGCACGTCAATGTCCAAATACCATACAACTTGGGCTTTGTGTTTTATCTGTGTTTCTCTATGGTTTCCAACTTTTTTTTTGAATCATGATGATGTCTAATAGCACTCAGTATTCCTTAGTGGAATAGTGTCATTTTCCTAACATGAAGTGAAGTTGAAGGGTGAAAGATTCCATCATTATGTTTTTTTTATATACATTGATAATCGCTAGAACAATCAACTATTATAATTTTGAGCCATGTATCTATAGCAGAAAACATTAAAAATTGTTATTATTATTTTTGCATCCACTTGCCAAAATGCCTTCTGCAAATGACAAGCTAACCCAAAACCCATCCATCCCAGAGCCAACCCAGAACCAATGTTGGACCCAAGGTTGGGGAAACTTTGAAAACCTTATTAAGTTCAGAGTTCCAAATCTCCAATAATGAATCCATGTCCTCATCAAATCCAACTCTAGAGACCATTCCTTGTCACATCATCTTTAAAACACACCATATGCCCAACAATTTGAAGCGTTGCTAAGTAAATGGATTGGGATGGAATCTGGGTCTCATCTTTATCTGTTCAGACCTGAATTCAATAAATAAAAAATTTCGAGTTTGATTCATTTATCTTATAAATTTTAATTCATATTCACATTCGTTAATAATTGAATACTCGATCCAATATGAAAATTTAAACCTCAATAAAAGTTTGTAAAAAATTAATAATTTTCCGCTAACATGCCTATTTTGGTCAGACAAACGAAGTTCTCCTTTATTTAGCTCATGGGTCCAGCCCGCGGCTTAAAATGGAGATGGCGGTGGAACCCTTTTAACTTGTTCTTTACACATTTTGTTCAAAATGTTCTTGCTTATCACCAGTTGGATTTGATATAACCACAGCTATATACACGTTCGTGGCATAAAGTAGATCTTGTGCTTTAAAAAAAAAATGAAGAAAATCCAAGTCAAAAAAAAATTACTTACTAAAGAGCTAAGAGCTCTTGGGTCAAGAGCTTTATTGGTAGTCCTTTTTGCTAGTTTGATAGATGGGTCATAGTCTGGTGATAATGGTCCCACAAATTGGACGAATCATAGGCGTCAATTCAAATCCTAAAGTCGAGTGAAAGTTCAATGAATATGAGATGGGGCCTTTTATTAATAGGGCAAAGAGTTTTCTAATCTTTAACTGAAAATAAGACTTCATTAGTGATATCCTGGAGGCAGTAGTTAAGGACTTCCTTTTAAAGACAGTCAAAACTTAGTGTATAAACAAAATTCTCTTTGAAGATCCATTGAGGTTTGAATTAAGTTGTATGGTGTTTGAGTCGTGTCATTTTTATTTTACATAGTGATCATTTTGGTTTCTTGTGAATAAAAATGATTTAACAATAAAGCAATTCATATATAATTAAATCAAGGAACGAAGAAAACTAAAAAATCGAAAGTTGTCTTCTTACACTATTAATTTGATGACTTATTTATGTTTACTATCAAACCAACTCATTTTTTTATTCATATTAATTGATTATGTCTTCTCATAATTCATATCGTATTTGTTTCGTGTTTTTCTTCTTCTTTTTTTTCACTTTTCCAACCCTAAAACAATGTATCCTTGCAAAGACCTTGGTGTTTTAATGGTTTGAGTAAAGTTTGGCCCATCCCTGTCTGATAAATTATTAGAAGTCATGGCATTCCATGCATCAAACATATGGTCCTGTCCATTGAGTTGAGTACCTTTAGCACGCAACCAGCCAGCATGGAATGAAAGATACATTTTTAAATAGATAAAATTATGTGCATCAAATCATATGCAACCGTTGGATTAGTGGATTACTCTCTGATCCGACAATTGTAAATGATCCACTAATTCAACGGTTGTAGATGATTTGGTGCATACTTTTATTGTGCATAGCATTGCTCTTTCTGAATAGGACTAGGACTACCTGGTAAGTCTTCAATTCTAACAAATAGGAAAGATGAACTTTCCATAACAGGAGATTGATCATGAGAATGGTATTTACATTAAGGGTTAGCCTCCACACATGTAGTTAAAGAATGAAAGAGGTAATTAGGGTAAACAAAAGAGTTGTTATAAGAGAACCCAATTGTTGTGGATAAAAAAAAAAGTTTAAAAATGAAGGTCGATTAACAAAAAAGAAATAATTTCTAGATAGGATTTATTTGGATCTAAAGTATCAATTCCAATGAACTCGGTATAAAATTAACACAAAAAAATTATTACATAAAAGTAAATTTTCATAGTTTCGGGTTATAATTAATTTGTTTAGTTGTGTTAATCTGACATAAAATTGATATAAAATTATTTAGTATGATTTAGTTTTAACAAATTAAGGTCATTACTGGCTCGACTTACCATGTCATTTAATAAACGAGTCTTACATGAATTTGGTTATATACAAACCTTTACATATAACAGACACTAATCTTGATACATTGTCTATACACCATGTGAATTTAAGTATATAGAAAGATAAATAAAAGTAAGATATTATTATTTTTTTTGAAAAAAGAATTAATATCCAACATACCCACACCAGACACTGACACATTACTAGCCCTAGTCTAAGACAGACAACAACTGCAATTATCTTGCTGTTGAAAGCTGCCGTATGAATTCCCCTATATCCAGCTAGCTATCTTCACCAAGTCTCTGAATTAATGAGAGGAACTGACCCATTCTTAGGCCGTTGAATCTCGAAACTAGGACTCATATAATGCCTCAACCAAACAAAGGCTAATGACTTCACAACCCATGACCAAAACCAAAACCAAAACCAACCCACACAAAGAGGTGATGGACAAGACGGTACTACTCTTTCGTCACCTTCCAATTATTACGACAACTGCTTCCCTTTAAAGGAAAGTGATTTTTTAAAAATTCACTACCAGGCTTTGATTATCTTTCTCACCATTATGTTATCATTGACTAAGCTAATTGGATAATGTTTTTTATATCTTAATCACACCTACTAAACATTCTCTCTATACTTGATAATGACAAATTAAACCCGGGTTGGACACGTGGGTACGAGCCCAACACGTGAGCTCTGTAGCTATATAAGACGAGCCCTAGAAAGATTTTAAATCCCTACTCGCTAGTACTCTAATTCGGTAGTTCTTTAACTCAGTTTATTTTATTTAATTTAAACTAATTGAGATATTCACGTTAAAAAATACTAACTTATGTTTTATTCTTAGTGTTATTTCATTCAAATAACTGTCGAAGATCTACAATGGTATCATTTATTTACCTATAAAAAGGGTCAAGTTATGTATTATTCAAGTAGGTAATTCTTTCCTAGGTAAATACAACTTCTTCCCATCATTCTCTTCTGACTTCATCACGTGGAAAGCCCTCTACCTTTCGACTTCTTTTGCAAGAAGACTCGCACTGGTTGCTAAGTCATAACTTTGGTGAATAAATTCGGGGATCAACAACACTAAAATCTAAAATTTGATGGCTAAAATCACATATTGCCAAAAAATCAAGGTAACTTTATGCTTGCATAACAATCAAAATAAGAGTGTGATACGTGGATAACACAAATTTAAGAAGATAAACTTATTTATCTTTAACAAGCTTGATTAACTTTTAACATATAAAAAACAACCAACTACTTTCTATTTTTGTCTAGTACAACATAAATTCTTGTAAAAAATTGAGAATTGTTTACATTTTGTTCGCATCTAGATAGCATAAATTCTCATAAGTAGGAACCAGAATGAGATTCTAGTTGTGAATTTTTTGCAAGAGTTATGCTTGTCAATCCTATTGCGGCGCAAAATTGTAACACGTATATGTCAAGTTATCTCACACAATCACCTAAACACATCAAATTATAGTTAACTACTAAATACGTATCTAACCCAATCAAAATATGACATAAATCTTTTTTTTTTATTTAACAGTAAAAAATATCCGAATTAATTTACATAGATCTAATCAGATCAAAGACAGATCATCCCAACACAACTCAATTCCAACTGTTTAGAAGACATTCTCAAAATTGCAACTCGTAGAAGGCACATATATAAAGTAAAAAACGTTAAATTAAGAAATATATAATACAAAAAGAGTGATGTTGAGGAGAGCAGACTAGTTGTCAATTTGCAACCACTGAATTTCCAGCCCATAACAAACATCTACATACATTCCTGATTATCCAACCACTTGGAAAAATAGCCGGATAAAAAGCAAAGACTTATATAATAATAAAAGAAAAAGTTCATTAAATAAATATCAAATAATAATGGAACCCCTCAAATCAATGTCCATCTATCTACTCTAAAACAAGATAAAGAACAAAGCATTGTCTAAAAGATGCATTAAAATATCATACGTAACCGCCCTAGGTTATGAGACACCACTTTCTGCTTCTCCCTCTCAGACAAGAATCAATTAAACCCCTCTCTCTCACACTCACACACACTTGCACTCTCTCCCTCTCTCTCCCTCTGGGGAACCGATGCAGGAATCAGTACTCTTATCAGATTTGCAGAAAGGAAAAGAAGAGAGTTTTCACTTTAGCAGGAAGATAAGTAAGCAAAATTAACCATAAGAAAATTCATAATCCCCACTCAGCTATTAACATAAATTGCAAAATAGAGAAAAGGGCAAGCAAAATTTAAGAGATAAAAGAGAGAAATTTGACAATTTAACATGGAAGTTCAGGTAACGAAAGAGAAGCAAGAAATCAAATTGCCCATTGAACAAAGTTTCCATTGTTATCCTCAACAAAGTGATCACTGACAATCTAATAAATAAACAAGATTAATGAGAAACTACTAAAAGGAACTAATTAACAGTACCAGCCTCACTGTCTCTCTCTCTGTCTAATACTTATTTAACCATCATAATATCAAAGATCAAGAAGAAGAAGAAGACCCATTCGTAGGAACAACATGAGCACTAACACTGTCACTGCTGTGGAGGTGGGGATTTAGGTTTTGATGGTGGTTGTCGTCCTTGTCTTCATTTTGGTGGTGGTAGTGGGTTGCATTGGTGGTGGTGGTAGTTTCAAGAGTACTGTTCGTACTAACAAAACCAATACCAATATCATTACCATTACCATTACCATTGTTGTCGTTGATGTTAGTAACATTCTCTCTCTTGTTCTTATTGTTATGCATCCAAACCTTGAACACGCCTTTGTCCACACCAACTCCGCTGCAGAATTCATTGATCAAGTCCTCGTCCCTCTTCTGCATCTTCCACCCGAGTCTATCCGCGAATTCCAACATTTTTTCCTTCTGATCTGGAGTGAATTTGGTTCTGAATCGTTTCCGAGCACTAGGGCTTGCAATTACACCACCTGCAGTGGCGGCCGTGCTTGCAATTGTTTGATTATTGTCCGGTGGTGGACCCGATAAGCCGGCACTGAGTGCAAGGAGCATATGGGGAGCTGAAGGATAGTAGGAAGAAGAGATCGGTGGTGGGGAG
This sequence comes from Ilex asprella, assembly GCA_023539305.1. NCBI lineage: Eukaryota > Viridiplantae > Streptophyta > Magnoliopsida > Aquifoliales > Aquifoliaceae > Ilex > Ilex asprella. The sequence continues at coordinate 49,802,874 of CM042185.1, read as the reverse complement.
GGCGAATTTGGGCTGCTGCCACGTGGAGGAGGTTGTGGTGGCGGAGGATGGTGGCGGTGGTGCGGTTGGTACTCGATGGTGGGGATATTGGGTGGTGTGAGATCCTCTTCTGGGTCACGGCGATGGAAGTTGCGGTGGCAGCCACAGGCGGCGCATTTTAGCGAGGTGGGGTCTGTGGGGGTGGCGGATGGAGAAGGCATGAATTCTCCACAGCCGTCCACCGCGTGACCACCCAAGCTGGCTGCGTGGTTCTTGAGACATTCTCTATAAGTGACCACCAACGGTGGGTTGTGGCGGAAGCGTTGGTGGCGCTTGAGGACGCCGTTGGAGAAGTATAAGGGCTTACTGGTTTGGATCCGAGTTGGGGTTTCACTTTCAGCTTCTGGGGTTTTGATAGCAGCGGTGGTTGTGTTGGTGGCTATGGCAGTGGCTGTTAAGTCCATGGCTGAAACATCTAGGGTTAAGCACATAGACTTTTAAGAGTATATGATTAGATTAGAGGTTAGGGTTTTGAGCAAAACAGAGATATCTTTGTCCATACAAAGAGAAAAAAAAATGAAGCTTATAGAGAATGGAGAGAGAAAGGAAGGTTGTTTGTGGGTGATGATGATGATGATGAAGCTGCAGTGATGAGTGAAGATAATAAAAATCTGAGGGGGTTTTGTGGTTGTCCTTCTTAACCCACTTGGTTTTTTTAACCTGAGTTCTAATCTCTGGTTACCTTTCTGACCCCACTTGGGTTTAGCCTTTAGGTGTTGGGTCATGTGTGTATTAAATATACATATTATTTACACTTCACATTAATCTTGGTTCAGACTCGGCCGAGTCAACATCCGAGTTGATCTGCTGGTGGGCTTTTGTCAAAGCTTTTTAAGATGAATTTTGACTCGGAAGCACCTGGAAGCTCAACCTAATTGATATACAATTGCTAACCCAAGTTGCTTTTTTTGTTTTTTTTTATTAAAAGTCCAAATTAATAGTCCAATGATGCGGCTTGTCCATTAATTTGAAGCCTAATTTGGCCACCAAAGACTCATTCTAATCACAAAAACTCATTTGGTACTATGTAAGGTAGTTAAAGTAGCCAAATCACTAAATAGGAAAGGACTGTTACCAACATGATTGAGGTTGTATTAACATTGCAAAATTCATCATGCATCCCTGTTTGTGTTTCTTTGGCACTTTTTCATCCTATATTTAATCATTTTTAAATCCATACTTTATCCAATAATAAAAATAAAGAACGCAGCATAAAGAACGTACTTTATCCGCACTTTTTCATCTCTCTTAGTGCATCTAATTTAACAATTAATTATATTTGTGATGCAAGTAAACTTGCTCTTAATGTTGCCTTAAGGCTTAAGTTGTGTCTCTCGGGCTTAACTAAGACACTTAATTTATAGGTAATTATAAGTATTTGATGATTATTCTAAGTAGGAATGAGCAGAAAGTGAGATTTTTCTCTCAGGACTACCGAGTTAACCTGATGGTTGTTTGCTTCAGTGTGACTTTACCCCTTTGATTGTAAACTGTAGCAGGACCTGCAGGTCTGAGCCATTTACTGCACCCACCTTCATTTGTCAAAGTTGCCAGCAAGCAGGCCCTGGACCGCTTTATTACTCAACCTTACCATCATTTCTAGGCACCCAGCTCCTCACACAAACCAATTAACACACACCCCCCCCTTCTTCTCTCTTTCCCTTTTATTAATAAATCTAATGTGTGACAATTAGTGTATGTGATGTTTGTTGGTAGTTGTTTGGATATAGGGTGTAATAGATATATTTTTTTAATTATTGTTCATTTACGACATTATGGTTGACGTGTTATTAATATTAGTGTAATTAAGTTTTTTCTTGAAAGGAGTAACAGGTATATTTAGAGACCTCGTGATCTCATTAATGAAGGCTTATCGAGGTAGTTTTTGAGTATTTTCTTTTATTTCTATTTTTTTTTTTACCAACAAGCTATTTTATTTAGGCAATACCGACAAAAAAAGTTTAGTTTCCTCGAGCAAAAAAGGAAGAAAAAGTCAAAACTACCCTTAAATGAGTAACCACATTTTCTGAAAAACCTTCCAGGATATGGAGTGAAAAATGGAATTTCATCTGCATTAAAAACCGTCTATAAAGATTTTTCAAAGCGTCAGTCAGGGAAAAAAATTCTTATGGTCTTGACTTTCCTGAATTTAAAGGAAATTTTTAGGAGTGTTAATGGTTTTGTGTTGTTTTATTTTCGTATCATTTTATTTTTTATTTTCCAAATCGTCAGTGAGGGAAAAAAAATTCTTCCGGTCCTCACTTTCTTGAATTTAAAATAATTTTTTAGTTGTACAGTGTCGTATTATTTTCATGTCGTTTTTATTTTTAATTGTATAATTTTAGGGTTGTTTTTATTTTCAGTAGGTATAGTATGTCTCAATAAAAAAATTTAATTGCACAACATTTCATAAGAAACAACGTAAAAAAGTTTAGACACCCTTTCATAAGTAAGAAAAGTAAACAAGAAAGAAAATTCTATCAAAATCCAAAGGAAAAATCAAGAAAGGAAGAAATCTATCATCGGAAAAATAAAAAATGGAACAAAAGTTCTAATTCACAAGACTAATTTACAAACGATACAAACTTGTCAAAGGAATTAATTTTTTTTTATTAAAATAGTCTTTATTGTTACTTTTTAAAACAATCTGAATGTTTATACACACACATAAACTTTGAATAAAAAAATATTAAATTTGACAGAGATACTAAAACACAACATGAATAAAAGCAAACATAAAATTAAATTGAGAAATTGTACTAACTCACATCTCATTAAACCATCTTCAATGAAGATCCAAACATTTATCCAAATTTGAGAAAAAAGTAAGTTTGATTTGGTAAAGACCTATTTAATGGTGAAATTCATATTTAAATGAGAATAATCTCGAATTTAAAAAAGGATAAATATGACCGTTGGATCTTTAAAAAAGATTGTAATCTCACCATCGATAAAAAAAAAAAAAAGAGTAAGGATTTTAGTCTCCTTTGATTTGGGTTTAAAAAAAGAATTTCTTTTATTTGATATAATATGAGTACAACGTTTGAGAAAATTTTTGAAAGTATTTACCTTTTTTTAAAAAAAAAAAAGATAAAGACCGGAGATGCTCTTAGAGACATATATACTAAAAAGTGGTTTTGTAAGCATATGAGATGGAATAATGAATTAAACTCTAATTGTGATAAAATATAAGATCAATTTAAATAAGAGATGAGATTAGTAATTTGATAATAAAAACTTAAATGAGATGAAAATGAATATCTGGGTCGAGAATAACCCCACCATCTATCAATCGTATTAGTTAATAATATTAAATTTTGTATCAAATTAGATTCGTGACAATTGTCGATGGATAAAATTAGGCCAAAATAACAATATACCATGGGTGGTTCCTTTAATAATTATGAGGACTTGATTATGGTATCGGAAAAAAAAATATTATATTTTAATTTATCACATTTATTATTATTATTTTTATTATATTTACAAATCTTTTTATAATTGTTGAAGTACGAAAAAATGAAAAAAATAGTTACCAAAGATTGATTATCAAAGATGTAATGCAGTACATTTACGTGGCAGCTAAGAAAGGAAAGGTGTCACACCTACGTGTCGCCACATACGTACGGTTTAAACACGTGTCTCTTAATTACGTGATTTCTTTAAACGTTTATATTGGTTGTTTAATGGATAAATACTCGTGTTTCATGCAATAAACTCCAAAGACCCTATGTATTAATATTAGCCAACAAACTGACCAACGATGTCGTTTTAATGTGTAACGTTGACACATTAAACCCCTCTCAAAATTCCATCAGCTGAAAAAAGTGCCCTATGTAAAAGTTTTTATTTGGATAAATTACGTTTAGGCCCCCCTTAACTATTACCCTTCACATTGTCCATCGAGTATTATTTTTTCACATTACATCTTAACCACTAACAAGAAGTTATTTCATTTTGTTCTCTGAATTATGTAAAATTAATTTATTTTCTTTGAACGTAATTTCTTAGAATCAATCCATAAAAAAATTTATTTTTTATAAATTGTTTAATCACAGCTTGAATAAACTTTTGATTGGAATAAAGAAAAAATTAATCAAAATGTGCGTTAAATTGTCAAAATAATTTGACATTTTGGAGAAAAAAAGAATAATATTACATATCTGAAATGTACATATCAAATCAATGGATATCATTGAATCAGTGAGTTTCATCAACTTTTTTAATTAACACCCACTGATTCGTTGATTTCCATTAATTTAGGATGCATATTTAGAATATAAATTTGAAATATATAGTACTAGTCATAACCCGTGTTTGAAGACACGAAAAAATATAAAATTCAAGCACCCAAAAAATCGATTTAACTAAATTAAAAATTTTCAACATCTGTATACAAAAATGTATATCAATAATGTTTGAAATAAAAATTATAGTAACTACAAATTAATCAAGTATTAAATAATTAAATATGTGATAGAAATTAGTGATACAACTTGACAGAGTGATGTTGAGTAAAATAAGTAATTAGTAATAACTTTGAAAGAAAAAATATAATTGGATAAAATTTAAAATATGTACTATTTTATTATATAAATTACTTAAAAAAAACAAATTTATCGTATACTAATAATGTGTTAGTTTTGTGGGCCAAAACAGTTTTTAGTGCACTGAATACGAAGGTTTTTTTGTATAATCATGAGTCATCAGAAAGGTCATATGGTACATCTGCCCAGTTGATTTGATGGCAACATTGGAACTTACAACACTGTAAACATAATTACGAGAACCCCCGTCTAAAGTCTTCAGGGTTTTGACTTGTTGACTATTTTTGTAGTTACTATTTATCTAATGTTATAATATTTTTGATAAAATCTTAACCACCGAACCTACGAGGTTCAGGATAAGAAAAGATGTATATTCTAACACATACACCCAAATCTATCTGATGTGGAATAACCCAATCCCCCGACACTCCCGCGGGATTACCATTACGACAGGGCTTCTGGCCCAAAGTGTGACATTCAAGTCCAACACCGAACGCTTCCATAAACGGACAATGGTTTTTTTTTATCAAATCTTAACCACTGAACCTACGAGGTTCAGGGCCAGGAAAAATATATATATTTTAACACACACATTCAAAGCTATCCGATGTGAGATAACCCAATGTTACAATATGAAGAATATATTTTTACGTCAATTTATATAATATCATTCATATTTAACCAAAAAATATATATATATTTGATTAATTATAACTCAATGTATTTTTTTATTTTAAACATTATTTATATATGATATTATACATATGTTGATAGTTTTTAAGATAATGTATTTTGAAAAAATATTAATGCCGATAGTTTTTAAGATAATGTATTTTGAAAAAATATTATAAATTATTTTTTAGTACAATAATTGTTTTCTATGCCAAATCTTCAACCCTTTTCCTTATAGTGGCCAAGTAAACCCAATACTTTCCTCCCCCAGCATGTCACTACCTGGTTGAACACTGTAACAACTTTAATCACTAAACCTAATTTTGGTAGGTTAATAATTGAGACAAGTTACTCGGGTTTAATTCAGATTTAATTTGTATTAGGCCTTACTTGAGTTCGGTCAAATGAAAGTTGAATAATTTTTTTGACCCGTTTAAAAAAATGAGTCTAAAAATAATTTTGTTCAAACTCGCAAAAATTTAGTCGTTTATATGTACAATATTCGAACTACTTGGATTCGGCTCAATTGGACTCGGTTTAAGCTTTACTTGTAAAAACGATACAACCTTAAACAATTTTTTAGCTTGTTTAGAAAAATGAACTCAACAAGTTTGACTTGATTATCAACTCTAACTAAATTGATTTGAATTCGACTAATTTTGATTATAATTAGTCAAAATCAATTATAGTTTTTTTCAAAATCAAATTAATTATATTTTTTCTAGTAAACTTGAACATACCTACATCACATTGAAGTTATGTGTGAAATAAAGAATGAGTAGATTATTTGATCAAACATAGTTGAAATTCTAATGTAAAAAACTAAAATTTAACTTCATTAAATTATTTGGATCCATTTTGATTTTTTTGTATTTAAGATATTATAATAAGGTTTTGGAAATAAAATCCCAACAAAATTTTTTACATAGAAATTTCTAAACAATTCCATATCAATTGGTATTGACTTGTGAAGACAATCATGTTGTGCATACTCATTTATAAGTATACTAGCAATAATCGCTCTCTTGAAGAAACTTGGTAATAAACTCTCTGATAAAAAAAAAAAAAAAAAGAAACTTGGTAATAAAAAAATTTGAGTATTGATCATATAATTTATATTTTAAATAATAAACTTTTTATTATGGTATTTAAAATTTAAGTGGAGATTGAGAAAATATGAGAAGTAGGAATGTCCATGAGTCGAGTCATGTTAGACCCATAAAAAATTTTTGGGTCAATCTGAGTAGGATAGGCCCAAGCCCTTATCCATACAAGTAAGGGTGTGTTTGGTATGGGGGTTTGGGGGGTTTGGGAACATGGATTAGGGAGTAAACTCCCTTAAATCCATGTTTGGTATGTCTCAAGTAGGATTAGGATTTCAAACCCGGCCCGGTCTTGGCCGGGTCATGAAACCCTCATTCATGGGTTTCATGATACCCAAGGGGGGGTGAGTTTCATATGTGGGTTTGAGGGTTTAGTATACAAATGACATTTATATCCCTATATATCATATATAACTCATATATACAAATTGGGTAAAGCTCAAAAATATTCAATTGAAGTTGAATAAATTTTATTTTTTTAACGTATTAAAATTTAAACCTATCAAAATTTATTTTTTACCTATTAAAATTTGAATCGATTTGAACTTTACCCGAGTTGTTAGCACCAATTAAAATTTACTTTCGAGTTGATTAAAATTTATATTTTTTTACGTATTAAAATTCGTGTCAATTAAAATTCGATTTATTAAAATTTGAGTCGATTAAAATTTATATTTTTATGTATTAAAATTTGGCTGATTAAAATTCAATACGAGTTGATTAAAATTTGACTTTAGTAAATTAAAAATAATTTTTAATTTGCTCAAATAGAATTTTAATTAGCCAAAATTTAATTCGTAAAAAAATATAATTTTTAATTAGCTCAAATTTTAATATGTAAAAAAATAAATTTTAATTAACTTGAATCGAATTTTAATTCACTCGAAATTTTAATACTTAAAAAAAATTAGAAAATATAGTGGGTCTCATTGAAGATATAATTTTTAATTGGCTCATTGTATGTATCCCCGTATAAGTAAATATTAGAAAATTGCACTTTCTTATTGGGTTAATATTTCATTTTATTATGGTTATGAATAATAGTTATATGTTATCAACATTCATTATTTTTTTCATAAGTTAGGAAAAAATATTTAATCATATATTTAACCCATAAGGACACATATTTGCTCATATATGTATCCAAACTCATGTTTAACGTAAACACACATGAGTTTGGATTAAATTGATTTAGGGATAAAATAGTCATTTAAATACAAATACATTATCATAATAGTCATATCCCTGCACATACCAAACATGGGTTTGGACAACATTAACCCCTTAAACCTATCTTTGAATCTCATCTTTGGGTCAAACCCAGGTTTGAACAATCCAATCCAAACTCCTCCCCAAAAACATACCAAATAGGCCCTAATTGGCTGGACTTTAGGTAGGAGTAGACTACCCGCCACTCACTTTGCTAGTTTGGTATTGTTTTTTTTTTATATATATATACAATTTTATTTAAAAAGTTTTCAATTTAATAGTTTTATAAATTATATTTCTAAATTAAAAGTAGAGTCAAAAAATAGACAAAAAATAAATAATGAATAATTTTATTTATGAATAGAGAAAAAACCTAAGTTTTTTTTAAAATTGAGCACTGAGTGCACCATTTTTTTTTAGAGGTATGTATTGCACCAAATTTTTAAAGTTTCAATGATCAACTTTTTTAATACAATTGAGTGGAAGGGCAGATTCCCTGGGCAGGTGGGGCGGATTCTTGGGTCGGGTACATGTAAATGGATCAATTTTTTGTCTGCACATGAATTTAAATTTATTTTTAATCATATTATTTGGACATAGATTCATATTTGCTACTAATTCTCGAATTCTATATAACACGTGTCAATTTTTATATATTAATATCCAATTTGATAATGAATTGATGTAAATTCTGTCTAATTTATGACAAATTTGATTGATTAATTATGAAATTAAGTTTAATTTTAAATAATCTTTTTTAAAAGTTTTAACAAACTCAATTATACATTTTAAAATTAAAACTAATAAAATATTCGAATCATATCTACTTTAAGTCTAATTTATCGACATGCTAGTGATAAAGAACTGTGGGTCCCTGTCGGCAGGGATCAGCTGCCAAGAGCAGAAGCCCACTACTCAACCATAAACAGGATACAACCGATTTTTCGTTCCAATGGGATAGACTTACCACCTTTTCAAACCCAAAAATAATTTTTGCTAAAGTGGATAACAAATAAATCAACTTTACATTAAAATCGAATAACTCAATACTAAACTAGTAAGAAATATACCTCGGATAAAAAAAAAAGTTAGAAATTTATCCAATTATTTTTTTTGGTTCAACAATCAGGGTATTTGGATCAACTTTTGCACATCTTAATTAATCACTTATCTGATTAGGTCAAAAATAGATCATTTTTTTAAAATAAATTCATCATAATTTGGTCTCAAAGAGTTGTCAATATTTAAATTCAAGATTTATGGGTTTATAATTTGTCCATATTACCACTCAAAAATATATCTAGTCATTTGTGAGACCGTTAGATACAATTAGTTAAAAAAGTTGTATTTTGATCGACTAATACTCAATAGGTGTGTCTAGTTTATTGATTAGTTAGGATCGTATTGGAAAACCCATTTATTCCATATCAATTCATCCAGTCTTTGGATTAATTATAGTGATAATGTCTCTCAATCACATGTTTGATTCAAGTATTAAGAACTAGTAGGCTCCACATTTATTCCATTCAATATATTATTTGGATGGAGTATTGAATGATGGTATAAATGTTAAATTACTAAGAACCCTCAAGATAGATAGTGATGTTTATATCCTAGAGATTTTTTTAGGGTAAAATTATGTATTTTTCCAAATACATCCCAACTAGATTATTTAAACCCATAAAAAATGTTAATTTATTTTAAAAGTTGTAAGTAATATTAAATTTACTATTCATCTGGGCTGATATTATTTATAAGTGATAATATCGAGCCCAAAATATGTTCTCAAATATGAGTACAAGAGAGATAAGATGAACCCAATATTATTTTTTTCAATCTCTCTTTTCTAATACCAAAAGTAAACACACTCAATGTAAATTCAAAAATAAAATAAAATGAATATGATACGACTATAACCATATCCCCTAAAAAGCCTTGGCCAATGTTTAAAAAGTTGACACCTAATAAAGTGTCTCACTACAGTATCATACCTTCAATTTTTTTACCAATAAAAATGCACCACGTGTATAATTTTTTATTTTATAAATTTTTTCAATCATTTATTATAGATTGTCTAATTTAAAAATGAATGATTGAGATTTTCGGACATAAGATACCAAAGCCGGTGCCGTAACTTTACGAACTACTTAAACATAGAAGAGTGTTTGATCAAAAAAAAAAAACCATAGACTAGTACAATTCCCAGAAACTGCCCAAGCCTAGAATAGAATCCGAGGAAAAGGATAGGGCAGCAACCCAACCAAGAGAAGGATAACCAGACAACATCCCAACTAACAACTCTTTGATTTGGAATCACAATTTTCACAGACCCATCCATACCATACCTTTGCCAAATAATAATGTAGGAACGTCTTGTCATTTTCACATTCAACAGTGAGTTGGTGACAGTCCTCACTTCGGACACACACCTTAATTAAATTCCTTTAAAGTCTAACTGAATTATCAATTTGATTTGAAGTTGCATTTGCAATAAGATGTCATGTCTTTTTGTTGAGGGACACTCCCATATTGTTGTGTTCTTTCCTAAAGGGATTGGTTTGGTGTTTGCAAAGTTCAAATTCATTTCACTTTAGACTCCAAAGATCTAAGGCATGTTCTTTGTAATTAGACGTGTCTATTTTTAATATCACACGTCAACATTTATGAATACTGTCTGAAATTAATGAGTTAAGATTAATTATTCTTCGACGTAAACCTAAAAAAACTTTCAATTATTATGCCATGAGTCATGCTTCAGCTACAATTAGAATTGACAATCTTAATCCAATATCTATCACTTAGGACACACACTAATATACTCAAAAATTACACACACACAAATAATAATATACCAAAAATACACACACATACACGTACTAGTATACACAAAACACACACACATATACACTAATACACACAAACACTCCCGACCCCAACCCCCTGGACCTAACTCTAGACCACAACCTCAACCCCAACCCGACCCCAAACATGGATCCCAGACTCCGACTCGGACTAGACCCTAACCTCGGACCCAACTGTTTGTGTGCATGTATGTTTATGTTTTGGTGTATTAGTGTGTATGTGTTTTGGTATATTAGTCTGTGTGTATTTTTTGGTGTATAGTGTATATTTGTTTTAGGGTATTAGTGTGTGTGTGTGTTTTAGTGTATTATTTTGTATTTGTATGTTATGGTGTATTAATGTGTGTGTATGTTTTGATGTATTAGTGTGTGTATTTTTTTGTGTATTAGGGTGTATTTTATTTGATATATTAGTAATTGTTTATATTTAGAATTTTAATTATTTTATGAGTTAATGAATTGAATATATTTTACACCCAATTCAATTTGAACCAACCCATTTGTCACTTCCTGTTTAAATCATTCAAAGCAAACACACCTGGCCCAATCCAAACTAAAGTAAGATGATCCTTATCTGCAGTCTAATAAACCCTTTAAAGTTTATAGTAATGATCCTAGATTGTGCTCAATTTGAGTTAAAAATAAAAATCTCACTGTCAGAGCCTGGAGCAAACCACATTAGACTCAATTAACAGAAGTTGGGCGGGCAACTTGCCTGATGGGCCCATGTGGTGAACCAGACTGGCCCATGTTTTGATGGGCCGATTGTCCTCAAATCAATCTGTGGGCTAGATCTTTTCCACCTACTATTACGTTTTGGATTGGGTCTCTACAAGTAGTTGTTTGTAGCGTAGCAATAACATGAACCAGCAAAAAACAGCAATGCGAGCGATGGATTAAAATTTTCTTTAATACATTTTCTCTTTGATTTTTTTGTTGTCAGATCATTCATTCGTTATTAATGTATGAATGAAAAATTCATGTATATATAAAAAACAAAAGTATATCTGAGTCCAAAAGTGATTTTTTTTATCTGCTTAAGATGGGATCTTTTGCCCATGAATCATAATGTTGGTAATAAATTGGGGGCCATGTGGATGTGGAAGGTTGGAACATGACCACATGCAACAACATCAACTCAAATCTGCTTCCCTGCAAAAGATATAGGATATATAGGAAACTCTACTGTGCCAAAAAAAAAATCTCGGTGGTGATACGGTGGGTTGCTATTTTGTACCATAAAATTATAATTGTTCATGAGAGGTAATGATTGATTACAGACACCAATGATCGATAATGAAAAGTACAGTATCTATCCCAACATTTTATAATCGATCATGCCCTTTGAAGTTGTAACTTACACCTTAAAAAAAATTATATTTTTGTTTTAAAAAGTTCTAATTTTTTGTACCGGTACCACTAGCGATATTGTAAAAGTTCCCCAGGATATATATATATATATATATATATATACACACACACGAGAAATAATGTCTTTGTCAAATATTTGGGAAGGGCTATGGTACCGTTGACGATATTATGCCAAAAATTATAAATTTTTTAGACTAAGTTACAATTTTTTGAGATGTAAGACCTTCCATGATCGATCATGTTCTTTAATGATCGTTCATGGGTGTCTGCGATCAATCATAGTCTTTACTTAAACAATTATAACTTCTATTTTCAAACCTATAATTTTACCATAAAAATTGTAACCGATAATATGGTACCAAATTTTAAATTTTTGTACCGTAGGCTTTCTCCATTTTTTTTTTTATCCAATTGGTATACCCACAGTCATTGAATAGTTATTAAAAAGTTTGTAGACCCATTAATTTTATGATTGATATTGATTTGAGATCCAAAGTTGGATAAAAAATTTGGGTGAATACAACCGCTGCTTTTCCGTGATATACCGTGCAATGCACTACCCTTTTGTGTCTTGGTGGAACATTCATCAACTTATTTTTTTTCTTTATTTAGTCCCAACTACCCAAGCACATAGGATTGTCACTTGAAACATTAATTAGCAGTTACGACTTGCCATACAATATTATGTTTATATATTCTCATAATTGCAAGTTGCATGTGATGTGTTTAATAACCTTCACTTGCCCATTCTGCAATTCTCTCTTTTATTTTCTATCTAGTTGTATTTTGGCAATGTTCTGTGGAATTAAATAATCTTTTGTGTTTTTATGTAACATGGGAGGTATCAAATTACGATATTCAACCTTACAAGAACCATACAGGTATTACATATCATTGGTAGTTTTTTATTTTTGCTAAAACAAACGTATGATCTCTTCATGAGATACAAAGGTCTTATGCATTAGAATGATCTCGTGATAATTTTGATTAAGAATTCAACTATTGAACTCGCACATGTGTAAATTTTTTTTTGGCGTAATGTTGAGTGTTATTATGTGATTCTAAAAAATTCAATTGTGCACAATTCGTATGAGACACGAATATGATGATTATATACTTGCAATCACTTTATAAACTTCTTGAGAAATGTCGGTGAATATACAACTTAAATGTGTGTGCTCTAGAGAGAGAGAGACAGAGAGAGATGGGTAACAGCCGAAGGTGGACACTTTTGTCAAAGGGTTTGCAGCTTTGGTACATGTGCTTTGCAAAGTGAAGCACATGCATTGGGCTCCCGTTTCAACCTTTTTCTCTGATTGGGACTGCCTTTTTTATTTATTTTTTCCCAATAAACAAATCGACCACCTTTTCTGCTTTTAGAGTAAATTTCAACCTTCTTCATGTGTAATTGGGCCCGCTTTCACAACCTCCCTAACTAACCTTTCACCCCTCTTCAATGTAGAATATTTTATCTATTCAGTTAATTTATTATAATTGAATTAATAATATCTTTTAGATAATATTGAAGCTCATTATTAATTTAATAATAATTATTATTTAGACTTTTGATGGTCTTATTGGCGCATATCACGATGAGATCTTTGACCGAGGTGAAATCATAACAAGATAATCGTAAAAAAATTTGTAACTGAATTGAATCTTTCGTGATGAAAATGCTCTTTTCTCCCATCCAACAAAAGAGGTTAACTTGCTTCCACTGGTCGTGGGCGGGCAAAGGGTCCAAATGACAAGAAGCCCTCAATAAATTAAATTTAAATAATATTAAGTAAATTCAAAATATTATCTCATACAAATCACTCATTTTTAACTAATACCGAATCAACGGACCCAAGTTTCTATCAAGGTGATTCACTTGGGACCTTATTGGGGATCAAATAAATTATAAATTTTTTACTAATATTAGACTTTATTTAATATTAAAATCTTTATACAATCAACAACTATAATACTTTTAAAATTTTAAATTACATTAGTAAATTAAATCCCTCAATTCACTTATCCAATGTACAACCACCGGTTTTCACACCATGTTTATTCCTAGACAGTTGTTAACTTAATGCCAGTGGGGCCCCTCCATTATAACTCTAGATGGGTAAAGTCGATTAAAAGCATTCATAAAGACCCTATCACACCTAGGCATCTCTGTTCCTATTTGTATATATAGCCAACACTCCTGAACAAGAACAATACTTGTGCCAAACCAACTCCTCTCTTGCAGTCCACTACCCCCCCCCTCTCTCTCTCACATCTGGTTCGATCTATCATCACACTCCAGAGAGGGGTTTGCTCACAGCCAATGGCCATGTCTAAGTCCCTTGCCTTCCTGCTCTTGGCACTCCTTGTCATCTCTATGATTCAAACCACTGTGAGCTCTCTCTCTCTCTCTCTCTCACACACACACACACACAAACATAGAGGTGTGGGAGTTGACACTTGAAACTATCTTTTGCTCTCTTTTGTGATAGGTTTTTGCTTCACAAGGGGGTGGTCGTCATCTCAACGGAGTAAGTTTTTCTACCCATGTTTATCTTGTTAGCAAAATGCTTAGATCTCCTTCTTGAAGAGTAACACTTACATTTTTTGTGTTTTACCGATGGTGTTCAGAATCGATATGGCCCGGGGAGTGTGAAGAGTTCCCGTAAGTATCACAATGTGCTTTCATTTCTTTCTGTTTCATTTCCATGGCACTACCAAAATAGGGCCTTTTGGTGGAGAAAATGATCTTATTTCCCTCCATTTGAGAGTGAAAAATCATACAAAAACACTGCTTTACCTTCTTGTGCTTGTACATTGTGGCATTTTATTCTGATCTTCAACCTTTGATACGAAAAAATCACCCAATGGTCAAAAGGTGAACTTTTGTACAGAAAAAGAACCTCTTTTTCTTTGTGAGTCAGACTAGTTTGACCATGGTGGAAATTTATTGATGTTGCATCCTTGACCAATGGTTAAAAAGGCAATCTCATTTTTTTTTGCATGAATGAAATGACCAGAATGCCCATCACGATGCTCGCAGAGGTGCGGCAGGACCCAGTACCACAAGCCATGCATGTTCTTCTGCCAGAAATGCTGCAAGACGTGCCTGTGTGTCCCACCAGGCTATTATGGGAATAAAGAAGTGTGCCCTTGCTACAACAACTGGAAAACCAAGGCAGGTGGACCCAAATGCCCCTGAGAGTTTCAGTTTATGACCTGCCTGCCCATTTACCTATCCTCTTAACTTGGCCTGGCCTTTTGTCTTACCATTATTATTGATTACTAGCAGAGCAATGTTTATGCTCTGTTAATGACTATCATATACTAATGTGTTTGTTTTATTGTTAAGTGTCTCTTTATATGAATTACTATCATCAATGTAACCTGTCTCGGTCACTCCATTAAGTGTTTCTTACATGTGAGTGGACGATCTTTTATATGAATTGTCCTAGTGTTTTATGTTTTAGATTTTACTCTGGCGTACCTTAAAATTTAATTGGTGTTGTTCGTTTCACTTTAGCCCAAAATCAACCTAAACTTCGACAAATTGAAGGGGTTCATAATCTTTTTTACTTGTTTAGATTAATTACTTTGGATTAATTACTGGCAAATGTGTTGTGAACCACAATAATTTTGAATTGTTCTCATGGTACTCAAAACGGATTTGGATATCTCTAAATACTTTACATGAATTCAAGTAAAATTTAGTATATATAATCGTGTCTCTTATCAAGATATCTGAGTAATCTGACATTTAGCAAAATCAAAGGAAATGTATTGAATCGACACTTACTAGTTATTAACTACCCAAAAAGTATATATTTAAGTTGGTAAGACTCCAAAAATTTCACTTCTAGCTAGAGTAGCTGAATGAGATAGCCTCTCTATTACGACTCGCCCGGCATCTAAGCGGATTGAAGTTAGGAAAAAGACTCTTTGCAGGCCAACAAATGTTGTACTTTGTAGATCTTGTCTTATCCCTCGGAAAATGAAAAAAGAAAAGAATCAACGTTGGGCATAGCTTTGGGCCTTCGGCCCACAGTTGGGTCACTTTTGCCTCCTACAGGAACATCTCTTCCGTGGAATATTTGATGGCACATGTGGCCCCTCCTTTGGGCATTCAGATTCCTCATTCAAGGCTTACGTTATCTCCATATCATGAACACAAATTCACTTCGGCATTTGCCATTAGGATTCTATTACATGTTTTTCTAATACTATGCACGAGTCCAGAAGGAAATCAGGGTGGGTTTTAGTGCATTGTAATGTTGTTATTCTACTGTCATTCGGTGATTGTGATTTGTGTGTACAAACGCATGGTAATATTACTAAGGATTGCAGTGGACCGGGAGAAAATGGAAATTTGTCCAAACATGTCTTATTTAGACCAAAAATGAATCATACGTATTGAAAAGTGAATGTATATGAGAATATCTATTTGTAAACTCGTACGAGAATGGAGACGAGAATTCCAAGTACTAATTGATAACTTTGATCAATCATAGAGAAGATAAGAGAAAGAAGAAGATAACACTATTGAGGCACAATTAGCCAGAAGAACATGATGAAAAAAATACATACAAAATGTCTTTATATAATAGAGCAACATAAAAGAAAACAAATGACTAAGTTACCCCTAAGTCAGAATATGCTAACTACTCTAACACCCTCCATCAAACTCATGATGTAAAAATAGAAAACAGCAAGAGTTTGCCAAAAAGAAAACGAAAGCGAGTGATAGTATGCGACTTTGTGAAGAAATCTGCTAACTGCATAGTAGAAGAAAGACAGAGGAGGGAAATAGTGTCCAACTGAAGATGATGACACACAAAGTAACAATCAATTTTAATATGTTTTGTGTGCTCATGAAAGACTGAGTTATGAACAATCTGAATAACACTAGTGTTGTCACAATACATAGGAGTTGGCACAGATAACATGATGTCAATATCAGCAAGAAGCAGTGTCGGCCCTTGCACTAGGCCATCAAGGCCTAGGGCCCCCAAATGGGACAAAAAAATTGGGGCCTAAATTTAATTTTTGTATAATTTTATTAGACTTAATTTTTAGGTTTAATTTCAGAATTTAATGCATTTTGACCATTAAATTAGTAAGAAAAACTACCATTGAATAAGTTTACTAAAAATAAAATAACCATAATTTACTAAGTGTCAAAATTAAGTCCCTAGATTAAATACAAGTAATAGTATTGTAAAATTTTAAAAATTTCTTACAAAAATATTGAAGGCCGTGAAGTTTGAGCTAATGTGTTTTATCTTTGTCCAATGTTTATGGTATATGAAAAATATGTGTTATCACCTAATAAAATATTTTTCAATCTTATTATAAAAAAAACTAAGTAATTCATTATCTATCAACTAATAGTTGTAAATCATAACTTTATATTTTTTTAGATTAAATTTGAGGTTACTTCAACTTTAGGATATATTTTTTACTTAATTATTTTTTTAAAGCGTATAAAAATGATTATAGAATAAAGTGAGTAGAAGTATCTCACTATCTGAAACTAATTATAACCATAATTGTCTTGCTAAAATTTCTCAGCTAAAACATTTCTTGGGTTCTCTATAATATATTAAAATATGTTTCATATATTCCAATACCATTTAACTTACACACATTTTAACTTTTACATTTGTTTTGAATTTTTTTTTAGTTAGTTTAAATTTTCATTCTCTTTCTTATTATGTTCAATAAAAAATTAACTTAATTATATGTGGTCGAGAGTTCGACTTTTGTTAATTGAATTTTTAATGTATAAAACTTGAATTTAAAAATTCAATTAATATTTTTGAATCTCAAAAAAGAAAAACAAAAAAATTAAATAATTTAATTGTTGACAAATATTTATATTATTATAAAATATATTAATAGGACCTAATTTAAAATTTTGCATTGGGCCCCCAAATATGTTGGGCCGCCCATGGCAAGAAGCCATCATAATCAAACTATCTCAGCTACAGTAGATGTCATAGCACAGGCTTCAACAGATAAACGGGAAACAATAGTTTATTTTTTGCTTTTCCAAGAAATAAAAGAATCACCGAAGAAAAAGCAAAACCCTGTAGTGGACTTACAGTCCATAGAGTCAGCAGTTCAATCAACATCGGAATAAGTCCTAAGTTCCCACTGCAAGAAAAAACGTTTTTTGTGACGATTTTTTTCGTTGTTAAATTAAAAAAAATAGTCGCAAATTATTTTTTACGACTTTTTTTTGTCGCATGTTTGTCACAATAGCCTCGTCGCACAAAGTATTTTGCGACGCAAATTTATTTTTATAGCAAAAACATGCTACAAAAAAAAACGCCTTTAAAAGTTAATAAAACGTGGCTAAAAAACTATTCCACCAGCGTAAAAATAAAAATAATAATTTAATTAATTTTTACCGACAAAAAAATTGTCGCTAATAATGATTTACAAAAATAAAAATAAAAAAATAATAATGTAATTAAATTTTCGCGACGACAAAAAAATGTCGCTATTAATTTTTTACAAAAATAAAAAAAATGTAAAAAATAATAATGTAATTATTTTTTGTGACGTAAAAAAAACGTCGCTAATACTTTTTTACAAAAATAAAAAAATATAAATAATAATAATGTAATTATTTTTTGCGACGTGAAAAAAACGTCGCTAATACTTTTTTACAAAAATAAAAAAACTTAAAAATAATAATGTGATTAATTTTTCGCGACGTAAAATAAATCGTCGCTAATAATGTTTTACAAAATTAAAAAATGTAAAAATTTTGATTAAATATATTTGCGACGTATAAAAATCATCATTAAAAAGATTTTTCTTACAATATTCGCGACGATTTTAATTTCATCGTAAAAAAATTGATTTTTTTAAAAAAAAATTCATAAAAAATGATATTCCAATAAAACTTCACTTGTACACCAATAATACCTGTATTCAATCATCGCTAATACATTTATTACATTTCACATCTTTTTAAAAAAGAACAATTTTATTTCCAAAAAAAAATTAATTACAAGAATCAAATAACAAGAAGTTCTATAAATTGAAAAAATGACTTTAATCCTTTCAAAGGATTTAAACCATCTCTAATTACATTTAATGTCTCTTAAACTTTAACAGCTCCAACAGTCCAGTTACATGCCTTGAAATACTATCTCCAAGCTCAACAGATCAGTATCAGCCCAGACTGAAGTCAATTGCGTAGATAGAACAAATCAAACCTCTGCTAGTTTGTCAAAATCAAAATATCGGTTCTTAGAACCTCTGCTACCAACAAGTTTAGATGGTTTTGATTCCATGGGTTCCCCTTCAAGAATGACCTAAAACTATTATATAAATAAACACAACAAGTATAAGAATAAGAATGGACAAGAATTATACTTGGACAATGAACTCTCTATCCTGAAGTTTCTGAACACCTCCAATCCTAATAAGATCTGCAACATTATCCTACCAAATGAACTTAGGCAAAAAAAAACCTATAAAGATTTGGGATCAATCTCCCATGCCCATAAAACATGATTTTTGCCAATTGAACAATTGATAAAAAAAGGATATCAATTCCAAAATCTTCAATGTTTATGAGGGGAAAAAAAGTCCAAAGAAAAAGATAAAAAATATATATAAATGACTAACATATAAAAATGAAGAAAAGAATGGTACCGTTCTGAAGTTATCAACAGAGACACGACCATCTTTATTAGGTTCCAAAAGCATAAACTAAGCTCTAAGGTAAACCAATGCATCCTCTGTCAAAGCCTTTGAGAGAGCCTGCAACCATAGAAAAGACAACAGTAAGAGTTATCCTCAAATTGAAAAAACTTCAATGAAAAAAAAATAATCAGACAAATTCCTCAATTGAGACGTTCAACATGTAGACCAGGGTAAGTCGAGAAAGATAGTAGTGAGAGTTCAGTAAGATTCATGGACTCCTGGAAGAAGTATGCAATCATGATAAGTAATCCAACAAGAATACGTAATTTTAATACGTAAAAAATATAATTTTTAATCGACTTAAATTTTAATATATAAAAAATAAATTTTATTTAATTCAAATAAAATTTAATTGGCTCGAATTTTAACACGTACAAAATTTTTTTAAAAAAATTATACTACATAAGTCACTGAAGAGCAATAAGTGTTGTTTGTGGGTCTAAAAGACTTTTTAAGAAAAGACACCAAACGCTGTCGTTCGGTGAGAACAGCTGGGTCTATTGTTCCTCTTGAACAGCAGACGAGCCAGATCCGGGGGAGGGATAGGGATACGCTTGGCTCCAAATGAGCTGGAACTATAACAAACAAGAGTAGTACTGACAGACATGTCTCTTGGACCAAAAATAGGACACGATATAAATATTACTAATATTATCATAGTGACGGTCCCTGGGACTATGCAAGTTCGAACTTGGCTGAACAATAGGGCCACATGCACATGAATATGATAATCCAACAAGAAGAAAGATTTTCTCCTCCAATGGAACAAAAAGCATCTCATTTTGTTTTCTTTTTACAGTTGAGTTAACAAATTCCTCAAGGGAATCATAACGAAAAAATAGAGCTATAAACAATAAAAATATGGAAACTAGAAACTTCAAGGCACGAAAATTGAGAATGACCATCTATATCACACAAAATAATAGAAAGAGAATGATTACAATTAATTCAGATGCCAAATATAAAAGAGTGGAACGATATTATTTCGAAGGAAATTATTACCAAAATATTGACTGATAAGTAAATGGACCAAGATGAAAACAATATATATATATAGAAATTTAGAGGGAGAGGGCTTGGAAAGCCTTCTCTCATTTCCTCAATTCTTAGAATTTTGAGTTTTTTTAATTCAAAACCTAAGGCTCCCTTCAATTAAATGCTACCACATCA
>CM042185.1:49760189-49782089 GCA_023539305.1 Ilex asprella | reverse complement strand
GAGAGAGAGAGAAGAGGTGGGAAACGTTCTATTAAACCAAGATAATGGACCTCAGAACCTTGTGTCCACTTAGATTTCAAGTTCTGCTGCAGAGAACTTCATCACTTCCATCTTCAACAACTGTGTCTTCTACATCTTCAAAGGGTTTCGAGGTTATCTGTCTATACAGAAATGGAGAACAGTACATCTCCAAATATAAACAACTCAGGCGACTTGGTCTCTGTGGAACACCCAAAATCCCACAAGCAAAACCTTTGTCGTTTTTGCAAACTATTTCAAGAACATTACCCACCAGATTTTCTCAGAAAGGTGTAGTCTCCTGAACCATTCTCTCTCTAAGCACAAACTAGTACATGCAAAAGGACACAGACAATCATTCATACAGCTTAGTTTCCCTTTTCCTTTCTTTCTTTTTTTTTTTTTTTATAGTTTTGCTTGTTTTAAGTTAAATCAAGGGAAATGAAACTATGCATCTTGTTATTTATTTTTCCTCTAGAATTTTTGCTTTTATTCAAATCAGGTTCCACAATCTTCTAAAGCAATCACAATAGAAGTTTTCTTCATTGTATTTGTCAATATCATAAACCACCGCATGCAAGTGAAGAGGATGTGTAATGGTACATAAGCGTAAACTTCAGACTTTCATTATATAAAGTGTTCTAAAGTCATGCAAACTTAGCCTAACATGAATAATATTATATAATACAGGTCCGGAACATTACAATTGATATCAGAACCATTGACCATCATGGCGTAAAAGTCATTTAAGGTTGTGCATCCCTAAGTACACCCCAATTTGCCGGGCCAGTGGTAGCTTGTGTGGTGGGAGTAATCCCTCGAAAGCCTAAATCACCTGGTTGTGCAAAGCCCAAATGAGGACGTTTGGGTTTTAAGGGTTAGATTGTAATGATTCAATCCCATAATGAAATAGATGTTGAGTAGTACATTAGTATAAAGTTTATAAATTCATTGTTTAACGCGTTTGAAAATCATGCAGGTCTAGTACAAAGTGGGCAAATAAAAAACTCTAATTGAAAAATTACAAATAATCCAAGTGTATCTATGATTTGATATGAAAGATTAACTTGCAAAATTCTCAATTTTTTGTGTAAACTGTGTGTGTGTGGCAGGTAGTGGCGGAGACAATAGCAACGTATCTATTGGTGTTTGTGACGTGTGGTGCGGCTGCACTTAGTGCAAGCGATGAACACAAAGTATCGCAACTAGGTGCGTCGGTGGCTGGTGGGCTTATAGTCACCGTCATGATCTATGCCGTTGGACATATCTCAGGTGCACACATGAACCCTGCTGTCACTCTAGCTTTCGCCGCCGTCAGACATTTCCCATGGAATCAGGTATGCACGTCCTAGTGGCTCACTCATTCATTAATAGTAGAATCAATCAGTGAAATGGAGTATTACATGAAAATACATTGGAATTCGAGAAAATGTTCAACTTTGTCGAGAAAAAAAGAAAGAAAATTGGATTCATTCTATAACACACTAAAGAGTAATGTTATGTTTATCAAAGGAATGATTTTACCAAATGAGTTGGTAGTTTCATATCACTTTTGGACCCACCAAATGATGAACATAATGTTTTTGATTGGATATGGAACTGTCAACTCATTTTTTTTTTATAGTACCAAACGAAATATAAGAATGATTGTCTTATATTTTGTACATTAAAAAACAAAAATACCCCGATAAATTATGATATATTCCCAGACATACTAGAATCATGACATATATAAGTTTTTTTTTTAAAATGAAGTTTTTAAATTGAGCTTAAGTGATCATTATACATTCTAATTTAATGAAAATAAAACATCAAAAAAACATGTACAAAACTTGATTGGCTAGAAGATGCCGTAGAACACATATTTCTGCTACACACATAACCCTACCGTCACTCTCGCTTTCGTCAGACAATTCCCTTGCACCTAATCTACACTCAAGCCAAATTGAGTATTACACGAAAATACATTAAAATTCAAGACCGGGTCCAACTTTGTCGAGCAAAAAGATAGAAAATTGGATTCATCCTGTAACTACGACATCGTGGTAGATCTAATTCACTAAATATATGACAAAAAATAGAGATAAATTAAAAGCATGCACATCTGGTGATCGTGATAGGCACGTGATGATATCTTAAAAGAGGAATAATATTGTGACTCAATCGGACTCACGATTGGACAAATTGTAGAACCCAACTGTCTTGATTCAGAGAATAATAATGATAAGGGTTGACAATGTTGATTGGGTTTACATAAATGATCATTTCACCTATATTTGGCTTTGTCGAAAAATACCAAAAAAAGATGCTATGTGACTAGTCGTGTCTTGTACTAAAATCATGACATATGAGTTTAGTTTTTTATTTTAAATTGAGTTTAAGTGGTCGTTATTCATTCTAATTAAATGAAAATAAAACGACATAAAAAAACATGTACAAAATTTGATTAGCTCGACGGTGTTTACAACGTTGACAGGTCATACGTCTATCACTGGACCACATGAATTAAGTTTACAGGGTGTCAAATATGGCTATGTAACATCCAGCGTTAGATTAGTTGGTGAGGGACTGTTCTAACTTAATTAAGGTTTCGAGTTCAAGTTTTGGGAGCACAGCTGTGTTCGGTAGGGAGAGCTTTGCCGCCCTTGTAGTCCTACCCGGCTCGAATCCGGATTAATTAGAGCCTAAAATAACTTTCGGATACCGAATGGTCTAACCAAAAAAAAAAATATGGCTATGCTTCAACCCCACAAGAGTTACTTTTAAGATAGCCCAGCCACCTAATAAATCTCTTGTGAGAAAGAGTAGGTCAAAAGTTTAAATATCTCCCGAAGCATAGTTCCTTGAAGTCACCGTCAATAGATTTACCCCCTTGTACCAAACGAAAACTTTGCACAATGTTTAATATTAATTTGATACAAGAGCTGGGTAATACTGTGACGATCTATTGAGACGATTGTGACTTATATATACATTAGTTATTGTCTGTGCCTGAAGACACAGTGTAATAAAAAATGGTAAACACCACCAAGCGTTCGACCAGTTGGTGAGGAACTGTTCTAGCTTAACCAAGGTCTTGAGTTCGAGTCTTGGGAATACAACTGCATTCGGTAGGAAGAGCTTTGCCGCTCTTGTGGTCCTACCCAGCTCGAATTCGGATTACTCGGAGCACAAAGTGACTTTTGGATACCGAATGGTCTAACAAAATAAAAAATAAAAAAAGATAAACAATAAACATATTTATATTCATATCCACAATCAAATCATAAATATAGAAAAGAGATAAAAGAATTTAAGCATCGATTTGTAGTGGGGGTGAAAGGTGGTGGGCAACAGTAGTGGTGGTAGGAGACGATAATAGTTGTAGTGGGTGACAATGATCGTGGTGGTGATAACGGCGAAGGTGGTGGCGGTGGTAGTGATGGTAGCGATGGTGGCAGCAATGGTGGTGGGTGATGGTGCCAGTGGTGGTGGTCGCTGCAATAGCTACGACGACGGTAGTGGTGGGGGGGTGGGCGTGGCGACGGCAACGACTATAGTGACAGCAGTGGTTCTGGTGGTGGCGACGACGGTAGTGGTGGTAGTGGCGACGATAGTGGTAGGGGTGGTGGTGGTAGAAATAGTGGTAAGACGGTTTCAAATACTATTATTTTTTTTAAGTACTTATGAAAAATAATTTCTATAAGTATTTTTAAAAAATTGCTCCAAACACAACCTTAGGAGCCTATTTTTCCTATTAAATTTAATGTGTTAATATTAACAACAAGATTAACTTTAAAATAAAATTTAAAGCGATTTCAACTGCGAATAGAAAAAATCATTTCGTTTATCTTTTGAGATTTGAATTACAAGTTACTTTATTATATAGATGTATTGGTTTCAATGATGCCCACCAGCTATTCAATGTGTATACCCGATTGGCCCTTGTTGGTGGATTAAAATAAACTCAATCCAACCGAAATTATTCCGATTTTATTTCATTCGAAATCATTTATATGAATCATGTTTTATCATTTTTGTATTGAATGTCGTTTATTTCAATCCGATCGTATATTATCATATCGTTTTACGCAAAAACAGGAATTATTAAATGGTCAAAATACCAATGTGCTCCTTTGTAGGTTCCTCTCTATGCTGCAGCACAACTAACAGGAGCCATTTCGGCCTCATTTACCCTGCGCATATTACTTCACCCAATAAAAAATTTAGGCACCACTTCACCTTCTGGAACTGAGTTACAAGCCCTGATCATGGAGACTGTGGTAACTTTCTCTATGATGTTCATTGCTTCAGCAGTGGCAACTGATACCAAAGCTGTAAGACAATCAATTAGACCCCTCAGATTTTTAATTCTCAAGTTCAGCATCCCATACATTGTGTATTTACATTTGCACCACAACTAAGTTTTTGTCTGTTTGTTTCCCTGGATTTGCCATGTTCACAGGTAGGGGAGCTGGCTGGTATGGCAGTAGGTTCAGCCGTATGCATAACGTCCATCTTAGCCGGGTAAGCCAAAAGTACCAGTATAAACACACAGAAAATGACAATTATGACCATCAAGGCCACTAATTAAGTCAAACTTCTCAAATGTTAAGTTTGAATATGCTAAAATTCAGTCAATCACTATCATTAATTTCACAATAAATCTAAACATTTATTGAGACTTGTGATTGTAACAGTGACATCATGTCATTATTATCACATTATAATAACCAACTAGCCATGTTATTAATAACCACCAAAGGAAAATTCACCTTATCTTATGCAAGTTTATTATTGAATAATAACACCACGTGTCAATAATAACACGGTGTCACCATTACACCCAATATTTACTCAAGAACACATTGCTGAAATTCTACTAGCCTAAAAACATATTTATAAATCTAATCAAATTACTAACTTAAAAACTTCAAAATATAATCAAATTCTGTTCATTTTACAGTTTTAATGAACCTAAACAAACTAAAATTTAACCAAACCTAAATAAAGCAAAACTGCTTGGTATGAGTTAACCTCATTAGAAAATAAGGCTCAGGCACGGGCACAAAACATCCAAATCAAAGATCCTAAACTTGGAATGAGCATTTGCATAACTCAGACAATCATGCCACTAACCAGTTGTCTAGGTACATCTCCAGACCTATATCAGGAGGATCAATGAACCCGGCAAGGACCATAGGCCCTGCTCTAGCCAGTTCATATTACAAGGGGATTTGGGTATACCTGGTCGGACCAGTATCAGGCACACTAATTGGTGCATGGTCGTACAATTTTATTCGGGGAACAGACAAGCCAATCAATGCAATTTCACCAAGCCTATTGTCATTCAAACTTCGTCGAATGAGGAGTGATGATGAGCAGATTGTGGATAAAGATCCTCTCAATTCATTGTAACTATTGTACCACTTCAAAGATAAAATGTCAGAAAAACCCACCAACTCTAGATGGCCTTCAATGCTTTACACAGCTTATGTACATGTATATAAAGATTTAAAGGTAAAAATCGCATTTGTAATGGTTTTAGTACCATAGCCTTATCAATGTATTGCATATACAGATCTTGGTGCCAGATAGGAAAACATGGCATTTGTCTGAATCATAGCTGCAGAATGGAGAATGAAAAACATAATGGCTAATTTCTTTCAGCAATGTAGTTATCACAAACGCACAATAGAGGTAGCCAATAGAGGTAGCCAATTTTTTCTCGAGCACAGAGAAAAGGCAAAACTTAAACATATCAATCCTCAGCAGATAGTTTGACCAATTGAGTGACAATGCAATACTCTCAATAATATACATCGCAATAATTGTGAAGGAAGATTTTAAAATACAATATACATACATCTGATTATATATGTCAATAAGCATTCAATTGACATTCACAATCTGCAGGCAAATTCGGACAAGTAGATAATCATGACATTGAACCGAACTTACAATGCTTGAAATGCCCCCATTAAGCAGCTTTTTGGCAAACTACAAAACTCCCGGGGTTGATAGTAATGCTCTTGGTGCAATTATCAGTTTTATAAATTCCAACAAGTCGATCTGCCAACTCGAACATATTGTTTCTAAGGCTGCAGGTGGTATGAAGATGAAATTAGTAATAACACCGATTATAACTCCATAATAACCCACAATTGCATCAAATCTACCTTATGATGATAAACTGTGCATCCTTTGTACGGTCTTTTACATAGTGCCCCACAATGGAAACATTTTTAAAATCTGTCAGAACATGTAAACCAGACAAACAAGTGAAGATTAATGAGATAAACATGTGGTAAAGAATGGAATCTTTTTGGCAAAAAGATATGTTTTACAGTAAATAAATATACCCAGAGCAGCATCAATCTCATCCATTACATAAAGCGGTGTGGGTTTGTAGTGGTGGAGTGCAAAAACAAGTGATAATGAGCTGAGTGTCTGAACGCAACAAGCAAACAACACAGGTCAAAAAGTAGTAATGATGGAAATAATAGTGGGCAAATTATTTTTAGAGCAAACAGTAAGAGGAAAAATATATGAAAGCAATCGATGTTTTTGAGAGTACCTTTTCACCACCAGATAAATTTGCAATATTCTTCCAGCTCTTCTTAGGTGGCCTAACACTGAAAACAACACCTTCAGAAAAAGGATCCAAAGAGTCCACCAACTCAAGTTCTGCATCTCCTCCAAGTGTGATCATCTGTTCCAAGATCATAAACAATGCAATCAACTCAAAATGGAGCATAGAAAGAACATGAGAAGTGTAGAAGCTTGATGCAACAACTGTGGGAAATCTCAAATACAAGCATCATCCATATTGCAAATGCAAAAAATTTAACTATAACATTTGTGGCAGTTGGAGTAGAACAAGGTAAAGGCTCTCTCACAAAAAAACAGAACTAAATTTAGGGCAATGGCACCGAAAAGAAATAGCATCCTCAATGCCAAGACAAAAATTTCATCAACATAAGCAGTTGTACATGCATGTTCCGATCATTCATCCAACAAAATCCCAAATCACAAACAAAACCCAGGGCTTTCGGTGGTGGGGAGAGTAAGGGATTCAGAATCAATGAGTTAAAAGACCTGATACATTTCCTTCAGCTTCAAAGATATTGTGTTAAATCCTGCCATGAACTCATCTAACCTGAAAATTGAAACCAATGTGGTTGACAAATGATAAATAACTGAAAGCACTGTAGGAAGAAATAAAATAGAAATTATAAGAGCAGGAAAGAATTGCCTTCTCTTTCTCCATTCATCGTATTGCTTCTTTACATCATCACGTTGCTGAGTTGTTGCATTGAGATCCTCTACCCGTTCATTGTACAAGGACACTTTCTTTTGGTATCTGTAACAATGAGCACACTTAGCGTGCAAAATTGTTTAACAAATGAGTGTCATCTTCCATTACTGAAAAGAAATGCGTACTCTGAGATGGAATCAAGATTTGGGTTCATCTCTTTCAGTTGTGCTTCTAGCAGAGCCACCATTTCAAGGGCCCTTCTAAGATCACATGCCTCAGCAAGAGTTTCATCTGATAGTGTTGCTTGAAGCTTTTCAGGGTCCACTAAGTCTTTTCGAATCCTGTAACCACAGAGAAATAGAAAATTATAAATTATAGGTTAAAAAATAATTAAAACTCAACATGCAACCTAATCCTAAGACCCATTTTTTCCAGGGGGCTTACTGCTCCATATGCTTCAAGAGAGCAATATGCAAATCATCAAGCTTTTTCTTGTAACCTTTCTCCTTCATTTCCAACTCCTTGGATACCTTTTTCATATCTTGTAACTTGTAGTCAGCATCAACCTGCTCAATTAATGCCAACATGTTACAACATACTCAATCAGGTGAGATCAGAGGCTACAAAAAAAAGATGGTACTGGCACAAAACCTCAGATGCCCGCAATTCATCAACAGTTTTCTTCAGTTGCTCATAGTCATGCTTTGCTCTATCCAGCACATCTTTGTGTTGATCGATTAACTACACAAATCAGAAGAGAAAAAAAATGTGTCAATCACAAAAGCAACTCTTGCTACTGGTTCAACAACATAGGTGTCAAGAGCATAAATGAACAAATATAACCTCCTGTGTTTTTTTATAGTTCTCCTGAACTGTAAATGCCTTTTGTTCGATCTCTTTGAAGGTAGAGAGTAAATTCTCCTTCTCCATAAGCAGTCGCTCTCTCTCCTTCTTTGATTCCTCAATCACCTTCGTTAATTTCTTGATTGTTTTATGACCCGTCTCTATTTGAACTTTGCAACGGTTGACTTCCGTGCTGCTTTTATCAATGTCCTGACAAGTGGGCACCATAAATAAGTGGAATTGTTATTTGTAATACCTGGGGTATTTCGTATTCAGAATACACTCACCGACTGAATCTTATTAACCTTCAACTTCTGGGCTTTTAACCTTTCCCCGCCGGCATTCTCTATCCTACCCTGAAGCTCTAAAGCCTAAAAATAAAGAGATCATAGGCACATTAAGGAATTTTAGTCAAAACAAGAAGACATAATGCGTGCATGCTATAAACAGACATAGTTTAATTGAGCCACCAACAATATGTAAATTGGACTCCAAATTAACAAAGCAAATTAGAATAAATTCACTTAACCACACACCTTCTCCTTAAGCTGCCTCGAACCTTGTGTAAGCCTGTCGATCTCCTTTTCTTCTATGGATACATTTTTCCTGAGTTCCGCCAGTCTATCAAGCTCCTCCTTCCGGGGCTCTGACGCAGCCTTCAGTGAATCAAGTTGTTTTTCAAGATCACCATATTGTGATGTCAAACTGTCAATCTGCCATCAAAAAAGAAATTTAATGCATCAGACTCTCCTAAGATAGAATTAATTGAGGTGGTTAACGATATAGACTAGAATGTCACCTCTTTTTGGCTTTTCGCTAATTCCATCTCCATGTGGGAAACTGCTTTTTCTGCAGCCTGGTGATGTCGCACAGCATCAACAATTCTTTGGCGTGTATTACTTATTTTTTCAATAATCACAGAAAGCTCATTTTCAGCACCAGCAACGGCCTCTGCAGAAATGCTGGAAGCTCGGATAGATGTCCCCATCTTGCCACCACGTGGCTTACTTCCCCCACCACTCATAGTACCAGATTTTTCAAAAAGGGCACCATCAAGTGTTACAACACGCCGAAATTCTTTATTTGTACCATATGCAATACGGGTCGCCTAAAAATTGATAAAGAAGTCAGTTATCATTGCCTCCCACAAATAGAATGCGCTCTCTACCGTAAATGAGAAAAATGAAACAAATAAGCTCCACAGTTTCAATGCTTAGTTATGGTTACTAACACGATGATATAAGTAATCAATGATCGTCTTTTTTTTTGCCAAAAGAAGATCCTAGTGAAATGGCAAAGCAGGCAAGTCCCGAATTTTATCTCAATGCAGTTTCTTTTGTCAGCAGCAGAAGAGATTTTTTGGCATGTTCTCGATCACAATGCCTTTCTGAAGTATGTAATAACAAATAGAAAGAATAAGAATGAAGTCAAGGTTGATAGTCAATTTTTTTTTGCTATAGAGTGTCCAGACTTACGTCGACTACTCCATCAAACTCAGCGGCTTGCTACTGTGGCTTTTGCAGGTTTAGAGCACGTCCCTAAAGGAACAAAGGTGACTAGGTGGGAAGGGATTGAATCGGGTTGACAGCCAATTAAGCCTTATTTTCCCTTCCAAGAATTTTAATATATAACATGTGTATGCACGCGTCGCTCTTTTGAAAACTAACAAAAGCATATCAAATTTTTGTTTCCTTTGTGTGCATCAATTGTCATACGGAATATATTCCATATAGAAAAGCATAATCTACCTGATCAATGTCTTTAGCTACCACAGTGTTCCCCAATGCTGCAAAGAAAGCAAGTTTCAGTTTATCATCTTGGACTTTAATCAGATCAAACAGTCGTGGAACGCCTTCTGGGGTGCTAACTTTTTCTCTCAGTCTGGGCAAATGATCAACTTGTTTTTCCTGCAAAGAAGAATAATTACCAATCTAATCAGATACCTGAAAAAGTTTTGTTCAATCCAAGTTACGAATCTATATAACCACAAGTGGTTTGTAATCATAATCACTTCACCAGCAGAGAGATCCAAGTCACAAAGCCATGTACCTTTTGCATTTCTAAAACAAAACTAGAACTGCTGTGAGAAATGCAAAAGGGACAAAATTCAATGGTTGATAGCATAAACCTAAACATCTCAAAACAAATAAACTTACTGACAAGTGTTCTTTTTCATCCTATCTCTGTAGTTACCGGCACAAGTCCCTGTGCAAAGCAAACCCACTGTGTGCAACACAGTGACAATTATACTTTCAAGTGGAAGGAAAAATGACAAAAGGGCTAGACTCTGGAAACAGCAAGCATAATATGTTGGCAAGGGCTGACTAAATATTATAGAATCTACCCACTTGAATTGACTTGTCACCCAAAGCCAAATTCTTTGAGTTAAGTGTTGGAAACTTCATTTTAACCAGTAGTAACAAATATGAACATAAAATATACAGCAAGCATGTTAAGCATAACTTGTTATGAAATGTCTACCAAAATCATGAAAGTTGCAACACCAAGGTTTTTACTGCGAAGTAACTCCACACAAGCTTGTGCTGCAGCAGGTGTTTCCACGAGAATATAATCAAGTCCAGGGCATGCTGTTGATATGGCAACATCATATTTTGCTG
The DNA here is from genome assembly GCA_023539305.1 of Ilex asprella. NCBI lineage: Eukaryota > Viridiplantae > Streptophyta > Magnoliopsida > Aquifoliales > Aquifoliaceae > Ilex > Ilex asprella. Next base: position 49,771,373 of record CM042185.1, on the reverse strand, counting down.
CAAGGACAAACATAATCAAAGAAGGGAGTGAATTCAAAGTTAGGGTACAAGAAAAATCAATATTATATGCTATCACGAGAAATAGTGATCACAGAAACTACGCAGATAATGCTTCTAAGCAAAGAAAGGAATGACTTCATTACTTTATTAAGTTCAAGAACCATAGTTAAATGCATTTTGAAGTCCTAATTTATCAATATAGATCTGTTATTGCCACTCTGAACAAAAAACCACAACTTTGAGTTGTCATGAGCATAATCTCACCAATTGATCCGTTTAACAAATGTACCCCTGTTCATTAGAATGACTAAGGCTCTTTTGACTTTTTTCGAAAATAGAAAGGGTCATTACCCAATTTTTTCTGTCTTTATCGCAGGTGCAGATAGGATACACTGGGGACCAACCAAACCTTGGATATTATATGCACAGAGTGGCTACCCTTAGATTGAATCCACAACCTCAATTGTTAGCCCAACCCTAATGAGAAGAACAGGATATTGAAAGTTTTCCTTTATGGGCATTTAGTGTATTCTTATTCTTTTCATCTAACTCTTTTTGAAGAAACACTGGAAAATTTCCAGCATAGAATTTCCATCTAAACCCAACACATGCACTGTTATTCTCTTACCATATTTCCACTTGAGAAACACAGAGATGATAAAACTATTAGAATATGACTGACTGATCGTTATAAACACGATCATTACCATCAATAGCGCCTAGATCGCCCATTCGACCATAAATCCCCTCTATGATGTTTGAGTCTTTAGCTTGCAGTATTGCTTTTAAGACAGATCCCTGACTCCTTTCAGATTCCATAACAGACACAAGCTCGGCAACCTTTTGTCTTGCAGCTTGTTCAAGAGGAATCAGCTTTTCTTGTTCTTTGAGAGACTCCTGTAAAGAGTCAAAGTACTCACAACACATCCAATTATAGTGATGAATGAACCACAGAACATGAAAAAGTATAAAACAGGTGTCAATAAAAAGTACTTGTTCTAGTTTACGAGCTTCCACTGCTTCAAATTTGCTTTTCGCTAATTCATTTTGAATATTTTTTAAACTTGAAGTCTTTGTTTCAATTCTCAGCTGTATGTCAGACATCTTCTTTTGAGCATCATCATAAGCAGCACGGCCAGCTTCATGCTGAAAAAGTCCACAATAGAACAATGCACAGCTATGACATCTAGCTCTACAGAAAAATCAAATAGTGAAAGTTTCCAAGAAACAGAAAATAGAAGAGCCCATATGTTATCTGGATCGGTCAACCATTTGTTGATCATTAACAAATTACACTCAACAAGACTCAATCAAATGCCAACTCACCTTCTCATTCAAAAGTTTTCTTTCGGTAGACATAACTTCAACTTTTCCGTTGTGCTCAATCAATTGTGTTTCCCAAGGTTCTAGTTCAGCACGAACTTTTGCTAGCTCACCAAGGAACATCTCAGTTTCAACTGTTTGTCAACCGATTAAAACAAAGGGACAACATTAAACACTTTCTCCTCAGAGAGCAAACATATTTATCACACCCTCAATGCAGCAGCATGTGAAATGAATTTCATAGCAGCTTTGATACTTGTATCTTAATTCTTTACATTGAAAGAAAATACCTTTGGAGTTCTCCTTAATTTCCTCTAAGACTTTCTCTTCATCAAGAAAGAGTTTTTGCAATTTGGGAATGTCTTCCTCCAGTTGGGGTATGAGATTTGTTGACTCCTCGCACTCCTTTGTTATGTCAGTAATCTTTGTTGAATCCTACAATGGAACCCAAAGTAAGATACATGCATTAGTTTCAATACAAGTGGAGACCAATTGTTCCCATACCTTGTCAACTTTCTCATCGAGTTTCTTGATCTTTTGCTTCATGTGCTTTAAATCTTCACGGTATTTAACATCCTGTCTTTCAAACTCCTTGAATTCATCCTTGCAACGCCTAAGTCCGCTATCAAGTTCCTAGATTTGAAAACAAAAGTAAAGAAATATGTTTCACTATTGAGTTTGATCTTGAGCCAACTAGCATTAGCATGTAACAAAAGGTTTCTAAGACAAGACATAACAAAAGGTTTCTAAGACAAGACATGCATATCTTAAAACCAAAAATTTACTCTTACAACAGAGAAACCCTGCAGGACAAATGCATAAAAAATTTCCTAGGAGCAATTGCACAAAAATCATTAGATCTTTGTAATACAGACCTCTTGTTTCTTCATATACTTCATGTGCAAACTCTCAAGCTCCTTCAATGTTTCTTTATTATCTCGAATCTTCTCCCTGAAAAATGATGCCATCACTTCCTTTTTATATAATTTTCACATTACAAAAACATATACTAATACAACCCTTGTTCCGACCAAAACTACCTTTCATTTTTCAGATTTTCTTCAAGGCTGGACACATTAGCTTGCAATTCCACCATTTTAGCGGAGTTGTCTTCAGAAGCCAATTTTGTGGCTGTCTCTTGCCATTTCAACAGTGACAACTCCTTAAGCATGTAGGCTTCAGCTTCATTTTTCACATCCTGAGACAAAGAAAAGTATTACTAATTCCATAAATTCTATTTAAGGAAACTGTAAAACCCAGCATTGCTATACATATACCTCCAAGCTCTCTCTTTCTTTTTCTGCCAACTTAACCATCTGCACTACTCCAGACCTTCTCTCATTAAGGGCTTCTAGCCTGTGAAAACAGCAAGAATTAGCAGATGAGAGTGAGCAAAATAAGATGCAATCAGCACAAAAACTCTTAGTAATACCCATCAATGTCAATGAGGTCAGCATAGACAATCTCATAACTAAGTAGTGTGCAGAAAAAGTTGTTCACTTTAGAATACAAATAAATCATTAGCAGGATCTGATATGCATCTTAATGAAGAATATAGCAGATGCTAAATTTGGACACCTCAATTTTTCAATGCGAGAGATCATTCACCAAAGATTTTATCAAAGTAGGCAATGCAATCATATCCATTAATATTTATAAAAATTGTTCTTTGAAAATATGATTATTTTTAGCTAAATAGCAAGAATTTCCTATACAGACGCACAAGTCATTAAATGTATAAAAAGCAAGAACAACTTATTTTATGCAATGAGAAAAACTCACTGCTTATATGATTCGTCAATCTTTTCCACATATTTGTTAGTTCCAATTATATCCTCGAGATATTCAAGAAAACCTTCATCATGGGGACCTTGAGCCTTTGGCTTCATCAATGAAATCTGCTCCACCTCACCCTGATAAAAGCCAACAACCATTTTTAAACTATTTGAAAGCCATCAGCAGTTACTCGAACTATAATCAGTTTGCAATGACTTCAGAACCTGAAGAATCAAAAAACGGTTATTGTCCAAGTCGACTCCTTTTCCTTTCAATTTTTTTGTAACCTCGGTAAAAGTACTTGTGCGGTCATTAATATAGTACTTGGAGGAATTATCTCGAAATGCAACACGGGTTATTACAAAATCACTTCCCGGAACAGCTCCATATGTCCCATCATCCTATATCAACAGAAGTGTGTCGTCAAGAAATATGAAAAGGCTAGAAATTCCTCAAGTAAAATCTATGAAAATAGTTCTAAGAGCAAAAACTTCTTTACCAAATCAATAATCTCCTGAAAGTGAACAGACACACCAGCACTGTCCAAATTCTGGTGATTAGTGGAATTGTGAATTAGCTCCGACACCTTGTTGAGACGCATCTGCCAATTACAGATAATATTTCAGCATATAATTTGGAAAATTATTTGGATAATGTACTAGCTGGTCACATCTGATCTGATTCTTTCCACTAGCTCTCCCTTTGGTGTCTAGGAAAACGCATGGAAAAGTAACTAGTGTAATTTAATATGTGGACTGTCTGTTATCAGCTGTTTTACATCGAAGTAGTTCTAACACCCCACTCAGTCATACGGTGTACTTGCATGAACTGAGGCATTCTTTTTTCCCCCATTACTTTTTCGTGGGTGCATAAAATCAGTGAGTTGCAGTCTATTTCTTTCTTTCTTTCTTTTATTTTCTTTTCCAATACAAAAAGAAAAATGATAAAATTCTGAATTTTCGTTCCGGTTCTTTCCCAAGTTTTCTCAGGAACCAAACAGAGCTTATATTGTAATCAAGATGAAGTAAGAGAAAAATGGAACTAGTTTCACCTGTTTGGCTCTTTTTCCAAACACGAATAGCATAGCATCAATCACGTTGCTCTTCCCACTACCATTAGGACCAACCACTGCTGAAAAACTCTGCTCACAAAATATTTTCCGCAGTAATCAAGACAAAACATTCAAATCAATGAATTTCTATATACCAAAACATATATAACTATACACGTGTACCTACAAGAAAATAACCCGAAATTTTGGGCTTGGATATTTGACAGAGAAAGAAAGACAGAAGCACTAACCTTGTGAAAGGGGCCAACGCGTTGTTCGCCCGCGTATGATTTGAAGTTCCTCATAATCATCTCTTTAATGAATAGCCTCGGAGCTCTAGATCTATCCCGAGTTGACTCGGCGCCGACGTCCATGAACTCGTCGCTCGTCATCGGCGCCGATTCCATCTCAATCCCCATCTCTGGTTCGACTCCGAACTCGCTCTTAAACGATGAATTCTTCTAAACTGGTTTGTATATGGTACAGAGAGTAGATTCAATAGGTATTAGGAGCAAGGATCAACCAATATAGTGATTGGTTTCTCTGAATCGCTTCACTCTCCTCCGATCACTTCACACCGCCATTACAAGTAAACGGTAAAGTTAATAAATTCAAAAGAGGCGAGAAATTTGGGCGGGAAAGCAAAATGTCTCAGATTTTAAAACGGGCTTGGGCCTCTCTGTTGATTCAGGAACGAAGCATATGGGCTGAAAATTGTAACAACTCATTCATAAGGGCCACTAATACCTACCCCAACTTTTTCAAGGTGGTCATTTCCATGCTTTTTATTTTTTATTATTTTATTTTTTTTGTGGAAGGAATGATTTGTTTTTGGGCTTATGGTTGCGATTATAGGGTAATGAACGATCCAAGCTACTCAAACTCGCCTTAAATTCGGTTTGTTTTGCATTCATTCGTTTGAAAAACGAGTCGAACTCGAACAATTTTATAAGCTCATTTAAAAAATGAGTTTTATGAGTTTGGCCTGTTTTGGGCTGGAGATGGTAACGTCTGACTTAGTTATATATAAAACAATCGAGTTACTCGAGTTTAGTTGATTCTGAGTTCGACTTGAGCTCGTTCGTTTAGAAACGAGTTGAGCTTGAGTATTTTTTTTGACTTGTTTTAAAAAATGAACTCATTAAACTCAGACTTGAATTCATTCGTTTGACTCTTTTTCCACCCTTGTTGGAAACTATAATTAAAGTTGGATGTAGTTTTTGCAAAGAAGACTCATTTTTTACTTTTTCTTAGGAAGATAAAGGTGATGAGGAATTTCTAGGCTAATAAATGAATTGGATTTAGACATGGGCTAATCAAAATAGGTTAGATGCATTAGATGACATTCTTTTTACTTTTAGGGGCAAATTTTTCAGTAAATATTTGATTGTTGTATTCGTTTTCAATTCATTTAATTACCTTTTTGACATCCGCATAAAATACGACAAGTTTCACCTAGATTTAAAATTCTTTTATTATCGAAAGAAAATTTTGTTCTTTCTAAAAAAAAAAAGAACAAATTTGTCAGTATTAAACGATAATGTCATTGTATGCTTGAAAAAACAACAAATTTATTCGTTGAAATAGTTTTCAGGGGTACGACTTTTATTTTTATACCGCGATTCTCTTTAAATCATAACTTTCTTTTTGGAAAAACAATTCTATAATATCACGTGCCTATTTGTGCATTTTATCAAGTAATTCAAGATATTCGTTGGTACACATTAAATGTCATTAATTATAATGTATCATCTAATTAAGAGAAGAGCATTGTAATGGAACAACGAATTTTTCTTCTTCTTTTGGAAATTAAAGTTTTAATAGAGGTGGATTTGTTCATTGTGAAAATAGAAATCTCACCTTTATCTTGTAATTGATAAGCCTTGGCTTTTAGGAATTAACATTGTTCAACAATAGCCTCCATCGGAGTCGTTTGGTTGCCGTATTAAAAGTAGATGGATTAGATAGAGTAATACAGTTTAAAATAATACGGAAGGACAAAATACAAGATTAAATAATGTATCAGAATAATACGAAATTTTATCTACTATTTGATAATATACAATACAAACGTTAGATAGTAGTTATTTAATTCAATCGGTTGTTTGGTTAGGAAATTACTTTATCATATTAATATTAAATTAACAAAAATATCATTAATCAGTGTTTGTTACATTTATGATAACTTGATTTATCGGTTAGGGGGTTATAATAGTAAATGTGTAGAATAATACATTTGAACTGGATTATAATACCACATTTTTGGTGGTATTAAAATACCTCCATCAGGTCTATCGTATAAAAAAACAAGCAATGCTATATATCTCAAATTTGTATCACAAATCAATGGAAACCATTAGATGAATGGGTCCCATTAACTTTTTTCATTGGGACTCATTCATCCAATGGTTCCCATTGATTTGGGATACACATTTGGGATATAAATTTGGAATACAAAGCATTACTCTAAAAAAATAAACAATAAATATATGATTAATATACGTTTTAAAATTAATACGATATCAAATTTGCTTACCAAATAAAGTATTAGACTCAATTAAATAAAAAAGAGTACAATCTAATATTTAATCCCCGCATAATACGTCTACCAAACGAGCACATTGTGGATTTGCATTTTAAATGTGATACGGAAAAAAATATTTTCAAGCGGAGGTTTTCTACTTTTTTTTTTTTAAAAGTGATATTCCTTATTGTTGTCTATAAAAAAAATTAATGCTTTTGGTCATAACAAAAAAATTATCGTAGAATTATTAGGATGTGAATGGCTCCTTTCTTTTTTTTTCAATGGTCAAAGGTATTTGGGCCAATTTATACGTACATTGACTAATCCTCTTTCTGATCCAATCGAGAGCAGACCATTCACGCCAAGACTCGAGTATCCATAAGAGATAAATTTTTTATGGTCTAACCCTAAAGGGTTGCCAAGAGAATGACTCATTTCAACAACTTGTTCTATTTTAGGAAAGCTCCACGGCATCGAAAAAACAAATTTTGTATCATATCGTTGGTTATCACTTTCTATGGATAAAATTACTACTTTAAAAGAAGAAGTTACAATTGTTTAAGAGAAGATCATAATTGATCACAGACACACATGATCACTCATGAAAATCTTGATATCAATCTCAATCTTCAATAATCTATCATACTCTTTAAAATTGTAACTTACACCTCAAAAAATTTGCAATTTAACCTTAAAAATTTATAATTTTCGATAGGATATCGCTGGAGGTACCGTAACCTTTCTCTCTATTTTACCATATTTTTATGCCATTGTCTTTTGAATAATTGTTTATTTTTTCCATTTTAATTTACTTGACATTAGAGAAAAGGGTATAATAGTAAGTTTGAAAGAAGCTTGCTTTGACGGTCACATGCAAAAGAACCAAAAATGAGACAAAAACAAAGATTAGAAAAGTATGTAATGCCAAATCAGTTGTTAAAGTCGGAAGAATCTCTTAATTACGCGTCCAAATTTCGATTAACACCCTTTTTTTTCTTTTCTCTGCATGACAGTAGACAACTGTGGCCTTCAACACTCGCCGGACGTCTGTGATCAACGCCGGAAGGGGCCCCATACACCTAGGTCTTTAAGTACACCTACTCAGCTCCTCCATTTCCCAAGCTTTTTTCCATCCCTCAAAGCTCACTCCAAGCTAGAGAGACAGAGATCAGTTCCAACTTCCAAGTACTCTCAGTCCATCAATATTTGTTCTGTTTTTTCATATTTACTAACATATTTATTTTAGTAATTTCCTTTATTTTGGTTGAATCCATCTGTTTTTTTTTAAACTCGACAGTGATAGAAAACTCGTGCACTACACTGCATTGTTTACTAACAAATAAGTGGTACTTTTGTCTTCAAAACAAGTTGCCTTTCCTTTGTGTTCTCGAACAAATTCTCAGCCATTAAAGGAATATTTGACATGTCGGTTGGATCCAAAATTTAAACTCAAACTCGGAATTATTTGTTCTTATTTTTATATATATAAATCTTTTATCCGTTTTCCTTGCATATTCGATCTGCTGCAATTGTTGCCCTTTTGGCTCGCATGTGACACCCACATAATTACGTTAGAATTTCGGTTCAAGTATAATTGGGCTCAACTCTGACACAAAAGCTTAAGTTTAAGTTTAATTATGTTGCACGTCTGTGTTCCTTCATTCAATATTATCGAGAAGAAATTAAAAGAGGCTCTTATAGAATAGTAAATATGAGTAACGAAGATTCTTATATAGAACACACTTCATTCAATGTTGCTATCATTGCATTTGTTTTTATTTTTTGAGCAGGAGAATCTGTGGGAGAAAACAATGAGTGATCACGTAGTACTGTCTGCTGATCGCCTCATCAAGGCCGCGACCAAGGAACAAACGCAACGAGAGCCTTTTAGCGACAAAGGCACTTCCATGCAAAGGGTACAGTACAGTTCCAACACTGAAATCGAGGGTTGGAACTTGGACGAGTTAATGTTTTCTAATGACGAAGAAGAGGAAAAGATGGAATGTCGCATTTGCCAGGAGGAAGACTTTGTCAACAAAATGGAGGCACCATGTGGTTGTATTGGTAGCTTAAAGGTACAAATTTTTTTTTGGGATTTTAAATTTTAATTATAAACCTCTTTTTCACTATCTATTTGGTGAGATTTGAGAGTGGTTACTTGAGGTGATTCGAATCTTCTTTTGCATTCTATCGCCTTCAAATAAGCTGCTTTGGGGTCTGTTTTTTTTCAAAGTTTTTGCTGAAAATCACAAACGTCACAAAAATATATAGTAGTATCATTAGACTCGAGCCTGACTAAAAACTTAAGTTTAGAATGATTTGTTCTAATTTTATATATAAACCCTAATTTGTCTCCTCGAATATTCAAAGTGGGATTGCTTTCTAATTCGAACAACACTAATTTGAGTGAATGAGAAGCCATATTTTTTTGCAGTTAGCCCACAGGGAGTGCATTCAGCAATGGTGCAATGAGAAAAAGAACACTACCTGCGAAATTTGCAACCAGGTATACATATATTAAACTTGCTTTCTACGAAAATCACTGAAGTTTCTGCAAATGTTTTTATTTATTCACTACAGATATCTTGTAATTTTCTTTCAATTGTTGTTCTCCACATGTTTTTAATGTAACAGCCATACCAAGCTGGCTATACCATCCCATCACCACCTCCGCCACCACCACCTTCAGATACAATTATAACCATTAGGCAAGTCAATCTTTTTGACCGTTTCTTTTTCATTGATACAACAAAGAGAAAAGTGCCTTGAAAAATTTAATACTTATTTGGTACTAGGAATAAGGGAAAAGTGCTAAAAAAGTTGTTTCAAAAAACGTTAACTACCCGTTCAAAACAAAAAAAAAAATATTAAAAAAAGGTACATGACACTAAGGTACCAAGATATAATTGGGGTATGATTTCACAAATCTTTACTGTGGTTATTGTTACGCGCACGTATTTAATTGTGTTACAGTGAAGATGGGAACGACAGGGGTTTGTCGACCTTCCTAGCACCTGCTACTGCTAGGGCAGCAGAATACTTCGTTGATGGGGAGTATGATGAGTTTGCTACTCCAAGTGGAACTAGAAATGCCGTTATCGTATCAACAGTCCTCGTGGTATGGCCTTATTTTCATGATTCAAGCTTCATCCACCACTAGACAAGAAAGAATTTTTGTTACTAATAATGTTTTATCAATCGTATCATCGTTGTATAGAATATTTTCTCGTAAATAAAAAGGGAACTACTGGAAGGATTCACCAAATGAAGAATTTTTATTTTATATTTTCGTGCAGTTTACAGCTATCTTGATGATGAAACATATATTTTCCTTCGTGGATGAGGAGGACCGTAGCATTGGCAATATTTTTTCTGTAAGTGAAACATATTTTTTTCCAAGGGACCCTTGTAGTATATCAATGGATCAAATTTTGATAGAGTTCAATCCAAATTCGATTAAGAAATTATGATTTGGATATATAACGGACTTTATTTTCATACTCTATATTCTAACTTTGGATTTGGTGGTTGCAATGGCTGACCATAATATTGAATGGCCCAACAGATCTACATGTTTCGTCTTCTGGCATTCCTGATGCCAATGTACATTCTGTCATGGTTTATCACAGTGTTAATCCGGAGGGGGGAGAGAAATGTTAGTGCAGACTTCATAATCTATTTGTGTTTGGTGCATATGTATTGGGTAACCCTATTCACTTTCCATATCTTACCCCAGGCAATTCACCTTCTCTCTTGAAACAAGTAAGGACTGCCAATAAAACGTAGTTCCCTACATCTATATATGATCTGGTATGGTATATATTTTGGGTCAGGAAGCAAGCAGAGACTAGAAGCAGCACAGGCAAGTTCCCTCGGAAATCTGAAGAATGTCCTTTGAGTTACAAGTGTTTGTCTCTTTTCGGTTTGAATTAATGTCAATGTATTGTAGCTTTTTTTCCGTGGTAGATTGTGGACAATTTTGGTTGGATTTTTTTTCGAATAAATGAAGCTATCTTTTATTCTCATCTTGGACTCGGACATTTAATACAAAAGTTCAATGACCCACACTTACTTTCATTGTATGATTTGAGAATGGTAAGATATATGCAATATTTTGGGATAACAATAGACTAAAGCGGGAATCTGCTTAAAAAAAATATATTTATCCTCGGTTTACCCCATTAACGGGGCTAGTTTATTCCCCATCCCGGTCCACTGAGTAAATTCTAATCCGACCCCCAGTGCAAAAATCTAAAATTTGAAATTTTCGGAGGTGTTTTCTCCTACTGTTTGCCTTCAACAGAAGCTAAGTATTCAGGTTGACTAATTCTAGGTGGTGACTCTTTAGTTTACAAGAATTCAACACGTATTTCTTATATCATAATGGTTCCAAATCTCAACTCTCAACCTTCTAGTTCTCAACCTTACTAGAACCACGGGGTGAATTTATAAAATCCAAGAGCCTGTTTGGATATGTTTTCAAAAATTAGTATCTGAAAACAGTTTTTGA
>CM042185.1:49721027-49735362 GCA_023539305.1 Ilex asprella | reverse complement strand
AATATGTATTTAAATATATATTTTTAAAAATTAAAAATTAAAAAAATAAAAAATAAAAAAAATTAATTTAAATTAAAAAAAATATTTTTCCAATCTTAATTAGGGGTGAAATTTTTTAACTAACACGACGACATGACTCGAACTCGACATGAATTTTATGACACGAATTTGATTAACTCGAACACGAACACGACACGAAAATAAACATTTCAACTCGTAACTCGACATGACACAATTAGTTAAATAAGTTGAGTTAGGTGTGACTAATGTTCGATACAAATCCGTAATGACTCAATACGAATCTCATACGATACGACTCAATTGTCACCCCAAATCTTAGTCAACACAAAAAAAAATAGTCATTTTTATTTTCCATCCATCCAACCAAACACAACGGAAGAAAAGTGAATCATTCCTACTTTCCTTATTTGAAGGATAGATTCTATCATTCATACTTTTCATTCTTACTACCAAATGGAGCATTAGCGTAGATGATTTGTTTTTAAACGAATCGGCTAGAGGGTTAATCAAAATGTACAAAAACTAACCTAGATGTCCGTAAGACAAAAAAAAAATAATCGACTGATGTAAAGAAAGAGAGTTTACCTTACTTATCTGTTTTTATTGAATATCAATTTCTAAGATAAAATATTTTGCATAGTGATTGGGGCCGATGGTGACAAATCGAGATACCAAATTACAAAAAGCAGACGAAGTACTGTATAAATTACTTCTTTAATCTTTCTCTTTCTTTTCTTCTCTGTTTCTCATGCTGGGAAGAGAGAGAGACTTCTAGATACTATCCAATCCACACCGGACTAGGCCCCTGATGGTGATGTAAATTTTTATTTCTCGACGAAGAACGTTGAGATGCGCACTATTTGTACCTATTGACTTAGAAAAAAAAAAAAAAATCGTCATGACAATGAAATCCTAGCCGGCCTTGGCAACTGCTCTTATCCGATTAGTTTTTTTTTTTAAGGCTATAATTCAACTCAGTGAATTGTTACATCCAATGATGTTCCTTAAAAAAGTTACATCAAATGGGATTGATCGACACCGATCCTACCATTTGAGGATCGGTCATAATTTTTCATCGAAACTTGCTCTCACTTAATTATAACTTACCTAAAAAAAATTATGACATTTGGTGCAATACCTCTTTTGACTTGGTCCAATCAGCATTCTTCGATTCTACAGGCTCTCATTAATTCCTGTTCAGTTTCATTATTGCAAACGTATACCTTGGGCAGGACAGGTGTGTGCATTAAGAAACTCTAATATTAAGGTTAGGTGGGTTGTTACTAATGAAGGTTGAGGTGTAGAAACCATTGACTGAATCCATGATTATCTTCGTGTGAGTGTGTGATGTTAGAGCAGGCAAGGTTAATGACGTATTACCCTCTTAACAGTCCCAGCTTCTCATCCCCCCTGGCCCCCCCACTAGTTTTCCCTTTGCTTGTTCGATGAATAGATTTCCTAATCCTACGTTTCCACGACAGTTACACTTTCGTTTTCTTATATGATTACGAGAAAACCATCAAGACAAATGTTTCAATTGAACAGCTTACGCAAGCCATGACATAACCGCATTTCATGTAAATGACAGCTCCTTCTTGTTTTATATATGGACCTGTGATATCTATTGTATGCCTATTTTCTCTGACATTATTTTAAAGGGTAGAGTAGGTGTGTGGATGGGGCAAATTCTTGGATGTGTATTGAAATTTGTTGTACATTTTTTTAGGGCTAGTAAAATTAACTTAGTTTTTCGGCACTGCTATTGGCATAACAACGGGTACACCATAGGTTGGCCTAATCAGTCTTCTCGTATTAGGGGCTAGCTCCTCGCAATTCTTCCTTTAACACCAATGGTAAATAACAATCGAATTGTTTCATGATGTTCTAAACCCAATTCACGTACCACAAGAATTGGCGAATAAGTGAACCCTTAGGACCTTCTTCAATTCCAAGATGTGATGAGTCGACGTCGAGGTGTCAATTGACTCTATTGATAAGAGCACTTGGAGTTATCCTATTTATTTATTTTTGGGTATTGCAATCTGGAGAATTCAGAATAGTTTATGCACGTCTAAATTAATTTCTTTTTCAGTTCGATTAAAAGTAGAAATCAGGTTATTCACACGAGAACTAAGAAATTCATGAAGAATAAATAAAACATCACCTGAATCCAAAAAAAAAATGCTAAATTTCTAATTCAAAACATCTAAATTTATAACTGCTCAATCACCAAAATTGATATCAGCACCATATAAAGAAGTACACATACATAGTGAGATACCACGCCCCTTAGCTTGCTAGGTTGATAGAATCCACGTAAGCAAATTAGTATAGTAATGTTTATGCGTTAGCTAGTCAAGGGATGCCATCCCAAAGTGTGTTAGAAGCCAAGTTTTGCTAATCTTGAAGTAAAAGTAAAAAAAATATCTAACAAAAACCTTATTGACCCACAAACAACTAATTTTTTATTATTATTCAAAGGTCAGTTCTCCATTCTTATCTTTCCTCGACATTTCAGTGTCAACCACCCTGCATGTTCTTATATATCACTGAAAAAATTGGCTATTCCAATTATATAAATAAAATAGTACTTCTGATTTTTTTTTAAGGGGTGCAACACGAGGATTTCTCACGAGGTCACCCATCCAGTAGTACAGGACATGTTCCCAAATATATAGGTAGAACTTGTGAAGGAGTGAGAGTCTCAAAAATGGCTCTTCTGGCATCTTGTTGGATGATCATTGAATCTTTCCTCATCCCAGATGGATTTGTTAAATGGTTTTATTTGAGCTTCTATATCTTTCCCCTTTTGCTCTTTCTCTGTCAGATCTACCTATGGATCAAAACCCTACAAAGATGGCTTTTACTCACAGTGTCTCTTGACTTTATTCCTTTCAGAATCATTTTTTTTGTGGGTTCATGCATTTTCAGATTTTTAAGAAGCTGGATCATCTTTATTAAGTCATTCATCACTAAAATAGCCAGTACTGAAGTTTTAGATGAGGTGGTGGGGTATGAAGAACCACAAATGATTAGTCAAGATCAGATTTTAGCTTTCAGATATGATGTTGAAGGATATGAACTTCAGACAAGAGGGTTTGAAAAGGACATTGATTTCAAGGTTGGTTCAGTTCTTCATGTAGATCAAGCAATGGAAGAAACAGAAGTTCATAGCTTTGATGATCATAGTTCGATGGAGTATATATCTTCTGGTTGGAGCTCAGGTACACCCACCAGCGACGCGGATATGACTCAATCTTCTTCCTCCATTAGTAGCTTCATTTCATCAACTGAAGATGTGGAGATGGATGTGTATTTTCCACCAGTTTGTAGCTCAAATTCACCAGTCATGGAACCAGAGTCCGTTGATGAATACAAGGGGGAAGAAATGGATGATTTTTACAACAAGTACACTGAAAGGATGAAATGGTTTGATGTTCTCAATCACGACAGAACTTGTGGAATAAGTGAGTATTTTAGTCATCACATTACATCATAAACACAAGATTAAGACTTATTTTTTGTACCACACGGCAAGTTACTATAAAATAAGGCCGAATTTACAATTTAATCTGGCGAGTTTTAGGATTCAATGGGCTTGTTTCATATCGATTCTAACCTTTTAGGGTTGATCTTACCATTTGACCCCACAAAATTGTGATTGATCTTTTTTAATTTTAACTTGACCCAAATGAATTGTAACTAATCCCTACTTATTTATAAATTTTAGTACGGTACCAAAGTTTTACCCTAAAAATTTTATCACATTTTTATGTTACCACTTGATTGGTTGTTGTTATATAGGTGCAATCCTGAGCAAGCAATTGACCAGCCCCAGTTCATTTGGGAGTATAGAGGCAGTTCATTTGTCCATCCCACATATCCCATGGAAGAAAATGGCTAAGAAAAGGCTTTTAAAAAGCTTGGAAAGTGACTTTGAAATGGTTTATGTGGCTCAGTCATGCTTGTCCTGGGAGGCCCTCCATCACCAATACACAAAGGTCGAGGCTCTTGCTTCCTCTAGGTCTACCAATGGTGTTTTCTATAATAATGTTGCAGGGAGATTTCAAAAGTTTGAAATACTGTTGGAGAGGTTTATGGAAGATGAAAGGTGTGAGGGCAAAAGATATTGGAATTATGTCCAAAGAAGGTTTTCCGTGAAGAGTCTACTCCAAGTTCCTGAGGTTTCAGGTATTTTAACCAACACCAATACTTATAATAAAAATGAAGTTTGTTCATGAGGATTAAAAACACCCACTAATCTATTGATCAAGTTGGTTATTAAACAATCAGGGCTTATCCATATCCATTAATTTGAAAAGGGTTAATAGTAATTTTAGTCTCTAAAGTATGTATTTTTTGTCAGTTTAGTCCTCATTGTATCAATTTTATCAATTTGGTCCCTAAAATATTCAATCTGTATAACTTTGGTCTCTAATCAAATAATTCATCAATTTTTTTGACGGAAGTGAGTACGTATCATTTTTTTAGACGGTATTACGTGTCCAAAACCTGATCATTTCCTTAAAAATTTAACTGTCTGTCTATGTAAGAACCAAAGTGACACAAATTGAATAATTTAGGGACTAAATTGATAAAATTGATACAATGAGAACTAAACTAACAAAAAATACATAATTTAGGGATCAAAAGTGCTATTAACCTATTTGAAAACTATCCACCAAAGTAGAATAGATAAATCAATAAATATAAAAAAAAATAGTGATATTGATGCATTGTAATATATTTTTGTTTTTTGAAGGATATATGGAGGAAGAGAAGGAAGGAATGAAGGGAGAAGCCATGAGGGTAACAGAAGTGTTGAAGGCCATAGAGAAATGCATAAAGGCTTTTTGGTTATACATTAAAACAGACAAGAAGAAACCTTGGTGGAAGATAAAGAGTTTTTTGTGGACCTATCCTCCTGTGGAAGACCCTAGAGACTTAAAGCTCCTAGCTGACCTCACCAAGACAATTCAACAGGTAATTTCAACCACTACCCCGACTTCGTATAAGAATTTAAACTAAATAATACAGCATTGAAAAATGTAAGTAGGATTTAATTACAATTCAATGAAGGGTCGATTTCACAAAAAAAAAAAATATTTTATCGTAATCTCACCAAATTGAGTTACAACCAAGTATCTTCCGGTGCAGTACCCAAAAAAAAAAATTAAAGTAGTTTCATAGTCTTACCCCTAAAATAGATTCATAACGTACCGATTCTCCGCATTTATTTTAGATCCATTTTCTTTAAAAGAATGCTAAGAAATTAGGGTTTTTCTTACTTTGTATCCTGAAAAATTTTGAGATTCTCATTTTGCACTCTAAAAATTAAATTTCTCATATTACACTTTTAATGTATCAAAAGTGTTGTAATGTGGTCATTTTGTTAGCTTCTGTTATTTTTTTCGTTAAAAACCAACTCATTGATACTAACAAAAAAACTAGCGAAAAACTAACAGAAAGACCACTTTGTAATACTTTTGATACATTAAAGGTACAATATAAAAAATTTAATTTTTAAGAGTTCAACATAAAAACTTTAAAATTTTTCAGGGTACAAAGTGTAATTCAGTCGAGAAATTAATTGAAGTGTTTTTGGTTCTTATGAAGAAAGAGCTATGGTTGAAAGACTTAAGAGGGAAGAAGAGGTGTTGGGTGAAGAGATTAACTAACCCTTTGGGAGAGTCTCAAAAGAAAGAAATCTTATTTGCAATGATCGACATGAAGCTGATATCAATGGTGCTCAAGATGTCTTTGATTTCCACTTCTCAACTCAAATGGTGCCAAGAGAAGCTTAAGAACATACAGTTCAAAGAAGACAAAGTTATGAGGGTACCCACAGGACTCTTGTTTCCATCATCCTAGTATTTGTCTGAAAATGTAGATACATCTTTTAGTGAGTTTTTACTTGGATTTGAAATGATGCAATGTCCACCCAAATGAGATTCCGATCCCTACTATACACTTTTGCCCAATCTTCGATGTCTCTCTAAAATAACTGATTAGTATTGAATTGAAATACGACCCATCGTGTATAAATGGATCTCTTCCTGCCATTAGTTAGGCATTTTGTAATGCAATCCAAATTGGGAGCCCAACCTTGGATGATATGGGTCACAATTAGGCCTGTTGACGGATCGAATTTGGATTGAATTTTGTCTGAATTGAATTCAAATTCGATTTCAAAAGTTTGATCTAATAATTCAATGAATTTTTATTTTCGTAGTCTATATTTGATTTTGTTCACAATCTAAAAATCTGATTCAATTCAAATAACTTAATTAATTAAATTTTAACAAATAATACCTAAATTTCAAATAAATTTCTTCAATTAATCACTCAATTTCTTTAATATTTATATAAAAATATATAAATAATTCATATTGAACCATAATCAAATCAGATATAGATATATCAAAATCTGAATCCGTGGAATATAAGATATTGTATTCGGATTCCAATTCGGATTATCGAATAAAAATAATAACGCATATCCAACTATTGGGATTCAGATTCATATCAGAATCTGATTCATTGATAAGTCTAATCACAATGACAACATTGACCTGTGTTATGATTAACTTTGAATTTGTAAATTTAACTTGATGAAAAAGAATAATGCTACCATCTTATTCAATTTGATGATTTAATTTAGTATTACCATTAAATTTACAGCAAGTTCTAAACAATCAACTTTAAATCCTAATATGGTCAGTCCATACATGCAGTGAGAATTATGGCTACCCAGTTGGCTTAAATAAGCTCTTTGATTATGTAGAATTGGTTTAATGCATTGATCAAACAGCCTTCTCTCTCTCTCTCTCTCTCTCGGAATCTCACCCATCGAAGGTCACCGCACCACCACCTTTCTTCCACCCTGCAGACTCCTTCCGTCCTTCGCCGTCTTTGCTAGCAGCAGTTAGTGGCCAGAATGAAATGATCAGGGAGATCACGTATCCCCGCCTCACTCCAGCCAACATTTGGCATAAGAAAAAAGAAAGGAGACACTTCTCTTCAAGATGCTCAATGAAAATTTTGACATTTGAGATGAAATTAATTTAATCGAAAAAGGCAACAATACATCATATCATCATTTATTGACTTCACCAAACACGGCAAAAAACCCGAAAATAATACATCAAACTGAACCCAGTAACCAAAAGAAATTTATAGCTTATAAGCCCAAGCAAAACCAATAAGACACCAACATATCATATCAAATCGCGGTAGACATTCTCTATGTATAAGAAACTCTCCCTCTGCAACCAATCTGCAAACAGGAACGGCTTGAGAGAAGTCCAGCAAAACCCCTGGTCAGGCAACCTTCAATAGAACAGGGATACTTGGAGCAACCCAATGAGCTATTATGTTCAACAATTTCCTGGCATTCATCTGCAACTCTACCAGGCGGATTCTCGCCCCGGTTCATAAATTTGTCGGCACAGTAGAAATGCCTTCTCTTAGAATTCATGGGGATAGCAGAGCTTGCAAATCTGCCTGAGGATTCCAGTTCTTTTTGAAAGTCCTCACACAACTTCCTCTTCAAACCAGGGAAAATTTTTAATCCTGCAACATAAAAAGACAGTAATTCGGTAAAATATGCTTGTGAATTGCACTATAGTTGACATTTTTGGTCCAGTATAAGTGCCTTTCCAAAGTCATAGCATGCATACCCGGGCGAGGGTCCTCAAATGTCTGCAGTTCTGAATCACCACATTTACAAAACAAATCAGGAGTATTGTTGGATCCTGTGATCCTGCTCAAACAATGGAACATGTGATGTCTCTAAAATGCAGAATTCAGAAACAAATGCTGGCATTACACTATTACAATTGCAATGCATCCACCAGACGGGATAAAAAACATGTTTGTACATACATTCATCAACTCCGTCTGGCTAATACTTAGTAATTTCTCTCTCATCCAAATCAAAAAAAAGTGAATCACTTTGGTGGATGATCAGACCCTTTTTCCAGAAAGTACACAAAATTCCAAGTCATCTTTACATCAGCCATAAATGACAGTCATGTAAAAATACGTAACTGTCGTCAATGATACCAAGCAAATCACATTTCTGCAAACTAAAGAAGGAAACCAGGACATAGCATCCATAAAAAGAGTTTCTAGAGAAACATTTCTGCAATTTCATGCAGAAGAATCTTTAGGGTAGAGATCAAACCTGTACATGTGATCAACAAAGTCATCAATTAGAACAGGCCAAGCTCCTGCCAACAGAGAAAAGGCAAAAGGAATCAGATGAACACCACCATTTTCATTACAAACAATTGAATTAGTGCAAGTTTTATAAGGGCCTAGCTAATTTCCCACCCTACTTTTCTTATCCACTCATAAATTTGAACCGCCATAATTATCCCCAAGTAAAAGTGTAAGCATGACAACATAATATGCATCACTCGCCATCACCACACATAAGCCATCAGTGTCTTCCTTGAATCCAATCCAACGCCACAGCCAAAAATTGAGATCCCATCACCATCACCACCCATAAACCAACAGGCAGAAAAACACAGTAAAAAAGCATTCATCATAGCCATTGGATACGTCGATAACCATCACTATCCAATTTTTGTCTCTAGTGATAACACCAACTATTTCATCTCTTACCTTCCGGAAAAAACCCATTTCATCTCTTTACTTGTCAACATTTCGAGTAGGAAACTACAGGGACAACGCTCTTCTAAATGACATAACCCAACGAGGACTGGTCAAATAAGAAATTGTATACACACCTCTGCTCATCAAACTGCACCTTCAGAGGAAGGTGTATTCTTCGCTAACATCTGTGATCATCAAAGCTGGATAGATTTTTCTTATCTATGAATAGTTTGAGAGGGCTTAATAGGTTAGTCAGTCCTTCAACTATATGAGGCTCATTCACATAAATCCCCATGAAAACTGTGATTATGTGATATATGGAAATGACAAGGCCCACCATATTCCTCTCTGCTCATTGACACGCTTGGCTACCGGGTACTATGCAAATCACCCTCTCATGATTATGCATTATGCCAACAACTGCACTCCAAGAACTTCATGGTTGGTAAGTAATTCCAATCTCATCTACGATTGGCCAAATATCTGACAGAGTACTGGCTTAACATTGTTGTCTCTGAGGATGGATCAAGAGCTAGATAAGGAAACTATGATGAAATCTTGGCAGAAATTGCTGGATGGCAAAAGAGAGGGGGCTGGTGTGATTTAGGCAGTGAATTGAGTCAGGACATGAGATTAAATTCTTATCCCAATGGCATTTTTGCCTCGATCAATCATTTTAGAATGGATAATCAAAATAGGGCATGGAAATAGCTGCTCCCACTCTTTAAATAGATATTGAATTTATCAAAGTCCCATACCAAACCATTCATTTAATAAGAGCAGAAAATCTAATCATACGAAATCTGAAGGACGGACTGCATGTTTCTCATGGAAAATGTTGACTTTATCAAGTTGCCTACCTCTAGTCTCTTGGGTTATTAAAACATGAAATCAGATCCACAAAACTGATCCTCTGCAAACCTATCTAGCTATGATTCAAGGCACATTTGGCAATGGATAATCATTTATTTCAAAGCAATAAACAGCATAAAATGACCAAGATCAATGCATTGCAGTACAAAACAATGGAAAGTGTACCACAGCCTTCCCGTCTCTGACAGTGCAACTTAATAGGCAATACCTTTGAAGATCTTGGCATCAGAAATTAATTTTAGAAAAATGTTGCAACTTGATTTGGATGGAAGTAAAATCATTTATGGTTTTTGTGCCACAAGTTTTTTTTTCGTTTTTTATTTGTTTTGCTTTTAAATCCCAAATCCAAGGCCAACCCACGTAATACGATAGACAACGAAAGAACTGAAAACAACAAATATCAATACCTTCAGGATCATACCCTTCAAGAGTTTCATGTACACACCGGCTGAAAGCTAAAACTTGACGCCACGTGTCCTCAGAGATATTATGTCGCTGATTTTTCTGCAAGAGGATAACTACTAATTAGTTGAAAATTGAAATTCAATAAGAACGGGAAAACATGAATAAACTGAGAAACATCATGGATTATTTTTTGGTGAAGCCCATTTTGCACAGAAAATTTATCATCACGTCCAACAAGTCATGCAATTACCATCCAGTATTCCAGTTTAATGTTTATCATATTTTCTGAATGGAAAGAAAAGTTGGCATACCATTAAGAGGAACAGTCTAGATTTTTTCTATGTACGACATTCAAGGTTCTTGAAAAGGATAAATTTCTAATATTTGTCATCTTAAGAAATCAACTAGTACATCAAATTGGACACCATTCCAGCTATCTTACCACAGTGCTATAACAGCTTTGTCTTGGACAATTTGTGAAACAGTACAAGTATCTTGTTACAAAAAATTTATGAAATGAAGCACCACAGATATTGAGTAATATTCAAATCTATCAGGCCACCACAATATTTCAGTCAACTACACCCATGACATTTCAGAAAATCTCTCTTTGACCTATTTGTAATAGAAAAACTCAAAACCATAATATACTAAAGAAGCATCAAATTTTTCTTGGCCAACCTCTGATCGGATCTGGCAAGGCGCCCAGTGTTTGAACAGGAGTAGCAGTCTTATCCAAATAAGAATCAGATTGTCCCACTTAGCTATCCCAGATCTCACAATAAGCATGAGTCATGTGCATTGGATATGGCCCCTTTTAACTACCAAAATTACATCCCTCATATACTAAAATTACGTCTGATGCCTAATATCTCATATCTGTGATTATAGGCAGTTTTAGCCATACATGAAGATGACAAAGAATGTGAGGTATCTAATCCCTACCTGAAAAAAGGAACCACATGCACAACTATTTGAAAACAATGATGACCGGCTTCACTGCATATTTGCTACCCCACCATCCAAAGACCTATTTGGAATTTGTAATGGATGTGAACTGTAAAATATGGCTTTATACTAACACACTATAGAAGTAATAAGACCTAAGTAGAGGAACACAATAATTTTAACACTCTTCTCTTCTTCATGAAAACTTATATCTAATACCTCAACAAAATCGCACCATTGGTTAAGCAGTCGAAACCTTCCTGCTAATATTAATCTCCAAGAGGTAACTGCCCTGCTTACGGCTGAAATTATACAATAAGAAGGATGAGGAAAATTATGTCAAGAACCTGTGATGCAAAATTGTAGAGGGCTTCTAAGATGACATTGCAAACTCATGATATCATTCTACTAATATAGTTGACTTACTGATGCTCTTCTGATTGTTTTCACGGCAAATGAAGAAAACAAAATCATAGAAACGCGAGAACTCGGAAAAGTCTACCTACAAAAAAAAGGCTATGTAAAATCTTGAAGCTATAAATCAAGAAAATTAATGAAATTCTTTGGCCTTAGGGCTATGATCAGGAAAAAAAAAACTTAAGGACAATCTTTTATATATCATAGAAATGCAACAGTGTCCGAACCAATACTTCAGCTTGCACCTTTACCTTAGGATGGCAAGAGATCCCACTCAAGCTCACAACTCATGGTCGTTATCTAAGGGCATATACGACAAAGAAGAAGCAGCTTGAGGTTGATCCACTTCAATTCAAACCATCAATGCTTATTGGATGATAAGATAAATTTACAGCACATAATGGAAAACCAGTTTAACAAGAAAACCAAGAAAAATAGTATCTCACCCTCAAATCTAGCCTCGACATTAGCTTGAAAACATCATCAAAAATACACATCCTGCCACAGGTGATAACATAATTTCATGAACCTCAGAACATCTGAAACTTGTGAGAATTGATTAACTGATAATTTGATATCCATATACGATGTAGCATTTAAACGCTATGAGTAGATCAGAAGCAGTCCAAGTGTATTAAGACCAGAAGACAATCAAAAGACTTGGTGAAATTAAATTAAACTCTTCATATGCATATATCAGGTCCTGGATTGTCCTCCGAACCCACCCAAGGTCTTGATGGGTTTGGTTGTGGCCACCGCTACACCTGCCTTAACTTGATCCTTTCCAGCTTGCTACATGCATTATCACGTACATGTACCACCCAGGGTCGGGGTTTTTTTTATAAAAAAAATCGAGGAACATATGCCCTTATGAATTTAAAACCATTCTTAGATATCCAAAGGAAACTATCTGGAAAACAAGAAGTTCAACACTTGTAGTGTTGAATTTTAATGTAAATACTTCTCAATCAACTAAGAAGTTTACAGAGGGTTCAACAAGAATAAAATTGGCGTACTAGGATATCTATACACCCCATTTTGTTATTTTTGCTCTTTGTTTCAGGAGGGTTACCTATGATGCAAAGTATCACACAGTATCCTATACTTGCAAAATCACAAACCTAACAGAGTACCTCAAACAAACAGTCTCATGTACCAGCTGTAGCTAACCCATGTCAGCCAGCTCACATATTTGGCCAAGTACCAGAATCAGAAATCAGAACTACAAACCTCATTTGAGACAGAAGTCTGTAAGACCACATACAACACCTAGTCTTAAAACTGGGATAGATCACTGGCAAGGTTTTATGATATTGCCAATACCTACCTCGTATGCACCCTTGATTCCACCAATTTTAAGAGTTGAGACAGTGCCTCCCTCGAGAATTGGGCCTTCTGTGACTCATCATCTGGCCTGTAGCCTTCCTTTCCACCAGCATAACCCCCTGATGTTATTTCTGCGAGAAAAAAAAAATTGTCTTCAATGAATTAGAAGCTTCCTCATGCCTGAGGATGCCTAGAACTACGAATCACGCATCATAAAGAAAGTTTTCCAATAGTTAATTCTCCCCTGGAAAAAATTTTCTATATCGGAGAACATCAAGTGGTTTAGGTGTTCATACCCAAAAAATACACTAATAATAAAGCAAAATAAGTTTGTCTGGACATTGGTCATCACATAAGTAGATGTCAATCAAATTTTTATTGTATGGTATATCTCTTGATTTTTCCCTACCTTCTTGACCAATCTTAAAATTTATTTTGACAAAGACACGAGTCACATCTATTTTCGGATTCACTATAAATGCCTCTCTCTCCATTCAATTCTGTGTAGCAACCATTGTTTGTGGCAATACAAAGTACAAGTACAGAGCTTTTGCTCATCCAATAACCAACATTCTTCTTCACCATTTATTCAGTTCTAAAGGCATGCTTAAAAAACCCAATGTCAAGCCCTTAATAAATTGGCCAAAACACCAAATCTTGTAACAAATACTCCAACACCAACCCCATCAAAAAAACACAAGCGAACAGAAATAAAAAAACCCAATTGCATTTTTTTTTTTTTTTGTGGGGTGGGGGGAGGGAGGGAGGGGCGCACACACACATATATTATATGTAGTGCTATCAAGATCAAAGCCTTACAAGCTACCTATCACATGCGAATGTGGAGAAAGGTTAACTTTCAAATATTTTAAATAAACTCAAGAACTTAACCAATAACCAGTAAATCTTTTGATTCAAATATAGCATCTTCAATAATCATCACCTATCGATTAACGTAAATAAGCTCAGAAGTTGCTGAGCTAATTTGTATCCTCAAATCAAAATTTTAAATCCATGGACAACAAAGCATTCGTTAAGGAAAAGAAAATTCAAGAAAAACAAGAAAAAGAAAATCACTAACGAAATTTAAAGATATATACATATATATATAGGACAAAAACCCGAGATGATTGATAAGGGTACCGCAATATCGCCTGTAAATCTGAAAGATGTCGACGCTATTCAAACAGGAGGAGTCCATCACTGTACGGAAAATCGGAGCTCTACCGAACCAGCTAGGGCGTAACGATAAGACAAAGAGCCGATCGGTTTTTCGGGTTCGTGAAGACGAAACCCTGGAACCAAATCCCAACGACACTTGTTAGATTACTCCAGTTTCTGTATGTTTCGCTATTTTCTTTCTTTTGGGTGGAATGTATCGAGTGTATTTTACGCAATTTAGCCCAAAGGAGAGAGAGAGGGAGAAGGGACAGACAGACAGGCAGACAGAGACGCTGTCATTCATTGGTACTAATATTTGGGGGCAGACAAATGAAGAGGTCGGCTAGACCGGTTTATTGCCACCTTTCCGGTTTCAGGTGGACCGGGAAATGAATTCAACTTTATGAACTTAAATATTGTAATCTTCTTTAACACATAT
Source organism: Ilex asprella (assembly GCA_023539305.1). Classification (NCBI taxonomy): domain Eukaryota; kingdom Viridiplantae; phylum Streptophyta; class Magnoliopsida; order Aquifoliales; family Aquifoliaceae; genus Ilex; species Ilex asprella. The sequence goes on along the minus strand of CM042185.1, from coordinate 49,721,150 downwards.
ATATTTTTATTTAATTTACATCTTTAAATGAGTAATATTATCACAAGTATTTTCATAGTTTTTAATTATTATCCATGCCCTGCAATACACTAAATTTATAATCTCTATCCATCTTCACCCTAC
>CM042185.1:49710682-49721017 GCA_023539305.1 Ilex asprella | reverse complement strand
GCCCTGCAATACACTAAATTTATAATCTCTATCCATCTTCACCCTACGGCTAACCCTAACATTGTTCAACAATTACATGTTAAAATATTAATTTTTAAAAATTTGAAATAATTTTAAAAATTAATTAAAATTTAAAATTAAAATAATTTTAAAAAGTGGTGTTAATTAAATATTATAAAATTCTAGTAATTAAGCATTTGAAAATAAAAGTCTTCTCAAAACCTCTGGTACCTAATCCAAATTTAAATAGTTTTAATTTATGTTTAAATACTTCCAATCCGTAACAAAGTGCTTCTTCTCTCAAACATATCTTAGAGCATCTTCAACAAATCATTTAAAACACATAAAACCTTGAAATTTTAGTTATTTAGCCTAAAATTTTCATTCCAATAGATTATCTTAAAAACATCTAAAAAAATATTTTACTACCATGATACTTTATATTTAGAGTATCACTGTAACGACATGTAAAAAATTTTGTAATATTTTCTCTGTCTTCCTCTCATTTTTTCCATTCTCTCTTTCTCTTTTTCACTATTTCAAAAAAAAATAATACAAAAAGAATAATAAATAATATTTATAAAGAGCAGCTAAAATCTATTATAATATGTATTAAAAAAGTGAGCAGCTAAAATAAAAAATATTACTTTTTGAAAAGCTAAAATAACTTTTATTATTGAAAATACTCTTATAATTCTATGATCTAAACAAAAACTTACATTATACACTAATAGAGGTGTTAATTAAATCATGTTATATTGTGTTATCAAATTCTATAATATAAAATAGAACATGTTTCAATAAGTTTATTCGACGGTATCAAATACACTTATGCAACGACCGTCAACATTCATCTCAAAACAATTTACGTTGCACCGGCTTACCCTTAATTTTTTAATAAATCAAAACAGATGTTGTAACGCTAAACCTATATGCTTCAGTATTTATACATTGACCACTCTAATAAATATCTTTTTAAAAAAGAGCAATGTTATATATCCCAAATATGCATCCCAAATTACTGGAAATCATTGGATGAGTGGATCCCATCAAATTTTTTCATTGGAACCCACTCATCCAATAGTTCCCATTAATTTAGGATATACATTTGGAATACAAAGCATTACTCTTTAAAAAATCCCATAATTAAGTATTCCTTTCGAAGCTGGGTTGGGCCCTCAAGTGATCCAAGAATTCAATCACCGATTCAGAAAAAACAAAGTCGAAGCCCACATGAACATTCTATAATACAGTAAAGTACCTTGCTCACATGGGATTAGCTAGATAATTCTAGATTATTCTACAACTTTCCAACCGGTCTTCTCTTCCCTTCCCTTCGCTGTATATACTTATCTCCCTTCTGACTCAATCAATCCTCCTCATTGATCGATTACACTCATTCTGAAGTTTTAATTTTTTTTCTTGGTTTTGTTCTCTAAATCGAATATTATCTAGAAGCTATGTCTTCCACTCCATCACAACCAGAGATGTCTTCCGAGTCATCATCACCTACCTCTCAAGAACAGCTCAGACCACGAGTCATACTCGTCCCGTGGATTATAGGCTTCGCCACCGCTGCTCCGTCACAAGACCATCACCAACAACAACCACCACCAGATCAGAACCGGATCGCCCAAGAAAGTATTATATTCATAAACGGGTTCATAAACGCTTTTATGGACCCGATTATGATGATTGATGGCCATGGAGAGTTATTGGAATCCGTGTTTCGTGATTTCGGAAACAAAGATGGGTCTTCGCCGGCGTCAAAGGCTTCGATTGAGGCGATGCCCATGGTGAAAGTAACAGAACAAGGGGCAGAGTGTGCGATTTGTTTGTGTGAGTATGAAATTGGTGAGGAGGCTAAGGAGATGCCTTGTAGGCATAGGTACCATTCGGATTGTATTGGTAAGTGGTTGGGGATCCATGGGTCTTGCCCGGTTTGTAGGTATAAGATGCCTTCGGAGAATTCAGAGGAGAATAAGAAGGTAGGTGGTGGTGGTGGTGGTGGTGATGATGAAGATAGGAGATTTGGGGGAGGACGTCGTGGAGGTTCGGATTCCGATCAGAGCAGTGAGTCCCGCGATAGTAGTTCCGAGGATGGTGCCGCCGGCGAAAGTGATGGATCATCCATATTTTGATTGGATGTTACTTTTTTTTTAAGTATTTTTTCTTTGTTTTGTGATTGGTTTGATAAATTATACATAGAAACTCAGCTGTCTATCTTAATTTTAAGTTGAGTTTTGGGGGCAGTGTAACAATTTACAAACAAATGGTGGTCTAACTGTTATATTAAATATTTACTAAAGTAGATATTCGGGAATTTTTCATTCGAATTAAAGGAGCTATATGGGCCCAAGCATTGAACACTATTAGAAAAATGATTGCTCACTCATATCAAGAATATTCCATGAGATTAAAATAATGGATGATCTTACTGACCCCCGAGCTCTCGGGAATAGTGTATTTAATGATTGAAAGTAGTAATTTAATAAATAATTTGCAAAAATTATTAAGAGCTGATTGGTAAAAGGATATAGAGAGTTTTAGGAAATGAGTCTTAAAAAAATAAAAATGTTATTTAGACCTAAAAATTTGATATAATTTGCTGATCTAATGACGTGATTTTATTAGAATTATTGGATTAACACCAAGTTTTAATGTTTGATAGAGTCCACAGTCAATCTAAAGGTCATAGTGAATTAGGTCATCAAATTAAGTCAGTAAATTAGGTATCAATAGCATTGTTCTAAAAAAAATAGTTCAAAACTTTCTTAAATTAAGTACCAAAGATTATAGTGAATTAAGTTTCGAATTAATACCAACTTTCCACAGACCTAGTAATTACATAGCTCGAAGAAATATAAGCTCATTGATAAATCTCTATGAGCATCCCCCTCAATCGGCTTGATGGGACACCTATACCGCTGCATCTCCCCATTTGAAGGTATAAATATTCCCTTGAATGGGATCTCATATATTCATTCATAAACAACTTGGAACAGTAAAAGTCTTATCTTGATTTTTAATTCATTTGAGCATCTACTGACTTAGGTATGAGAGGGGATACATCGGACACATCATCAACCGTCTTCCAGACTTTATTCCTTGTTATAGGAGTCAATCATTCAATTAGCACAGTTAATCAGCTATCTCAACAATTGCAAGAATTTTCCCATGCAATTATGTATACAGAGGTCAAATAGGTCAACATAAATTTAATTAAATACAATTTAAAGTTTTTAAACACGATTAATATATGACACAATTTTTCCTCAACATTAATTTAGTTGTTGAATATGATTTGCATAACCTTGTACTTAAACACAATACAGATTCAACATGATTAATCGTCAGTGAGATTTGCGGAGTTAAACAATAGGAAAAAGTTCGGAGAATCTCTCATGGTTTTTGTAATTTTTAGTTGGGTATGTGAATGACTTTCACATAATCAATCAAGACTAGGGGTACAACTCGGACGAGTTGAATGGGTTAGACAGTCAACTCTAACCCAATTCAAGGTATATAATCTTTAACCCTAACCTTATATCGGGTTGAGAAACTCAACTCGAACATTGCCCGAGTTTAATTCGGCCGGGCTCGAGTTGAATTCGGGTTCACTGCAAGAGAGATGGAAGAATAATTACAAATTCATAAAACAAACCATATATTTTTATTCATAATAGTGCACGATTATTGATCATCTTCTTTTACACCAAAAAGCTAGTGATCTTAAAGCACAATCCCAGAAAAACATAAAAATTAGACCTATAAAAATATTAAACTTAAAACATCATACTATCACCACTAATCACGCATAACAAAATGGCAAGTAACAAGGCACAGGAGACGATAGAGTAAAAATGAAAAAAAAAAATGCTACTGCTTTATATATATAATTTTTTTTAATTTGTCGGGTTCAGGTTGAATTCAGGTTTCAGATGCCTCAACCCGAGCTCAACCCAAATTGAATTCAGGCTAGAATTTTTTGACCCAAACCCAACCTAAGTATTAAAAATCCTAGTCCAAACTCTATTTTTTTTGGATGAAATTAGGATTAAAATCGGATAGCCCAACCCAAGTTGCACCCCTAATCAACACCAGAAGAAAAAGGATACTGAGTATCCCACCAATATCATAACTCAAACCTGTTGCTCCAATTTCATGGATGACATACAGCCACAAGTAGCTATGATTCTTGTCATGCTCATAACTGAAGTGGACAGAAGGCCAAGTTGCGGGAACTTCTAAATTACCACCGACCAAATTAGTACCAAAAATTATAATTTTTTAGATATAAGTTACAACTTTAAAGGGAATGATCGATTATAAAATATTGAGATTGATACCGCTTTTTTCATGATCAATCGTTAGTGCATGTGATTGATCATGACCTCCCTTAAACAATTGTAACTTCTTTTTTCAAAGTTATAACTTCACCACACAAAATCCTTGTGTCAGTGGTTCGAATCCACTTCTAAGCGGGCGAAGGGTCGATGGTACCAATACCAAAAAACAAATTCGGCACCGTAGAGTTTTCCCCAAGTTGAAGTCACATTTTCACTGATAGAAAGCTATCATCGGGCATCAAGCACAATTATTAACTTACATAGGGGTTACAATGCCAATTAATGAACAACAAAAAGCAGAGAGGTTTGAGAAGCACTATCAATGAAGATGCAATGTTCAATGCTCCTAAGCCAAAAGGAGCTTGACATTTTCAAACTAACATGAGAGCTCAAATTACAAATTGAGATTAATCATCCAAGTCATGAATATATGAATCTGAGTGCGCATATCTTTGGAGTTCCCGTATTGAGTTTTTCTTAGCACTGAACGAAAAAAGAAATAAAATCCAAGGCACAACCCACAAAACAGACTCGAATCGAAATAGCAAAATAAAAACAATGAAGTCATCCCAAATGCTAGTAGAACACGAGGCGATAGTGTTTGTTCCTTTGGTTGTCCAAAAGCTCATGAATCCAATATTACCTTTTCAAATTTGTAGCATACAAATTTACCAGCACAACAATACAATACATGGTTTTTCCACAGAGCAGAGTATGAGATGAATGAAGCGCGCACAGTTTAGTCATGGCTAACGAAAGCTATTTATAGCGTAATGCATTAAAACTTTCCCAAGTTTTTGTGAGATGAATGTTTCTCAGTTCTCACCCATGGACCATTTGTCACTAGAACCCAAAACAAACAAACAAAATTGTAGTAGTTTTGACAAGACATGTTTCCCAAATTTCCAAGCCTGGCTACCTGCATCAAACCCAACCTTAACTACGCTTAAAACATAAGGTACATGCGTAAGTCCTAACAGAACATCTTAGTAAAGTCCAATCTTATTCATGCTTTCATTCAGAATAATATCATGAACACAAATGTGGGGGGGGGGGGTTTGAAATCTTGTAAGTCGTCACAACATAATCACTCCTAATATAATAGTCTTGGTTATTCTTCATTTACAAAGGAAAGAAAAGCAAAACTGAGTTATTGAACAGTGAGCACTACTCCGTAAAAGTGAACACATGCACAACAAGATGAAATAGTTTCACTACCACAAGCACATTTAGATTGAAACTCAAGATTTGAGAACTACGAAGTGTTCACAAGATAATATGGCAGCAAGCTCTTCTAAAAGATCTGCAATCCTAATTTACTATCGGCTTAAGGATATGACACAGCTAATCTTCTCACACTTTCCAAATGCAATAAGTTAGTGGAAGCCTAATGCACCTACAAAACAGAAATCTTGACATTTGGATGATCCACCTATCCTCACTACAGAGAATATCATGAAGTTTTATACCAGCTTACAAATTCAACTGTCAGCCATAACATTCCAGGAACAAAGCATTGTGGGTAAAGTGTCATATTAAGATCCAACAAAAGCCAGCTGTTTTACTCCTCCTACATAGATTGTTATCATACATATACTAACTCCATACTTCATTATTTGATCTTAAGCTTAATTCCTCGTTATAAATCAACAGCATCTCAAACCTCTGTGGTTGATGAAGACCACAGCTCAAGATTGAAAAGCAGAAACCAATCATTATTCCTTACGATAGGAGTAGAAGATACGAGTTTCAGTTCTCATAAAATTGAATAACTTAGGCGCATGGCTAATAGTTCAGGTTTGAGTTCGAATTAAATTGTTTGAGAATAACATGGGAAAAGGGTTGGAACCTATCTATAAACTAACATCTTGGAAATTCAAAATCCTAAAGAGCTATCTTATCCCAAAAGTAAAGAAACTGTCTCTGTAAACAAGAAGATGACTACTAAATATTTAATCAGCAATTCAAAGGAACAAATATAACAATAATATACTATAGTCAACGAAAGAAGGAATCTGAAACTCCCACTATAAGCAAGTGTATATGATCCTTACAGTTTATTGGCATGCGCTTATTCAAGAACTATACAGTACAAAGAAGATCAATCAGAAAAAGGCCATCCTCTTTTCATTATGTTTATACCTGTAGTGATTATGCTCCCTATAAAATCCACAATCATATTAAGTTTACTTCTTAACTTTTCGAAGCTTCTTTGGACCTGGAACTTCCATTCTGCCAACAGAACACCCACACCTTGCTCGAAACACAAGAACAGCTCTTCCATTAGGTGGTGCCATCTTCTTAAGCTCAGCCTCTAATTCTCGATGGTGATCGCGAGGCAGTTCAAATAATCCCTTCTTTACAGCATCTTTTGCCACACTGTTTGGATTACTCCTAACACATTCCGCTGTCTCCAATTGTATATCGAATTCAGCCCCCTTTCGAAGTCCCCGACAACCCGGTTTCCCACATTTGCTACCAGTACACACCGTGATTGTTATAACAGCAACCACAGCACAGAAAATGCTGAGTCCTAAACACCCATAAACCATTGGAGCCTGGAAAATCTCATCTTTCACCACATAAACAATTTCTCCACCAATTTCCACGATACCAAACGATAAAGGCTTCACATATGGATATAATAGAAACCCAAAAGCCCCAATTACAGCAATCAAGATTATCACATCGATCACAGCCCATCGAGATTGTCCGCAAGACGGAATATCAAATTGCTTTGGCGAATGGGGTGTCTTTCTATTCCTGTGTACTTGATTAATCTGCCTCAATTTGATACAGTGGTCGGTTGAATTCACAGATTTGGCCATGTCTATGTGTTGGTCAACGGAAATGGAGCTATGGAAACAGACCATTTGGATTGAACCCAGAGAAAAAAGTCAAATCTTCAACGAAAACCCACCAATCTAACAAGAAATTTAGATCAAATATACGAATTTAAACTCAAATTCAGATCGACCCACCTTCGGAAAATCGAAAAAAGATCGAGTTTGAGTGCACCTGGAGATTGGAATTTGTCGGAGACACCCAGGTGTGTTGTAAATATACTACAACTCACATCTACACATCTATAGTTATTTCTAGAAACAAGCTTTGAAAATTGAAGCTCACGGAAGAAAAGAGATTGGAGGGGAGAGAGAGAGAGAGAGAAATTTGAGACAGTTTGGTTTAGCCGCCTTGAGAGGTTTGGGAAGCAAAGAGACGACGACACGCAAGAGTCACCAAGTCATTAGTCCTCACAAGTTCTCTTATGAATGGGTCGCGTAAGGTGGGTCATCCACGCTACGCATAAGCTTTTGGCTACCACTTCTTCATGAATTGGAGTTTTTGTGGGCTTATTAAGTAAATGGGTCCACTGGACTGGACTTTACAGTAAAACTTGATTGATTTGTGGGCATTGGACTAGGGCTTGGCCTACTTTCAATTTTTTTTTTTGTCTCTTTTTGTTTTCTTGCAATAATTTTCCTTGATTTTATTTTAAAATTAAGGATCAGAACCGGGCAACCCCTTTTAGTCAAGCCCAGTTAAAATGTCAGTCAAGAAAGCTCTAAAAAAGTTAGAAAAGTTAGAAAAGACAAGGATGTCAATCAAAAAAGCTCTAAGAAGGTTAGGAAAGGCAGGGTTTCAAACCTCCCTTCCATTTGCTTTCAATTTATCTCATGTCACTCTAGTTTTCACTCGAGGCATTCTTTGAACTTGCTTAATAGAGGCGACCTTTCATCGTCTTCTTGCTTTTATGTGTTTGAAATCTTTGATTCAGGTACAACATGGCAAAACTTGTGAGATAAATGTTGGTTGACTAAATCTTAGTTTATCATACAATGAAGCGGGACATTTCTTTTGAATACATGAATCCATTGAATAGGACCAAAATTATACATATCACTTTCAATGTCATTTTCTGTCATACATGTGTGTTCTTCTTTATGAAATTCCCGAGCCAAACGCCTTTGGGCTATTAACAGTGGCCCAATAAAGCATGATAGTGGAGCATGCATTAATTTGACACTTTGTATAGAGTTTAGATCCTCTTCATTATACTTTTACTTAATTTTATTCAATAGTAGATCATCAACCGCATATGAAGGCACCACACATGGAGTCTATATTCTCTCAATTACAATCTCACTCAATGACAGATCATCGGCCGTGTATGAAGGCACCACACATAGAGTCCAGATTCTCTTCATTGCATATCTACTTAATTTCACTTAGATTATCAGTTGTGTATGGACGAGGGATTCACATATAAATAATGAGTTTTACGTGAGTTCATGATGAGTGATCTATCATTGAGTGACATTGTGTAAAAAAATAATAGAGAATATCTCAATCCATCAGGCATGCATCTTCTGCTTAGATTTCTTCACATTCTTTTTCGTTTCACTGTACATTATGATCCTAAATTCAGCCTACAAAATGAATTTGTGGGATTGAGAACATCTTTATTGATGCATAAACTGATTATATACCACCATTGATAAACACTAGAATAAGTGATATTCACTCGGTCAAGAGCACCTTAGTCCATTCCTTAAAAAGATGGAGGGAGCTGCTAAATGTGCTTAAAAGTGGAAAATTGGGTGTTAATTAAGGCAGTAAATATGAATTTTATTAGAACAATCTATTATTTCGCCAGTAAATATGCAATTTTTTTATTCAAAAAAAATTAAATTTTAATCGTCAAATGTCGATTTTATCAAATATTAAATCTATTGATCAGTAAAATATGAATTTTATTTTAAAAAAATACATTTTTAAAGGGGAACAATAGAAGAGATTAAAATTTGATGTTTCTGTCAAATGCGAATAATAGGATAATCGAGTGAAACTTTTCTTTTTTGACGCAAAACAAAATTCTTTCATTGATTAAGGAATAGAAATATCATCTTGAAGGATGGGTACCAAAAAATTTGGTATTTCATCTCTCCATTTAATACATTGAGAAAATGAAATACCATATTTGACTAATGTACGCGCTGCACTATTCCCAAATCTTCATACCCACGAGGTATTAAATTGATTTACACAATCTACGAAATCTTTAATCTGATTAACAAAATATCCAATTTTAAAAAAACTGGTATGACTCGATTTGATCGCCTCAATAATTATTTTTGAATCTCATTTTAATATCATACTTTGACAACCCAGATCAACTGCAAACTTAATACCTATGAATGTCACCCAAGCATCAGCATGTAAAGCATTAGTAATACCTTGAATGCATCGACTAAAACCCACCACAAAATTGACCATTCCAAACTCGAGCAACAACTCATATATCAGCAGCTTCTTTCGCATTAAAAATTGCACAATGATGACTTGAAAATGTAGAATATTGGAGTCTTAGAGCAACTCCAAGGGCCTTCACAAATCATTCTTCTTAGCTATTTTACGTAGGCAATCCTTAAATACTGTCTTCAAGGGATTAGCTATCACACTGAATATTTTCCATTACCATTATTTGGCTGGATACTCCTGCTGAGAGCAAAGAAGCTGGTTATTCTGTTTTTTGTGCCAACAACACCCCTAGAGGCTTCATCACAAAAATCGGTAGGTTTGGGGCCTCTGTAAAATAGAAGCTCTTCACATCGTCTTTATCATCTGAATCAGCAAGTGTGGTCTCTCTCTCTCTCTCTCTCTCTCTCATAAACTTTGTATTTAAGCCAAGAAAAATGGGGAAGAGGATGAGTTGAGGGCACAAACCTCAAACCCTCTTGAGCTCTGAAAATACCCCTCTCCAGGTAATTTTTCATAACTCCCATTTATCTAAAAGCCTCTCTATTGATCGTCTTCATCATCGCAGAGACTTCATCGTCTTCAGTAGGTATGATCTCTCTCTCTCTCCCAAAACTTTGTATTTAAGCCAAGAAGTATGGAAAATTTGAGGGGTTTTTTTGAGGTTTTGATCTTAGAGGCTTCATCGTCAAATTTGTGGGTTTGATCTAAGAGGCTTCATCGTCAA
>CM042185.1:49665750-49675989 GCA_023539305.1 Ilex asprella | reverse complement strand
TTTATCTTTTGATATTTGAATTGTAAGCTACTTTATTATATAAATATTATCTTAATTTTATATATAATTTTTTGTGTAATATTTAATTTTAAGTAATCGTCATAAAAATTGGTTTTCACATTTCTTAAATTGGAGCACATTGTTTCCTTTTTGTTTGATGAAGGGCGTAATATAAAAGTTTCAACCTTTCAGAGCTTAAATTGAGAATTTAAAGATATTTTAGAGTATAATGTGTCATTTGCCCTAAAACAAGACATTGACCTCCTCCTTTTCTTCTTCAACTCTGTCTCTCGCATCGCCTTCTCCCTCCAACCGCGCCGGAGGCACTCTCTCTCCTGCCAAAGCTCATCTCAATCGTATCTGTTCAAATATCATTGCCCTAAGCAAAAAGGTATTCGATTGGATTGTGCTTGGGAAACTTGAAAATTACGGGATTGAGGCTAGGGTTTGGATTTATTTGTTCTCGGTATACCGAAATTTATACTTGATTATATAGGCACTGCACTACTCTTGTTAAACATGTGGAATCTATAACCATTGAAGACGACGAGGTGATTGATCTTGATCAATTTTATGCATAGGGAGGGTTGGGGGACTCATCAGTTATAGTGACCAATGACTATTCCATTGATGAATGGAAGGGTGGGACTTCCATTGATGAATCTTGTTAGATTTAAGGGAATACCCATATTACAGCAACTACATTTGGAGGAACAGCTGCTTCGGACCTCTTCGGAAAATTGGTGTATCATAAATGATGGAACCAATGCTCCAACCATTGTCATGGGGCTGTCTGGGTAAGTGAGTTATCATCAATTTCAAGAATGTTTTTAGGGTTTTGATTATATAAATTTCTTCTGCAATGTTCTTCTATTTCAGTAGAGTGATTTTTCATCTTAATGGTGACATGTTGCAGCTCGAATGATTGCAACAACTTTGACCAAGGTGGAGTAAATAAACAGAAGGATGGATTTGTTGCCAACTAGTGCTAGGTGTGAGTAAATAATAACTTCTATATGAGATTGAAAAGTTTATGATTTAAGCCAAATTATGTGTTATAATCTTCTATCTTAGAGGGTGTTTAATGTTTCTTTGTCCTCTGAGATTAGAGTTTGTAATTGTTTTCAATTTTAATAAAACTTACTGTTTTATCATCATAAGATTGTACAAGAAATGGCATAAGTTGGTTAATTGCTTTTTATTAGGACCAGTTTTCCGAAAAGTGAAAAAATTGGCTGAAGTTTTCAATTGTTCTCTTATGTAGATCATTTTCTGACAGGTTATCGTTTCAAATTAATGTCACTGGCTGAAGCATTAGTCGTTTCTCACCAATTCACAATTTTGGTTCCTCTAGTTGGTTGTGTATTTTTTAACTTTGAAATATGTATATGGAAGAATTAATGTGTTGTGTTTGCTCTATGCAGAAAACCTTCAGAACTTCTTGAAGTTGGGTCCGTGTTACGTGATCAGGTTCCTGTCATCAAAAGATTCACTGGGGGAGGCACTGTTATTGTTGATTGTGGAACAGTCTTTGTCACTCTTATCTGCAACAGGGATGCTGTTCCTGGTGTGCAACCATATCCTCGATCTATCATGGGTTGGAGCGGCTTGCTATACAAAGAAGTTTTCCGAGGAACTGGTGATTTCCATCTCCGCGAGAATGGTAAGAATGTTGACCTCTGGTGGAAGTGCTCTCTCTGCTCAATTAGTCTAGACCAGAAAGATTTATCATGTCGATTAGTGTGCCAAACCTGCATTTAATCAAAGGCACATACTGCTTATAGTATGGCCTGAGTTTATGCTTGACTATGGGGCATGATTGTCACTGGTGAGAAGTGCACCCAAGCACATGTACACATTTCTTGGAAGAGCGTGTACACATGTACTTGTATTTTTGTTAAATGATGATTGAACATTGTGAAGTTTATTTGTTTAACACCCCTTGCCTTCGTCAATATCAGCTCTCTCATTTATTCCTTGCCATAGTTATTTTTTTTTTCTTTTTAGTATAACTAAAGGAAATAAAAACTTTTTAAAAGTTCAATGTTTTGTATTTCTTTTAACTTATTGCTTCTTAATAAACGGTGTTGGTGAAATCTGGGTGGATCAAATATTATACTTGAGCCCTTAGATGAGTTGTCTCTGGTGATACATGAGCATTTCTAGAAAGAGCTGAAAGACATGAAAATATTAATATAGTCAAGGATGAGTAATCAAGATGGCTAGTTGAGTTGAGTTAGTATTCAGGAGTCAGGCCCATTGTTAGGGGTACCTGATCATGGGGAAGCTTTATTGTCACTGGTCACTACCATATACATTAGAAATTTCATGTCAGGACAAAAATATTTATTTGGTGGGAATGAAATGATCAAACAGGGTTTGTTATTTTAGCCATTGTGTGTTACGTAAAGGCTCTGATCAGTGAGTATGAAGTATGGGAGCATCCAATGGTAATGGTTTTCTGCTGGATGGTGTAGTTGCTGCTCTGTCTTGGATGGTTTCGTGAAGTTGTCTTTCATTGGTTCGCAGTCATATTTTCATTTTCCTTTTGCTACAGCTCTGACTTATGGTTCAATTTGTTTTCCATTGTCTCATGAATTTTTGGCTAAAATTGATAATTGAGTAATTGCTCATTGTGTATGCTTGGTTCCAGATTATGTGTTTGGTAATCTCAAGTTTGGTGGGAATGCTCAATCAATTATAAAAAACCGATGGATACACCACACATCTTTTTTATGGGCCTATGAAGCAAGGAATATGGCATACCTCAAGCTCCCCACACGTGCTCCTGAATACCGAGTGGTACTGCAGATTTCTATTTGTTTTTATGCTGATATTTATTTTTTATTTCTAAACAAAAACCTGTTTTATTTTTATACGGAAATCTTTAAAAGATGGGGTCACGGTCATAATGGTTTTCTGTCTTTGTTAGCTACCCTGGCAATGAAATCTAATTTTGATTTGTCATCGCATAAAAATTGAAATTATAATGATTCTAGTTTCAATGATGCCCCATTGTAATATGTGGAGATTGCTGGCAATCTTAACATGCAGTAGAATTACTTGATAGTGATCTAGGCATCGTAAGTTTGAGCCACTGAAAGTCTCTCTGCATGTTAGGCAAGATTGCGTATATCTAACACTCTCCATACACTATAGTGTCTGGAGCCTGTGTACTGTGCTTCCCTTTTATGTATAATCACGACAACCCATATGTCAAGGACCATAGCTTGGGAGCTAAAGGAACTTGGTGCTCATAAGTATTCTTGAACTTTAGTAAGACAGTTGGAGCTGTTTTGAAGCCTGTTAGACCTGTTTAATTCGGCTTAATAAGTACACAACTAGGCTTGCATTCAAAGACCTGCAGCCACTGTACAACTGAAAATTAATATGTAGCCAAATTATATTTAACATAAAAACAGTGAGAAACCTCAGTAGAACAAAAAGAGAATTAATTTTGTAGGTAAGTTCTGGTTGTGATATTCTGAACAACAATATTTGCCATTGAATTAGGTTTCTTTCATACATTTTCTGCATGTTATTTGCATCTCTCTCTCAGAGGAATACTACTCTGGCAACTTGAACTAGTGGTACTTCTCTTCACAGAAATGATCTTACTGTTTAAAATTACTCACACCCATGAGCAATTTGACAAAGGGTCATCCTTCCAATTACCAAATGTTTTTGGTACCCACCATCATCAGTTGGAAACTCTGTTTTCATCCTCACTCTACCAGCCTTTTGAATCCCTGACCTGGGTGTGTAGATTATAAACCAAAGCCACCAAGTCAAAGGCGGACCAGTAAAATTTGTTCCTGAGCACATCATCTTTGATTTCACCATGAAAATTTGAAGCTGCTGGAAGGCAAGTAGCATAATGTACATGTTGATGAAGAGTGAGATCTTTAGTTTGGAAAAAAAAAGTAGTTCATTTGCTGTCTGGAAATAGAATTAAAGATGAAAATCTCACATGGAGCAAAATCCAAAATTGGAGCTTCATATATTTGAAGAAGAGAGGTTTTCTTGTAGGAATAGTTTTGGATTCCAGAAAATGATGTATAGTGAAATGAAGCGTCAAGGAGAGCTGAAAAGAAGTGCTCAGATGTGTACAGGGGTTTTGGTAGGTTGATTTGATGTCCATCTAATCTACAATTTACAGTCTCGTGCACTCCTTGATAGTTAGAGCACACATCATTGTAATGATGGGGAAAATCAACTGCTTGCATATGTGTGGAAATTTGGTAACATCTAATCATTGTGGTGATTGTCTTTACAGTGAAATGGAAATTGTAAATCTTTGCTTGTATCATAATGTTATTAGAAATGGCTGGCCAAAATGCGATGTTTCTTTAGCTTCATCAACTTATGTATCTGTTCTGATAAAAAAAAATCAACTTATATTGTGTACAATATGCAGGCAAGAAGCCACATGGAATTTATCTGTCAAATGAAGGACTACATTCCGAGATCAGATTTTATTAATAAGACAGTCGAGGCAGTCGAAAACCAGTTCTCTGTTGCACCTTTAGAGTTGGACATAGATGCTGTAATTCATAACACAGAATTCGTTCACTCTACCAGGCTTCTCACAAAACACGAACTTGAGGAAAGTTGGGCAAGCATTGCTCCCCTTGAGAAGTCCATGTCGCTACAGTTATGATGCCCATTTTTTTTTCCAGATTTGCGATTGGTCTCCGTACCAAGCTTCTAACAGTTTTAACGCACATTTGGCTTTCATTGGTTGGTATGTAAGCTCAATTGTTGAGCTTGTCTTATATGGTCTTATACCATCTTGTTTGACATCAGGGTCCAATGAAGTATTCCAGCAACTCAATAGGAAAGGCATTCTGATAAACTTGAAGCCCTTGATTCCTCCTTCCTTTACCAAGGTAAACCTTATTACCATATCTTTGAGTGATTTTGCAGATAATTTATGGCTATGATTAAGGATTATTTCCATAGTACGATGTTGAGATATAGGATTGAAAATGTGAAACTTGGCCATCTTAATCCAAAGGGTAAAACAAATGCAATCTTGGCTCTCCATGCTATAAGGAGAGCCAACTCCTCATTCCTCGCGGTTTCGTGGAATTTCAGCTCAACTTTTGCAATAAATTGGTTGGATTGCACCCATGCATATATAGGGAGATATAAATGATTTGTAATGTGATCATTTATGCCTGTTAGATAGCTAGGTCTCGATATGAAATTTGAATTAGAAACCAGCCTAATATAAAGATGATAAATTGTATTTCCTCTCTAGCCCTTGGGCAACAGAGAAAAATTAGAAGGGAAACATAGCCACAGGTTATATCTAAAAGGATCATTCCCATTGTACCTACCCTGGCTTTATTTTCCTCAATAGCAATTTAGACGTATGTATATAAATCAAGGATACCTTTTCCTTGCAAGTTGGTTTTTAAGGGTAAGTTCAATCCATGAGATCATCATTTATCATGGTTTGAGTATTGATGTGGATTTATTTATATGTATAGCGGTCCAATTTGAATTGATCATCTCTCTAATAGATGCTTCCTTATTTTCTTCTACAAGGGATTACCCTTATGTTTTAGTGGAGACCCATTTACATACATGGGTTCCACCCGGGTAGAAAACAAATATTTATCTTGTGTTAACAAGATTACAGATCTAAATTCTCTCTAAAGTTTTTTATCTCATCAACTTTTTTATCGCATTATTCATCATTAATGAATGAAAAGTTCATAGACAATGAATTTCACTTAAAAATATAGTAGGTGATCGTAAAAAAGAGATTGGAAGAGAAAATGTATTACAGAATGTGTCACTCTCGTGCACGACAAACAAAGAGGGGCCTCAACTCACATGCACTCTGCCCGCTATCTCTGCGTGTGGGATATCGTTTTTGTAATGCTGTCCGGAACATAATTGGGAAGGGAGTGATGGTGTCATTCAAACGTTACCTCTTCTGATTCTTTCTGATCACTTTTCGAGTTAGAGGAGAACCTGACGACAGAGTCAAAAAAAAAACAAACACACATCCCCTTACACAGAAGCCAATGGCAGCTCTTTTTACCGTTGACCACTCATGATCAAGCCACTTTTACGCCCGTGACATTTTTTCCAAATACTAATTTCTTATTTTTTTTTTACCTTATTTAGTTACCACCCTGCTTGTGTTTAGTCCCACTGTTCCTTTCCTTTTTCTGCTTCTTATGTTTGTTTTTGAATATGCTTATTATACTTCTACATTACTAAACTTCGCATTTAGGATTTTAGGAGGTTTGTGTAAAAAAAATAATAATCTTATTAGTTCGTATTTAACGAGTCGTGTCATATCAGGTTTGTATCTATTATGAATTATATATAGTCGGTATATAAACAAGTCGTGTCGTATATTTTTTTTTTGATTGACTTCACTCATACCTGATTCGCTTATTAATCATATCATATTAAGTCTACTCGCGTATGAAACAGGTGTCTTTAAGAAAACTTAAACACTTTGATTTCATGTTGTGTTAATAAATTGTGTCATGTCTCTCCCTTTCTAATAATACGGATTTCCTTTTGGTTCTCCATTATAAAATATTTGAGTTCCAAATAGTTAAAATCCAAAAACTTTGATAGTGGCAAATTTTCGAAGGCAACCTCATTGATAAACTACGTTGGGATGGAATGCATCTCTGCCAACCAGTTAAAAGCAGTTGCAAGACCTTTAAAGATCCACTAAAGACATTAATAAATGAAATTCCTGCAGGAAACTGGTGCACCAGATTTTTTTGAATGCAACTCTCTCTCTCTCTCTCTCTCTCTCTCTCTCTCTCTCATTGTGTCGGTGTGCTTTTCTAGGCCTCTTTTCCCCAACTAGACATTCACTATGAAGTTTTCACACCCACTGCCACGTCTGGCTTTTTTCTTTTTTTCTTGGTTGAAGAGTTATGCGTGTTCGGGTTGGTTTATGTGCATTTCAATTATGAGCAATATTATTGGAACCTAAAAATTTGACCTAATTTATTGACCTAATTCACTGTGATCATTGGATTGGTTGTGGGCTCCATCAAACATTGGAACTTGGTGCTAATCCAATAGTTTCAATGAAGCCACATCATTAGATCAGCAAATTATGTCAGATTTTTAGGTCCAAATTGTATTACTCTTCAATTAATCTCTATCCCATTTCGTTCAAAGAGAAGTCAGTCACGTCGAAACTAGGGTATTCACGAGGGATCAATCTTTCATGATTTGGTATCAAGAAATTATCAAATTTTAAATTCAAAATGTCTGAATTTACATTTCATTTTTGTTACTACTTATACTATCCCTTAGAATTACACGTCTCACTTTCATAACGAGAAAAATTGCACGCGCTACGTAATTGCTTGTACAATAATAATTGTCTTTCCTCTTCGTTTTCCCTCCCAAATAATCTGAGTTATGTTCTTAGTAACTCTTTTATATAAGTACCTTCCGGGAAGGAAAAAAAAAACTTTTTTATAAGCCTGACGACCAACTAAAAATGTTAATTTAAAACAGAGGTTTCATGGCCCTCTCTGGTCTTCTCATTTTTATTTTTATTTGTATTTTTAATACCCAATTCGATTAATCTTTTCATTTGATAGAAAAGAGGTAATAACATTGCAAATAGTTTTTAATCCGGGCCAAGCCAAACCTCAACCCACCACATCCCATGTGCTAATGGAGACCAACCCCAAACAGAGTCATTAATATCCATATTATTTTGTGATGTTCCTCCAGTGGCAGATTCACATTGTGATTGTGGCCCCCAAACTTGTGAAATTACATTTTCATTCATTAATAAAAGCAGCTATTTAAGTTTTGGTCCTCTAAAAGTGTAAACATATTCGATTTGGCTCCATTGTACTCTACCACCCTTGCATTGCCCACTTCAAGGTCTGTAACCTTTCCCAACTGCATGCAATCAATCACCCTTCACACATTCACAAGAGAGTATTTGAAGAAAAATGTTATTTGTACGTAATTTGGGAACCTAATCAATGATACTCATTGGTTTAAAGTGGGCTACAAAACAATATTAGAAGGGATTATGTTATCAGTACTTAATTTGAGGATTTTTTTAACAGTTCAATTACAAGTGACCTCTATCTGACATTGGAAGTTATAAATAATTCAATGACTGTAATGAATTAGGTCGGATAACATTGCTCTGAAAGATGGAAGCATGTAGATATGAATGACAAGTAACTCAAACCAACAGATCAATTTATTTGCAATAAATTTCATTACACAATATAACCAACTACAACAGTCTCTCTCTCTCTCTCTCCATATTCAATTAAATTTTGATGAAAACAGGCCATTTTTAAAATATGCCCCTCTCATTTTGAAGCATGATGACTGCACATTTTTGTATCAGTTAACCACCATGTTGAAAATAGAGGATTAGTAATAACTCATTTAAAAGTCGAGGTACCACTCAAAAAATAGAGATTGGTCCTAAAGCCCTTAAGATCAATTCCAAACATCTCCATTTTGTCGTAATCACAGCAGATTGAGGCGTAACCTCACTCTTATATTGTAATAACTCTAGATACGATATCAAAAAATTACTTTTCAATATCGTAAATTTACTCATTTACAATATACTTTTAACTTAGCATTCTATAGTTTTGTATGATGGCCGGGTAAAACTGCCAAAATGCAGCAGAGAAAGTGGTTCCTAGCGGAACTGCCATCCAGAAAAGGTCTGGCCAAAGGACCAGCTAGCTGGGGCAACATTATAAGAGACCACACTACGGCCATCACTGGTGGTGACCTTGAAAGAGAGGCTTTGTCCATTGAGGTAAGAATTACTCTGCCAATTTTGCCCCCAGTTTCTTGACATTGGTTGCCATCTAGTTCTGGAACCCTTGATGTACACAGAGTGTACATCGCCAGCACCCCCAACGTTGGTGACGAGGACAAGGTTGAAGTAGGAGTGACCATTGATGGTGAACCTAATGCCTCCTCTTTTCCTGCAGGGTACCCTGTGAAGACACATGAAAGGAAAATGACTTTGATTAGCACCTCATGGATTCCAACCAAAATAACTTGCAAAGAATTAGGATTGGACAATTGATTTTGGTCATGGTCATATTTGAGGGCCGGTCTTGGCGCAATAATAAGGTTGTTTTATTGTGACATAAAAATCACGAGTTTGAATAGTGAAAACAATCTTTCTATTTGTAGAGATAAGACTACGTACATCTAACCCTTCCTAAACCCGCAATGAGTACGCCTTTTTTAATTGATTCTAGTCCAAGTCATATCGACCATCAAAATTGTTTTATTATTTTGTTATGTTTCAGCTATACCGCTTTAGGATAAAGGTTTGTAACAATCCCATGTTAAAATCAAGATTTGTACTTATACCGCGTTTGGATTGGAGATTTATTCATCTATTCATGATTTTCTGGCATGCTATTGGGGGTACTTTGGTCTTTTTTATTTTTATTTTTGGTATCAATGAGATCTCGTTTAATACCATATGTTTTGTAGCATCATAATACCTTTGATACCTAAAAAAGGTTCTCACTATAATGTACCAGGTAATGAAAAAGTTCAAATTGCAATAATGCTATTGGGTCAAATTTTTAAGTCTCCATTACTTTTAGTAAACGGGCCAAACCAAACAAACCATAAATGAAAATTATAAAGACAGAAGAGAGCTAAAATGATCAACTACCTTCTGTAAGCAACAGGGACTATGCCAGCTCTGTACTGGGCAATGTGTAGGAAGACAGGCTGAGAGAGATCAAAGTGGTGGTTAGGAGGGTCACACCACCCTCCTGGTGGGCAGAAGTTGGTGGCAGTGACCACAATGGAGCCAGGAAGGCACCATTGTGGATCATTCACACACCTAATCTGAAAGCATGCTCCACAGCTCAGGCCATTGTTGAATAGTGCTGTGCTCAATGCTGCTGTGTTAGTACCATAGCCTTGGCTGTAAAGGTTCCCATATCCACAAGCCCCTCCTACACAAAAACTAAACCATGAAAAAGTGCCAACTACATAATATATAAATGTTGAGAGAGAGAAAGAGAGAGTTTTGCAGTAAGGTTTGTGACATACCCATTGTACCAGAAGCATCACCTCCACCATAGAAGGTGGCATGGGCATTAATCCAACCCCCAGAGTAATACCCATTGACACAGGAAACTATGGAGAGAAGAGTGACAAATGAAATCCCAATAAAACACATTTTTCCTGCACATAGAAAATGTGTTATTTTAGCATTCTTGA
>CM042185.1:49640838-49660750 GCA_023539305.1 Ilex asprella | reverse complement strand
AACATACTTTCTCTGAGAAAGAACAACAACTCTGCTACTACGGGCAACCTCAATCCCAAGAAAGTATTGCAGAAATCTCAGGTCCTTCACATCGAAGGTCTTTTCAATGTCTACCTTGACCTGCGCAGTCCTAGAAGCATCATCCTCAGTAATAATAATATCATCAACATATAACAAAAAGATGATACACTGTCCACAAGTATTTCGTCTAATAAAGCATGTACAATCAGAATGACATCTGGTGAACCCCAAACGTACAACTACATTACTAAAGCAAGAGAACCAGGCTCGTGATGACTGTTTCAGTCCATAAAAAGACTTACGCAATCGACATACCTTTCCAGCATACTCCTCCTCACCACGAAAGTTCGGTGGTGCATCCATATAAATAATTTCATCCAGATCACCGTTAAGAAAAGCGTTCTTCACATCTAACTGATGAAGAGACCAAGAGTACTCCGCAGCTAGAGAAATAATCAACCGAACAATAGTTAATTTTGTTAGGGGCAAATGTAGCACCAAAATCACGACCTGGTACCTGAATAAAGCCCTTCGCCATAAGTCTTGCCTTGTGGCGATCAATAGTACCATCCGCAAGAAACTTCAGGGTGTAAACCCAGCGACAACTAATAGGCTTCACCCCTAAAGGTAAAGAGACAATATCCCATGTATCATTACGCTGAAGAGCATCCATCTCTGTTTGCATGACAAGAACTCACTAGGACTCCCGCATAGCCTCTAAAACAGAACGAGAAACTGACATATCTAATAAGGTCAAGCTATAAGCTCGAATTATAGGAGACAGATAACCATAAAAAACATAAGTAGAGATCGGATATAAAATCTTGGCGGTCCAACTATAACGATCAACTGGACGGCGATCATGCTGCGGATAACGACGTCCTAAATCATCATCCTCTGCTGATAATGGCTCATCAGGTAAATTAACTGGATCAGTACTTGCAATCTCATCAGTACTAACAACAGGTGCATCAATATGCTCAACAAACTGAGAAATATTACCTACATCATCTGAGGTAGAGGGGATATCAGCAAGGGGTGAGAACGAGGATGATGAACATAAACCTGCAAAGGAAGAGAGACTGGTGACTCTATAATGACAGAAATGAGTGGCTCTGGAGAACGAGAGACTGAGGACTCTGTAGTAATTGAGACCAATGACTCTGGCTCTTGTGGTAACAAAAAATCAAAGGAAGTGTTATCAATTGGAGGAGCAGACATAGAATTAGAAGAAAAATAAAAAATATGCTCAAGAAATGTAACATCTAGACTATGATACATATGTCGTCGGACATGATCATAACACCGATACCCTTTAGACTGATGACAATAGCCTACAAAGACACAACAAATTATTTTATCATCAAGCTTATGACGAGTAGGGGACCGATCCTGAACAAAACACGTGCAGCCAAAAACACGAAGGAGGATCGAAAAAAGTGTCCACTTAGGGAATAAGACTTGTAAGGGAGCTCTATGCTGAAGAACACAAGTCGGTGTTCTATTGCACAAAAAGATAGAAGTTAAAACAAAAAAATACCAATAAGATTTTGGTACCCCATACCTCTAAGCAAACAACGAACTATCCCTATCAAACTCCTATTTTTCCTTTCAGTAACTCCATTTTGCTCAGGAGTATATGGACAAGTGAGTTGCTAAAGGATACTCTGGGAAGAAATGTGAGACACTAAGGTATCAGACACATATTTTTTGACATCATCCGAACGAAGAGCACGAACAATGACATCGAATTGTGTCTTAATCATTTAGAGAAACTGAGTGATGACAGGGAGTACATCAGACTTCCAATACAAAAGGTAGACCCAAGTACAACAAGTATTGTCATCGATAAATGTCACGTAGTATCGAATACCTGACAAAGCAGTAACAGGAGAGGGTCCCCAAATATCATAGTGTATTAAGTCAAATGGTTTGGGTGACTGGTGCATACGAGGAATATAACTAGTCTTAACATGTTTCGATAGAGAACATATAACACAGTCAAGTTTACCACCAACACAAGCATTGCTTAAAGTAGGAAATAACATACATAAGTATTTAAAATTTGTATGTCCAAAACGCTCATGCCACAACTGAACAGTTTGGGACAAAAAATTATAATGACAAGTACTAGGTAAAATACTAGCATGTAAACTAGGAGCAGATAAAAACAAAGCAGGTACAAGTGATAGAAGTGAAGGAACTGGTGAAACCGGAGGTGGATCGCCGAAATAATATAATTCATCTCTCTCATGTCTCTTCATAATAATCCTCCTGGTACTCAGGTCATGCAAATAACATGAATCAGATAAGAACACAACCGCACAGTAAAAATCTCTAGCTAACTAATGTACAGATAATAAATTCATGGCCAACTTTAGCGCATGAAACACTGAACGTAAAGTAAAGTCATCTGAGGGGCGGACTGTTCTCCTACTAACAATAGAGACATGTGTCCCATCTGTTAGCTGAACTTGTGTATATAATTGTTTGTCAAAAGTGGTGAAGTGATGGGTATCACCCGTCATGTGACCATTAGCACCTGAGTCCAGCATCCAAATGGGAGACGGACTGGCGCGTGCATGAAAGACACGAGGTATACTTGTAATGGTGGCAGTAGCAGAAGTCGGACCTTGAGAAAGCAGGGCAGACATAAGTATATCCAATCAGGAAGTGATAGCATCCATATCACTCTGCCAAGGAGGAACACTAGAAGCAGGAGCAGGAGTAGGATTGGTTGGTGGCTCTGATATCAACTTGAGATAGATGTGAAGGAAAAAGGGATACAAACTAAATGTAGAGCCCCCGTATTTATAGTCAAACAATAAATGTACAATAAGGGTAAAAAAGGTAAAATGAAGATAAAAAGGAAAACTCTAATAAATTAGGAAATCCCTAATAAAGTAGGCTATAACTCCAACATTATACAATCTCACTAGGATTAGCATTAGTACCTGGTCTTTTTGTATTTGGTTCTTGTCGTGTTTGCATGGTGTCATGTAAAAATGTGTTTAGTCCTTACCATCTCCGACATGTAATGGTGTATAGTCAGATTCATCTTTTGTTGGGTTGGTGTTGTGTATAATCCGTGTTTAGAGAGTTCATATTGACTCATTTATTTGACATGTTTAACAGATTCGCCCTCTTATCACCCAAACTTGTATATTCTTAAAACTGAATTTGTTACTCAAAATTTGTCGGTAAGATCACATGTCAATGAAGTTCTTTCAGAATGAGAATGACTATTTTTGTTAGACAATTTAATGCATCAAACGAAATTATATTTTTTTACAGATGCAGAAAAATCAGTAATGTATACATTGATTCCTCTAATGAAGTCACTATCGAATTAAATTCTTTTGCTGTCTAATAATAAGGACCGCATCTATTTTTCTAAAACCATCTTGGAATAGCAGTTTTAACCCATCATTCATTCATATGATCTAGTGAAGATCTCATTGAAAAGGAAGCTTTTATGACTGAGTTGATTGGCATATGATTGTGCTGTTGAGCAAATGCACGGGGATTTCAAAAGAATTCAGTTAACTCTCCACTTTTACAACCTTGGGTGGAGTATGACTGAGTTGATTGGCATATGATTGTGCTCCAAATGCACTGGGATTTCAAAAAAATTCAGTTCACTCTCCACTTTTACAACCTTGGGTGGAGGTTGTTTGTTTTTTTTTTTTTTGGGGGGGGAACATGATCTTCATCTTTAGCACCCATTCTCTTTGTTTTTCTTCTTTTTTGATTTAATGATAGAGTGTTCAAATCAACTTACGTGTGTACCTCAATTAATCTACTCGTCCAGACATGTCATCAATATTAGGACTAAGTTATCATGAGAGATAAAATCTCTCATAGCCTGACCTCAAGGTGTTGTCAAAATTCGTACCCAGAAAATCTAATTTTATAGTTCGTCTCTGTTATCACTCGAACTACACTCTTTAGATGTCCATTCTCTTCCTTGAAGTCTATTCACTTTGTCTTGCTAACCCCTAAATTTGATTAGCAGAATAATCAATGAGTCTTTGGTCCAATGATACTTCTTACCTCATGAAGACTTTGTCTTCTTGAGGTTAAAGGTTCAAGTCTTCCCTCTCCCTCTCCCTCTCCCCCCAAAAAAAGATTAGCAGAATAAAAAGAAGAAAACTATTCCCATTTCATGGTCTTTGGTGCAAAATTTTGTAGTGTTGCTCTTTATTCATATATTTTTATTTTTTTTTAGAGGAAAAAAAGGACTAGAACTTTGTCTTCAAAAACCTTGGAATGGGAAAAGTTTTCTTCTTTTTATTTTTGGGCGAGGGAGGGTTTAATAAAAATCGCATCAAACATTGCCTGTGATCCAAATACTTTTTTGCAGTCGCCTTCGGGTCTCTCTTGTCATTGTTAGTGAGATTTACTGTGTGGGGATTATTCTTCTGCCCGCAGCTACAAGTCAAATTTATAAAAACAACACTGTCACTCTATCAAAATAATCTTTCAGTGTAATTGTAACATCATTGTCCTTTGCATGTAAAAGTTTCTCTCTCTCTCTCGTAAAATTTTTTACGACAATGCCCATTGGTGATAGGAGTGTTGGTGGATCTGATTTAAAGAGGTATGTCAACTACCATTTGTTTCATCTAGAACCACATGAGATGAGCCTGTGGCCTAATAGAATGACAGGTCAGAATGAGTACAATCGTCATTTATTATTAGAAATGAAAAGAGCTTAGCAGTAATAACGAAACATCAATTGATGGAATCTAAATCCATTTGACATAATATGCTGAAAAAACAATATGCTAATCGAAAATCTTTCCTTAGAGGATTCGCGCAGTTGATTGAGGAAACTTTTCAATGGCGTTGCCGTGGCGTGTTCCTCTTTTTTTTTTTTTTTTTTTCAATTTTCAGATGACACCCCATTGCCATGATAAAAAGTTTCGAGAAACCACATTGACACTTTTCTAACTATTTGAATTAACTAAATCTGCATGTGTGTATAGATCCTGATCATTGGAAAAAAATAATGATTGAAGTATCCTTTAATTTTCCTTAAAATTATGGAGAAGTGGAACATGTTTCATGTGATATTAATAGATTTATTAATTATGTCAAATGACGTGAGTTTGTGTCGAATCTTAATGAATTTGTGTTAAAAAATACTCGACTTATACTCGATTTATTTACTAATTTGAGTTTAACTAATCATGGCATATTGAATTCGTGTCATATATTAATCGTGTATAACCTGTATAAAAATGAGTCGAATTGTATTGTGTATTTCTTTTGATTAACTTACTTATACGCGATTCGTTAATTAATTGTGTCGTGTCGAATTCACTCGTTTACGAAATGGGTTGTTTAAAGAATACCAGTTTATGCGCACTTCAACTAATTCCTTCTTCGGTTCAATCAAAGACAGATGATATGTACTAAGACAAAGACATTCATGAAGGATAAATCCCTCGTTACATGACCCTAAAAGATTATTATAATTCAAATTTAAAACATTTAAATTTACAAAGAAGTTTTATTATCACTGGAACTATTTTTGAAATTAACACATTGACAGTTAAGTCCACCCTGTAACCATGTATGCATCGAGTCAAATTATTTTTTGTTGTTATTGACCAACATTTCTCTGCTTTATACTTCGACAAAACTTCGGTTTTGTGGACTTATCGACATACATATCCAAGAGAGAGAGAGAGAAAAAATGTCTTGATTTTCTTGATCAGATTGCTACCAAAAAGCCTGGATTTTCAAGTAACTCCGTGATCATAGGAAACCTGGATTGCATTAGGTGGGCCATGGATGTCTAGATTTCACTAGCTTACTCACCTTATTTGTTAATAGACTTCTAGTTTTTTTTTTTTTTTTTTGTTTCACATGCAATTCATCTACCCTACCACCAATTACTGATATGGGGGTTTTGAAGTTCCACAGTAATTGGCATTGAAATTGTTCATAGCCCATCTTCCCTTGTATCAAATTGACAAATTTTGCATTACAATGCCCCAATACTTTTACACTAGTAATAACCTCGTATCTGAAGATACTTTACAGTACTAAAAATCGAATTGATTGTACAACATTAAATTTGATTTTTTATTTTTTTCTTTAATCACGCAATTTAAAATTAAATGAATTAAAAAAAGACAGGGATACGAGACAGAGGAGGGGGATAATAAGTATAAATTGGTGAAATTGTTTAATATTAAGGGTCATGCAATAAAAATGATATTTTTGAGTCGTCAAACTTGGACGATTTGGACCGTTGCAAGAGTCTATTTTATTATGTAAATACAGGCGTGAGTGTGAACATATGAATGTTGGCATTCGTAAATGGTTTTGCTTTCTATATAAGGCATACATGGACATGCAAATTTCTACGCGAGGCAGACAGTACCTCATGGATGGGGTCTCGGTTCTGAAACAGACATCAACGACTGCTCTTACATTTGGAGTACATTGGGGTACTAGTTCATCGCTTGAAGTAAATGCAAGCACATGCTCATGGGCAGATGTATGTAGGGGCTACCCACCCTCAAATATTTTTCCTAATTATATATATATATATATATAAAATTAGAGTCATCTTTATGGAAGTCTAAAATTATTAATTACTTAATGTTATAAAGTCGAGCCTAGTTAAAGTGTTCGTCTTTAAGCTAATTTTTGGTCCTGCCCTACACATGCTTATGGATTTTTCTTTTTCATTCATTTAAGAGTACATGCTTTGGAATGCTTAGGCTCAGTTCGAGTTGACTATCACCGGCTTGAGCTTGAACCTATCCTGCTTACTGACAGGATGCCCTAACTCGGCTTCAGTATTTAAATAACATTAGGATTTAATCTATAAACTAAGCACGCAAAATCTAAAGTGGAGTCTCACTAAAAGCCGAGCTTCAAATGGAAAGTCCAATGGATAAAATCTCGGTCACTTGGATGGGAGAGATATACGTACGCATGTCTTGTCTTGTTCTCTTTTCAGTTTTTTAATTCCTCCTGTCAAATGTGTGATGGGTTTGGGTGGCCTAACGGTGGAGGTTCATCAAAAGCATATGTGAGCAAAAAATGGTTGGCCCCTATTTTGAAAGAACACTCCAACACCCGAAGGAAATCATATGTTCTAAAGTTACCGATCAAGAACCTCATTCGTCTTAAATATTGACAATAATCATCCCATATTCTCATTTTTTTTTATATAAAAGAGTTTGAATAATTAAAAATCAAATTGATCAAAAGTCGAGTTCGAGTCACGCAGTTAGTCTAACATCTCCAGTTTGGATCTGTGATGTGATGGCTTCTTTCTAGTGTTCTAATTAGGTTGCCAACAACTGTATTAACAGGCGAACGTGCATGACCCTTCTTAGTAAATACAGTGTCCAGAGGACATGCCCCATTTTGATGTGGTCTGGACACCGACCAGCATCGAAAAACACTTCACTGAATTGATTGAGATGTGAAAGTGGTTACGGAGTTAAATCACAGGATGTACAGGAGATATTGAGCTTTTCTCTTTTTGTGACTAACAAGGTGGACCATAAGCTTTAAAAGGTGACAACCACCTAAGGGACAAATATACAGTGAAGTAGGCACATGGGTGTTAAAGATCATAGAAAGGGAATAATGTTAGATTGACAAAAAAATATTAATAGTGGTCTCATGTTTACTCGTTTAAAATCCGAATATCGATTAACAAAAAAATATTAATTGCTTAAGATAGAATTAGTCCTTCAATGCTGCTTCTTCTTCTTCTTTTTGTTTTTGTAACAGAATCGTCTCGATCAAATGTCTTTTAGACTCATGGTTTGCAGCTAGAAAAACTTGAATTTAAAACAGCAGTTTAGGCATTGTCCCTTGTTCTTTCCACAAGAAATAAAGAAAAAAAAAAGGTAACGATAGAGTAAGAGCAAAAATTCAACTTATGTGACGTGGACCCCTGAACTATGCGTCACTGTGGAGAGAGACTTTGAACTTTGAAGCCCCCCCCCCCCTCCTTCAATTAAGGAGTGAATGATTTTGTGCATCCAGCTCGACAACTTTTAGAAATTTTGTTTGTAGCCACTGATTGAATTAAGATTTTTCTTGTTGGCATTTCTAACTATGTGTAGGTATACTTCTTTTTTTAGACAATTCGGAATGACCACAAGGCGTTCAGACACGGTTACGACGTACACACAATATGTACACAATTATTCGTAAATCGTGTGCTTTGAATCAAATATAACATCTCTTATGAGAATCAAACTTGAAATCTCAACAGAGCAACGCATGAGAGACCATTAACTACCACGAGGATGATGACTTATTAACTCCCAATTCCTCTCACAAGTGTGAGTTAACCTAAAAAGTTCATTACTGCAATCTCCTCCCCCCTTCTAAATCTGCATCCAGAACTGCTCTATTCCAGGCAGTAAGTGAACAAGAAAGGATAGAAAGAAGGGGATTCACCAACCCTCATAATTGTGTATTTGTCCTTATATTTACAAATAAACGAGTTGAGTCTGTCAAGCTCGTTTTTTTAAACGATCCTGAACGAATCAAGCTCGAGTAACTCGATTCGATTATCAACCCTACTTGTGCTTCCCCCAAGCATTAATTTGGTAAAAAAGTTAAAACAAATTTGATTCATGTTTGTAAAATTGGTTTGTATACATCTTTAGTAAAACAAGAGTATAATTGTTTGTATTTCTTTTTCTTCATGTGATCTATTATTGTACATACTGTTAATCATAGAGAAAATAACTATTTCTGACAAAGAAAAACAAATATTGCTTAGAAAAATAAGGAAAAAAAAACTTACAAAATGACAAAACTTACAAAGAAACGTTTGGAACTTTAACACGTAAAGTATGGGTGTACAATTTGGGAAAGAAATTACACTTCCAGCAAAATTCAACTGAAAAATGGTGACTTCGACAGTGATTGCCAACATAGAGGCAATTTTGGGTTGAGGCATTACGCGTTGTTATCCCAACCGAAGACTTTTCACTTGGTTGAGACTTGAGAGAGAGAGAGAGAGAGAGAGGTTGATGTTGAGAAAGCATGAGGCATGCTTGAACAATATACTTTGATTGATCATTGCTTAAATTAGTTAAACGTACATTTCACGACCCATATACACATGCTGCTCACATGGCTACGGATTTGACTGAAACCCCTACAAGATGCTCATGCACCACCTTATTGTGAAAATGTGGAGCCCCAACCACATTTCAGTTTTCAGATCAAGTGGTGTGGTCACTATTTGAGGCCCAATAAAAGGTCCCTCCCTTAGCCCGTGTAGGGACACCTTTTTTTTTATTATTGTTAATAGTATTTTTAGTCCCTAAAATATACATTTTTTGTCAAATTAATCCTCATTGTATCATTGACCTTGTACATGATTGTTTGTAGAGAAGACCTCCTAAGTTCTGAAGGCAATCCAAAGCCTTCCTGCTCGGTTCCAGTCTTCTATAAGAGATTCCTATTACCTAAAAACTCCGTTTTCGGGATTTAAAATGGTTTGAAACTTATATCATTTCCATTCATCATAACTTAACTTGATTGAATCATAATTTAATTTTCAGTTCTATCATTGTTATCTGCAACTGAAAATTCGTCTATGATCTCACCTTAGAGCAACAAGTGTCCTATTATAAGGTTCAATCATGATGTTTTGGATCCAGATAATGGAATACCAAGGAGTTCCCAACCTAACTTGATCTTTCAGGGTGATGTTCTATCAAATTTAGCAAATTGCTGATTGTAGCAACTATTTGTCGGTGAACAATGGCCCAAAATCAGTACGACACTGTAATTCAAATGGTACAGATAGAGCAACTGGTAAGAACAGTCAACTAAATAGGGCATGTTGTATTTAGCATAATTTCTGAGTGTACAAATGACATGAATGTAACCACCTGCCGTCACATTAAGATCACATACATACATGCACAGGCACGCACGCACGCACGCGCACACAGACCCACAAAGTGAAGGGAAGAAAGCCCGCCAATCTTTCCGCCAAATAAAATAGAAATATCTGCCTTCATTTTACAGAAGCGAAGCAGTGCAGCTAGACGTATCTTCATTTTTTTTTCTCATAATTTTCCAATGTGCAACGACACTCTTGCTAAAGGGAGTTCCATCTCCATGGCGAGCTCTAGAGTACAATTGGATGAGTCCAAGTTTTCCAGAGTCAATTGACACCCAAGGCAGACCACCCAGAACAGCCCTTTGTGAGGAGTTATGTGGATTTGTGCACCCATACAAGCACTTCCTACTTCCTTACAAAAAAGAAACAGTGTGGGCAAATTGACCCCTTCGACTACATATTCACCATCCAAATCACAGGTTTCAAGTAATATACGATCTATGAAAGATTTAAGGGGATAAAAAACCCATTATAACCAATAACCAATAACCAAATAGCCATGCCCACTCAGAGGGTTAATAAAAATTTTAGTTTTAACCTGGGTGTTGACAACATATCTCGGACTGAACATGGAAATAAACTTAGTTTTGAACCCACAAATGCAAAACCCACCTTTCCTGTACCCTACTCCCACCAAAACAGCCAACAAAAAACTGCCGAGAAACCACACTGATTTCTTCCTTTAGCATAAGATAGATCCACCAAAATTCTAATGTTGCAATTACAAATCGATAAAGAACAATGTGCCATTTACCAGTTAGAGAGAAGAGCAGAACACACTAGTGTCAGATAATAGCAAACAAATTCAAGTATGAAGAACTCTGTTGTGCTTCAACAGGAAAATAAATGCAGGAAAGCATGGTAGTCTCAAACAATAAAAAGATCCCGACTAGTTGAAGTAAGGAGGCTGACCAGGAGGTGATATACCACCATGCCGAACATGTTGAGGATGCATGGGCTGTGTAACTCTCATTGGAGGAACACTGGGATTAATTTGGCTGGTTTGATGAAGGGTTGAAGAACCAGCACGGATTGCTGTAGTGGCATATGCTGGAATAGAAGATGAGGCATATGACTGACCAGGAAATGTGCTGGGAACTGAAACAAAGGTTGGTCTGCCTGGTTGCATGTTTGGCTCCCATGACGACACTGGTCCCACAGGAGCTTGAGCCTGCACAGCACCACCAGCAGTGTATTCACCACCAGGAAACCCAGGAGCAGCCTGAGGATTCTGCCAAACTGTTGCTGGTGGGACACCAGAAGCTTGTTGCATTGCAAGAAACCCTGATTCTGGGATGGTGTAATCTCGACTTTTGTCACTGTATGCCTGAAATATGTAAACATGACCAGTCAAATTCAAGGAATGGAGAAGAAAAAAAGCATTAAGGAGCATACACTCAAGGACCAAATCTTTTTTTTTTTTTGGCCAAATTTTTTTTATCAACTACGGACCGTCTTTTTCTTGCAAGGACACCTTTAACATTTTATCCACCTAATTTTTTCTCATGAACATCAACTTAAAAGCACATATTTATACCTTAACACTGAGATCAGTATGACGAGAGTATGATAGATGAAGCTTACAATAGCCACCATCATATATGCAGTGCCCCTCTAAAGCATCTTTGGCAACTGCTGCAGTATTTACATCTGGAAATAAAGTAAGTTTACAAGTCAATCAGCACACTCACCCAATAAGTTGAGAGAAAAGATAGACAAACATGCAAAGCAAGTGGATGGTAAGTTGATATTAATGGTCAGCAAAACGGGCAAGACATATGTACACAAAAACCCCAGCCATTATAGCATAAAGCTACATCATTTAAACATGAGGGCTTTTCATGAAAAAAAATACAGTAGTAAGCAAGGAAAATACTATGTTGAGCAGCACGAGAACAATAAAAATAGCTAAGGTGATGTAGGCTATGTCCAAAAGCAACATTAACGCTTAAAGTGAAATTGAATAATGAATGTTGAAGCACCAAAATGCATAAAAGCTATGCCATTTTTTCTACATAGAGGTGAAACCTACCAGGGTATTGAATTAGTGCCTGCGTTCCACCACCACCCTTATCAAATATGGCAATTTTCTGGACAGTACCAAATGCAGAGAATACCTGCAATGAATGAATAACAAAACAAGTCATCACCCCTAAAAAAAACAAAAGAAAATAGAAGATAACAGAAAAAGAAAGAGAAAGAAAACCATCAAGCATGAAAAACATGATACATTTGTTACCGTTTTAACGACGTCCACTGTAACAGCATATTGCATATTCTCGATCGTTGCAAGAAGCACATTGCTCTCAGGTTCCTTTTTCTTTCCATCAGGACCTACAACAGGCTGCATATTACTCTCATAAGTGCTTGCCAAATATTACAAACAAACAGGAAATTCTAGAAACCCAAAAAATACCTGAACAAATCCCTCAATTGCAGTAGGATTCACAGGAAGATATGGATTTGTATAGTCCCTGAACGATGAAGCAAATAATTCCACTAATTATTCACAACATAGAAAAGTAAGAGATTGACAAAGAAATATAGAAAAGCAAGTTTGGAAAAACAATGAACTTCAGGAACTGTCTATCATGCAAACATTCCAAGTGGAATTCATTGCCCAATGTAAACAAATGCGAAGCACCCCTGAGGAATGTTGCAATATGTTGACCCCAAAATTTACTATGGATGGAACCAGTGGAAGAACCAGAAACATCACAGTGGCACTGGCCAAAAGAAATATTCTTGGGAGCATGATATAATTATATAAATTTAAAAAATACCATGGTCGTGGTTCCCCCATTGAGAGTTAGGAACTTGGAAAAAGAGAGATTTTATTGCATTTTACATCAAGAGTTAAAGAATTTTTTCTTGCAACATATGATACATGTTTCTTAATTTTTCATGTTTAATATATCACCTAAGTATGGCAGTGGACCGAGGAAAAGCAAAGATTCGTCCAAACCCATCTCTTTTGGACTGAGGATACAAAAATGCTTGTATAAACCCATGTGGGGATGGACCCGCCACATATATATCAATTGCAGGCTTTGCAGCTACTCTTTTGTTTCTCCTTCTTTCTCTCAACACTCTCTCGTCTCTCCACTTCGGCTCCAACTAGGACAACGACATCGACTAGGATATCACCAGCTCAACATCTCCACTTCGGCTCTAACATATCTGTTGTGTTGGATATGTTGTAATATGGTATTATGGACGGGTGGCGGTGGCGGGGACGGGGACGAGGATCAAAATTAACCCATGGAACGGGGATGGGGATTAATATTCCTCCTGTTAACGAGGGCGGATGAAGATGAATATTTTTAAAGCAAATATGGGGGTGGAGACTACTCCCCCCGCCTCCGCCCCGGTACATTGCCATCATCAATTTTACTATTAAATTATAGTAAACGATTATTATAATTGAGACCGTAGACAAGAAGTTCCACAAGATACAAGGATATCTAAAAACTTCTAAGATTCCAAATTCAATAATTCTTAAGAATAAAAGCAGAGAAGATTGATCAAATTACATACATGCTATAGATGCAAGTGATATTGCCGCACATTTCTTTATGCACACCCACTCCACTTGCATATTCACAATCGATGAATTGAACAGCCAATTTTCGCATTAATTTTATTAGGCATATAGGGACGACAGGAAAAGATTACAAAATCTTAGAGGTAGCTAAATCTCACATCAACCTCAATAATAAACTTGACAAAGTTTTGCATAAACCATATTTTAAAGAAAATAGGTAAAACTTAAATCTATGTCTATATAAGAGCACTACTATAATTCTGGTCAAGAGAAGAGAATAAAATGCAAACAAATATCTACTACAAACACGAGAAAACCCCAATAAAATCAATCAGAAACACTGGCGCACCCAATTGTGGATTCCGCACAAAAGGAACTCATTAAATGCAAAGATCGAGGCCCTCCAAAGTGACAGCCAGTTGTCAAGTATTGCATTCGCATTGAGTCTTGTGACAAAGGAACTTAACTAAGTTAAGACTTTAGAGTCTTAAATCAATTTTAATTTCACAAAATTTTCCTCCGAATGAAATACTAACCTGTTTGATCCATAACAAAAACAGCTCCTCAATAGTTGGTTAAGGAGCATTTTACAAGTTACCACTATAGAAAAATCTTATAAATAAACTGGCCAAACATTAGTACCAACGCTGTGAACTGAGGCCTAACAACCTTCACTTCACAAAAGGATATGGAATTATGGATCATAACAACCATTGAATTATGAAAAAGGATTATGTAATCATCACATCCATGTAGGTGCATTTGAGGCTAATACAAGACATAACCATTTAAAAACAAGTCCGCCACTGCAAGGTCTAGGGAGGTTGCAAATAAGCTAGTAAAGGACCATATATCCAGATGCCATGGATGCTACATTGGAAAAAATGGTAGAGACCTAAATCACGGGCTACAATTCTCGGGTTAGTCAGAACCTTATTTGGTATGGAAGATGATGTTTGTTGTGACTGATATGAGCTGACCGCAAATTTAAACAAACAAGATGGAGGCATTAAACCTAAAAAAAAAACCCATTTCTGAGTTTTCGATCTTTAAGTTGATCAAAGGGTCAACAGCTGTGATTATTGTTGAGGGTGGGATGGTATCTTTAGCATAATGGACATCTAATTACGAGGTTGAAGCACAAAGCTTTGCCTAAAGAGTAGCTCCTGATTAAAGGCATGTAGTAACACCGTTGCATTAGATGATATGCTATGGTAAAAGGATCACTTTCAATAAATCTTCCCTACAGAGGGACATTTTGTTGCATCGGATAATTTGCTAAGTTGGACACCATAAAAACAACACAATAAAGTCAATAATTAAGAGGTTGAAGGGCAGCTCCTGATTAAGTCATGTGGTAACACCATAGCATCTAATGCTAGACAAAATGCCCACCTTCAACAGAACTTCTCTAGTGCTTGGCATTTGATTACATTAGATAATTTGCTAGGTTGGACACCACACACAAAACAATTCAATAATTCGTTGAGCAGACTAACACGGGACAGAATGCAGTGTTTTTGAGATTAACAAACCATTGTAGCAGCCAAGTTAACAGATCTCTTATCAGATCTCACAAGTAGTTGCACCTGAACAGAGCATTAAATTCTACTGATGAAACCTGAGTAAGAAAAGAGATAACCATCTATCATTTCACAAAATAAAGGTTGCACCTACAAGCTTCTAATTAAATAAGTCCGATGACCAAAACTACAAAACAAGGAACGACCAGAATAGCATGCACCGCAGTCAAAAGTGAAAGTATTGCTGAGACTGGAAATCCATGGTTGTGATGTATATGCAACGAGAAAACAAATAATTTGTGGTCCTGAAAATGACTGATAAAAAGATTGCTTCATTAAATTAAAACACCTAATACTCGGTCATGCAAAACATTTCCAACACAACAGTTTACAAAACCTAAAACGTAGGAAACAATGAAGTTACAACAATGAAATCGAACAACTAGACCAGGGGAGCATACACAGCAGCAGAAAGTGGATGCGTTGCTGATAATATAAGTCCATGATTGTGAAGTTTACGCAGTCAAGAAGAAAAATAAATTTGTTGTCTTCAACTACTGGTTAAAAAGTTGCTTCCTTCAAAATTTTCCAACAAATACTTGAAAAAACCTCATAGTTGAAATACTGCTGTTATAGGAGTGAGTAAATCACCACCATAAAATGAAGAAAATTACTAAGAGTCCATGAAAAACACATCTATATTCTAGCTTCCAAGCTTCAGTAGCCCCTAGATGGCAAAAAGCACATATGCCAATTAGCAAGACTTCAACTGCCACATCACAATCACACAAGCACAACAACCGGGGGAAGCAAGCAGTAGCGCGAGCAAATATTGAAAAATAAAGACACATCAAATCAAAGACCTGATGCATTCATCATTACCTGCTCCGATGGGATTGAAATTTAATGTTCAAATCTGTGTGGGCAGAATATGAGATACGCAAGTAGCTTGAACCCACATGGTCAGGTAGTAAGTACCTGAAAGTGAGACACTTCACCAAAGTGAGAATGCTGTCTACTCCCAAACAAAGAGGTTTGTAGGAAATGGAGGAAAAGTGAAAGAGAAGCTTCCACACCAAACAACAACGATAACCCCTCTCCCCTCCAACCCCATCCACAATAAAAAATAAAAAATAAAAGAAGCAGAGTTACATGCCTGGGTATGCTTCTTCCATCTAATGCCTCCCTGGCTGAAGATGCAGTCTCAGAATCGCTGAATTGGATCAATGCCTGCCAAGGTATGCCACAAAATTGTTGAGGATGCAGAGATACAAACAAAATTGCAAAAAAAAAAAATCCAGTCCATTATCCATCCACTAACCTGAAAACCTGCAGCCTTTTCAAAAGTGGCAATCTTGTGCACAAAACCAAAAGCTGAGAAAACCTGACATACATTCCAATCAGATTTGAGCATACCTCGATACAGAAGATAAGCAACATTAAAACAATAAACCATTAGAAACTATCCCGATCATCAATACAACGTGACAAAAAAAAGAAATACCAACAGATCAGAAATAAGTGCAGAATGACACCTGTATATGTAAGCGTGAAGATAGACCTTAGAAAGGAGTATGACGCACATGATAATATATCCAGACCGTCTCCAACAAAAGGAACTAAATAAGAACCATCATCATCTGTGATTCAACCGATTTCAGTTAAAATTGAAACATAATCTAATGAGGGTGCTATTTCTCATGAACAACTACAATAACTAAATATGTGAAGTTGTTCTGATACTAAAAACTACCCAAAATTCCCAATCAAACACAAGGAGAATCCAAAAGCAAAGGATCATGTCAAACAGAGCAGAGAAAGGCATATACACAAGCAACCAAAGTTCTGAAAGCAGTCAATTAATTGTTCGAAACAAGTTCGTGTTCCAGAAGAACTTGATTGGTATGACACCAACTACAGTTAGAACATATACCACACTGTGATATTAGTATGTAAATCTCAGGCAGCAATCTCTGAAGAAAAAACAAAAAGATCAAATAAGAAAATATTATTAAAAAAAAAAGAAGATTAGCCAAAAAAAAGTTAACAGAAAGAAAGAAACAATCAAAATCCAATGAGTATCTTTCCAATGCAGTACAGTCAAGAAGAATCCTCACGTAAGATGAGACTGGACTCACATAATCAATATCGATTGTGTCATAGATAACCATGCATCATAGATAGTATTAACAAATGCTTTACATGACAATATTAGTAAAAAGATACTAAACTACGAGATACGTAAAATTCCTAGAATCTTGGATAGGAGGACTTTTTATGTGAAAAGGAACTAGATAGGTAAACACTTACCAAGTGAATAACATCAATGCTGACATCGCCAGCTTCTACGCCCTCGATAGTTACCAGCAAGACATTGCCCGGATTGTCTCCTGGACCTTTGTTGTTGACAATTTCATGCCTATTTGAATACTGAATATACACAGTTTTACCACGAACTTGTGCGGGCTCTGATGACGAAGCATAATAAGTAACCATGCTGATGGCCTGATTAAGATCTGTCTGCAATTAAAAAAAGTGTCATCTCATCAAGTTTATGTGAAGTAACCAACCTGTAGACGCATTAAGGGGAACAATAAAGTACATATCGAAAAGCATTTGATGGCGTAGAAGAAAACTGCACACGAGAATGACCCACTGATGGTCCACAATCAAAGGCAAGCATGGATAAACAACATAGCAACATTGTACAAGTCTCAGCAAATTTTGTATTTGAACAAAGCAGGGCAGATCGAATAACAGAATAATCTGGTAATGTAATCATAATAGGCCCTTGAACAATAAACGGAACTACGATTAAATTACATTGGGAAATGTTCTCAATTTACTTTTTCATTCATATGGATTCCAATAAAACATGGCTGACAAATGCTCATAATCCCATGGGTATTCCATAAAATATCAACCAATTTGACTTTTTTCCCCTTCCTGACCCTTCAAGACAATATACAAGAGTTACAAAGACTTGTAACACTCAGTTGCTTAAAGAAAAACTAATAAATTCTTGTAACCTTTTATTTTGCATTGTGAGCTTCAAGAAGATCCTTAAATGGCACGGCAGAAGCTTACCAGCAAAGTAGTCCGTATACAATCATCATGTACAACATACCATAGGAGAAACGTAAATCAATTCATCAATCCAAGAATAAACCCTCAAGTGTTTTATAAAGCCTCGTCATCATCAATTCTATACTTTCATGAATACAAATCTCAAAGACAATATAAATAACAAAAAAACGTCGAAATCCATTTACTTGTTGAGAAAACCCCTAAGTAATCAAATCAAATAGGAATAACATAGGATAGCGATAGAAATAACTTACGAATTCGACAAAGGCCTGGTTCCGATTGGCACCGACATTGCACTTGGTGTTAACGATTTTGCCGAAGGGTTTGCATAGTTCGATAAGTTCTTCCTCGGTGCACTCCCACGGAAGATTCCGCAAGTGGAGCACCTTCGATGGCGTCTGCGTGTACCTGAACTGATGCTGCCCCGATGTCGACATCTGTCGATTAGGGTTTCAGGATAAGACTTGGGAGGTTATAATCTGTCTGATTTGGAACGAATTAGTTGATAAATAGGGGTGGGATGGGGGTGAGGGGTTGCGCCGATGAAATACTATTTTGGGGGTTCGTTCTTTCTAAAGCTGTTTGTGGTCTCGATCAGGTTTCTCTTCTAATCTTGGAGTATTGCTGTCGAATAAAATTTCGGGGCCAACATCTAGATAATAAACGGGAGTGTTTGAATTTTATCTCGTCATATTTTTATTTTAAACGTTAAATCGTATTATTTATTTTTATTATATATTTAATTATTTATATATTTTTTTTAAAAAAAATGTTATATTACTTATTTTTATTATATATTTAATTATTTAATATTTAATTAATTTATAGTTAATATATTTAAAAAAAAATTAATATAGTAAGATCGATTTTTTGAACCCATAAATTTTATATTTTATCGTGTCTTCAGGCACGAGTTATGATTAGTATATATATAGGACATCTATCAATATTTTGTTTTTGGATAAATTTCAATAACACCCCCGAGCATTGGCGTAATTATAGGGACATCGAATAGCCGATAGGTGTGTTTGGGTAATGGGACGGGATAAGATAGGTTTTCTTTTTTTATATCCTAACCAATTCAAGTCAAACTCACTCATCTACTTTAAAACTCTAATCCAAGATTATATCTAATCCTAACATTTGTTTGGGAAACAAATATATAATTTAGTGGGCCCATAGATTACACAAATAATTTTTTAATATTTTACCGAGTTGCCAAAATTTGCCAAGTTGTTGCCTCTGATGTCAATGAAGATGTAGATATACCAACTTTCTTTATTTTTTTCAGGGGAGAAGGGAGGGGAGGGGGTAGGCAGAAGGAGGGAAAGGAACAAGTTACAATTTTCAGTAGTTAGTAGACCATTCATTTGCAATTATGTGATTTGAGAAGAATTGATAATTGAAGACAACCCGCTCCCCTGGGCATGCCATATCTGGGATCATGCTTACAATATGACTGATTGTAAAGGCAGATTTGTTTGCTTTCTTTTGTTCAACTAACCCAAATTAGATTTGCATTTTCTCTCTAGAAATATTACTACTTGTTAAAAAAATGAGAAATATACTTAAACCTTATAAAAATAGGAATGCTAATCATTAGTATTTGTTGCTCATCTTGTATTTCTATGTGTGTGAGTGTGAGTATGAGTGTGCGTGTTTGCACACTCCTGGTAATAAGTTGTTACTTATTTTCAAACTGTTGTCACTTATAATATTTTGAGTTCTCTCGAAATTGTCAGATAAAATTAACACCGTTGCTAATGAAAATTAGACTTGGACTTATGGCTAGCACTGTCAGATGTTGACAGAAGCACTGACAGATGTTGT
>CM042185.1:49609470-49630838 GCA_023539305.1 Ilex asprella | reverse complement strand
TAATTTATATTATATTATATACTAAAAATAACTTAGGCTGTCCAAACAAGTTTTAGTATTTTCTGTACTATAAAATTGTTTTTAAAATCATCTAACCAAACAAGTTTTTTATCTCAAAAAATATCAAAACCAATTTCTCAAAACTCTTTTCAAAAACTGTTTTCAGATACTAGTTTTTGAAAACATATCCAAACAGGCCCATGATTTTTTCTTTTCTTTAGAACAGGGGACATATTATTTAGAATATAATATTTAGTAAATAAATTTAAGAAATATGATTTTATCTTTTTTTTTTCTTTTTGTTCTTGTAATTTTTTCGGATTGGATACACTACACTCAGTTGCTTGTCTGAATACACTATTGAAGGTACTTATCTACTTTAAGTATAAGAGCATCTATGACTTAAATTTTTATTTATATTTAAATTTAAATTAATATTCAAATAAAAAATTTGATTTGATATAAAAAATTCTAATGAACAAACTTAAATTTTAAAAAAATATTTAAATTTAAATAAGGATAAAACCAAATTTAAAATGGAATAAAGATAACCATTTGATTTTTAAAAGATGGTAAAATTTTTCTTTAAGAGCCCGTGCAAAAGTCGGTCAAAACCCTAGATTTCAATTAAACGTATACCTTTACCTCTCTCTCTCTCTCTCTCGTCTCAACATTGCGATATCGCATCTCGCTTCGTCTCCCCAGAGTTTCTAAGGTATCGTCGAATTAAATCCTGTCTTTTATTTACTGCTCTTTGTAGTCTATCTCATCGAGTTCTGGTCTGTGTAGCATTTTTGAGAAGGTGTACAGTTAGCTGTATGTTGTGTCTATCTGTTAGCTCTTTGGATTTTCTTGGATTTGTTAGGATTATTGGGTAATACCATGCCCAGATCTGCGTCTATTCACGGATCAATCGTCTTCTTGCTTCTTTTCTTTAGGTTTTCTGTTGGATCAAAGCTCCATGTTTTCATACTGTTTTTAATGGAAACATATGGTAAAGATTTTGTATTCTTTTATTCCTGATCGGCACAATCCAGATTGTGTACAATTGTAGATTTATTTCCTGAAAGAGAGGTTGTTATGGATAGAATAACATTGATTCTGCAAATCGATACTTATCAGGACAAATTACAAAATTCTTGAATTCCCAAAGATTCTAATCATATGCCAAGGCTTGCTCTTTTTGTTCAAATATTTTATGTATATTGTAGTTTTTGAGTAAATTTGATCACTAGAAAGAACAATAGTTGTACATGAAAAAAGTCATGGGTAAATGCTGCTGGTGCGTCAAATGTCTACACCTTTACAGCAGAATGGTGACTTATTAAGGAATTATGTTAGTTTGTTTGGAGGAGGCTGCATCCTGAATGTTTGACTGCGATGTACTGTGAAATTGTGTTGTTATGTGTAGAAGTTCATAAGCCTGTTAGTTTCATGCTTAGTGTTGATTTGGTTATTGCAAAACATGGAGTGTGGAACTATAAATGATGGGACAGTGCTCCAGTCTACATATTGTGCACAAGGAGGAATACTAACATTCTTTTGTGTGTGCATTGGTGTTTGTTTGTTGGATAAATGAAGGTAGAACAATTGCTCCTTGTCAAACGGCCGCATAAATATTATGTGTGTGTTTTTTTTTAAAAAAAATGTATTCGTAGAAATCCGATGTCATAATATGCATAGCAAATGATATTCATTGATGGACTATGTGTAATTGTTATTATGTATTTTAACTATTTTCTTTTATTTGTGTTGTCTGTCTTCTTTTTTGGTGTTTTTTTTAAAATGTAAAACAGATTGAAGTTTCTCTTTCCAATGGCCGGTCAGAGGAATAGTTATGGAAAGCGTTCCCATTCTCAATCTGACTACGCAGATGATGGAGGAAATAAAAGGAGAAATCATGGCAATGATAGAGATTCTTTTTCTATTGGACCAGAAGATACTGTGTACCGGTATTTATGCCCTGGAAAGAAGATTGGGAGTATTATAGGAAGGGGAGGGGAGATTGTTAAGCAATTAAGGGCAGAGAGTAAGTCAAAAATAAGGATTGGTGAGACTGTGCAAGGATGTGAGGAGCGTGTTGTCACTATATACAGCTCAAGTGAGGAAACTAATGAATGGGATGGCATTGACAATGCTCTTTGTCCAGCCCAAGATGCTCTTTTTAAGGTGCATGACAGAGTTGTTGCTGATGACTTGGCTGCTGACGAGGACACAGAAGAAGTTCCACAAGTAACTGCTCGGCTTCTTGTACCATCCGATCAGATCGGATGTATTATTGGGAAAGGTGGACAGATAGTTCAGGATATTCGTAGTGAAACTGGTGCCAATGTTCGAATTATGAAGGATAAGCATTTGCCTCTTTGTGCATTGAATTCTGATGAACTTGTGCAGGTAATTTGGAGAGATCCTTTTAAAATCATTTTTTGTTTGTGTTCTTTGGTAATTTTTTGACTAAATTTATTTTTCTAATCTCTTGGGGAATACTTGATGCCAACATATCTGTCTTTTTTACTTGGATATTAAGGGAACTTGTTATTTGTGTAGACATTAGCCACATTCTTTAGTTGATACTAGAATAATGGAATTTAATATTGTTTGTTTATTATAGACTTGTCTTTGGTTTTGAATATTAGACTACATAAGGTTGTATTATGTTTGAACTGAGTGAAGTTCCTAGTTTAGTTATGCCTCTTTTTGGTTTTCGAAATGCTTTAGATATCTGGCGAAGCCTCTGTTGTGAGGAAGGCTCTATATCAAATTGCGTCTCGCTTGCATGATAATCCATCTCGGTCCCAGCACATGCTGGCTTCTGCCGTGCCCAATGTTTATCCTTCTGGTGGTTCACTTGTGGGTTCTGCTGGTGGCCCAATTGTGGGATTAACTCCACTAGTGGGTGCTTATGGGGGATATAAAGGTGAGAGTGGAGACTGGTCACGGTCTTTTTACTCAGCTCCAAGGGATGAAGCATCTTCGAAAGAATTTTCTATTCGTTTGGTTTGCCATACTGCAAATATCGGAGGTGTGATTGGCAAGGGTGGTCTTATAATCAATCAAATCAGGCAAGAGTCAGGAGCACATATTAAAGTTGATAGTGCAGCTGCTGAAGGAGATGATTGTATAATATCTATATCCGCTAAAGAGGTACGTTTTTATTGTTCTAATAGGTTGTTCCTTTAAGCAAATGAGGAAGAATTAAGATAGTTTTGTCGTTAATGATTTTCCTTGATATTTTATCAGTTGTTTGAAGACACATTCTCTCCAACAATCGAAGCAGCAACACGCTTGCAACCCAGGTGCAGTGAGAAAGTTGAAAGAGATTCAGGTCTTATCT
Organism: Ilex asprella; assembly: GCA_023539305.1. Classification (NCBI taxonomy): domain Eukaryota; kingdom Viridiplantae; phylum Streptophyta; class Magnoliopsida; order Aquifoliales; family Aquifoliaceae; genus Ilex; species Ilex asprella. Next base: position 49,627,504 of record CM042185.1, on the reverse strand, counting down.
CATTCACAACCCGTCTACTAGTGCCAACGTCTCGAATTGGTTGCCTTATTGGAAAAGGTGGATCCATAATTAGTGAGATGAGGAGAATCACGAAAGCTAATATCCGCATACTTTCAAAAGAAAATCTTCCCAAGGTTGCATCGGCCGATGATGAGATGGTACAGGTAAATGTGTGCATTAGTTTGAGTATTCTCAAGTATGCGTTCCTATATCCAATTGTACATCACATTTTAATGTCTTAACTTGTTACGAATTTGTGTATTTTAATGTCTTAGCTTATTACGAATTTGTGATAGATTGCTGGAGATCTTGACATTGCGAAGGATGCTCTTGTGCAAGTAACCTCACGGTTGAGAGCAAATCTTTTCGATAGGGATGGTGGTGTCTCTGCTTTTGTGCCTGTTCTTCCGTACCTTCCCATGTCGATGGATTCCTCAGATGTTTCGAAATATGAGAGCAGAGATAGTAGAAGACATGGGCGAGGACATTCTTATTCCGGTGGATATGGCGGCTCTGGTGATTTGCAAGCTGGCGATGGGTATGGTAATTATGGTGGTTTTCAGGTAATTACTCACCCATGTGTTTATGCAACTACTATTTTATTAGTCTAATAATTTTTTCTGTTGGTGACTAATATGTCATGTCATTTGCATAGAGTGGTAGTGGTTATGGAGCCTATGGTGGTTATTCCTCTGGACGTACTGGCAGTTCTGGGTAAGATCTTTCTCCTGGCAGTTATGTCTACTTCGTTTTAGTAAGGGACAATTGCCATTAGGTGGTTGGGAGGAAGGTTTTCTTGGGTTTAAAGCCTTCGAATGCATATTGTTGGCCCCATCTGAGGATAATAAATACTATTAAATTAAATGTTTTAATCTTAAAGATTCGATGAATAAGACTGGCAGCCGGAGAAAAGCCTGTAGTTTAACATTTTCTTATATGTATGACATGTGACTTTTTTTTCCCTTTGCATTTATGCATTTTTTTTATAAAATATTTGCAAAAGACCTAGATGTTTAATAATTTTTTTTGTGGACAAGCATCATCATTGATAGTTACTTTTTGTCATCAGATCTGGACAAAACCCTGTTTCACGGCGTAAAAATTATGGTTACTAATTTTTGATGGTGAGGACAGGTAAATTATGGTTTGCTTTTAAATTCCTTTGTTTGGGTTGATAGAGAATATAATCATCTGTATTGTCACATACTAAGTTTACAGCAGCTTGCTATCATGACCTAGCCAATGTCCTTTATTAAAAGCTGATGCTCTTGTTTAACCTTTGTTTCGTTTCCCTTCACAACAAAACAGCTGAGATATCTGAAGCCTGAAGCCAGCCTACTACCTCTTTTGATGAAGCCTACTGCCTATACCGGAAGACCAGATGAAACAGGGTCTGGAAAACTCATGGCCAACCTTGATGCTTTTATTTAGGAGCACCAATATCCGAAGAACTTATCTACTATGAAAATTGCCAAGTCCAGATACCATAACGTACCAAGCTCCACATTTTGTGCTCCCAAGAACCTATGCTTCCAGCGTGCCTTTGTCCATGTTTCCTTCCTCTGGCAGTTTGTATTAGAATAGTTCACTATCTTTAATAGCTCTCAGCTGTGTGATTAGGAGTTTTATGGTTGTTTAATTTCTGTTGAGTAGACGACCTCGGAAACATTGTCGACTGGACTAAGATTGAAGACCTTGATATGTGTCACAAATTTCTTTGCTAATTTATTTTCTGCCTGCAATGTTTTATTTCCTTTTAGACCTTTCATTTGTCTTCTATAAAATAACCAATCTGGAAGTGCTGTAAAATCAAACTTTGTGTCCCTGCATCGTTGGATGTTTGAACTTTGGTTATGCAATCTGCTGGTTGAATATATTACATACTCCGAAAAAATTGTGCTTCTTACAGCTGTTGGCTTGCTCATACGGTCAGATGAATTATGGCACCACTGGTTTTGCCCCTTTGGTTAAAATTATTTTCAAATATCCTATAATCGTATATTTATTATATTGCCATGTGGGCCGAGAAGCTCACGATGACTACCACATGATGGTTTATACGCAATGAAGGGTGGCTGTATCAGCATTTTTATTCCAGAGGTAAGATTGGATACTGTCTTCTAGTTGAAATTTTCACGATAACAATTTTATCTGAAGGATTCTTATGGACCACTCTTGATTTACGACAGTCACTGGAGATTTGAGGCGCATATGGAGATTTGTTAAAGTTGTTGAAAATTCTTGTTAAATCTGGATAGGATCCTGCTCAATCATGTGATCCAAAATTTTCATGTGACCACTCCTTATCGTGCTTGTAATGCAGCCACTTGTGCTTATCGTGTTCTAGTTGTTGAAACTCGACTTCAAATCTGGCGGTAGGTATACTCCATTTTTTGCAAGTTTTTTGTGCTAGATTTGTTTGGCAAACTATGGCTTCAGTGCAACACAAATTAAGATACCTTTTGGTAACACTTATTAAAGTATTTTTATCTTTTAGTACTTTTTAAAGTACTTTTTGGCTTGGCATATTTAGTTTTTAGTTTTTTGCTTTTTCCAGGCGTAATTGTTGCATGCATTGTACCATATAAATGTGTAATTTGTAAGATTCATACAATGTTTTTGCTTTTATGACAAAATTACTTTTTTACTATAACAAGATTAGTAAAAATGTGTTACCACACGATAACAAGTCATTTTGCCATAAATGGCCGGGTATGTAAAGCTTTTATTTTTTGCTGTGTGTATAACTGGTCATTCTGTCTCGCTACTTCTGTGTATGGGTTGGGGGGGGGGTACAAAGAATGATTCATTAATTTATTTGATTATGCATATAATCCCCTCCTCCCTCAGCCCGGGATACAAAGAGTGATTAATTAATTAGCTTGATTATACATGTAATCCTCACCTCCCTCAGCTCCTTTCTTTTCCCTGGCCTTTTTCTTTGTGAATTTGGCTTGTATGTAGTTGCTGTATGTTTTCTTTTAAATCAAAACCTGGTATCTCGAGCATTTTATGATGCATCTTGGTGCTTAATTCTTACTGTTTTAGGATAAGCTATGCAATCTCATATTCGTTATTTGTGCAAACAGAACCTAGCAATTACTCGGCATTTACCATAAAAGTAGTAGAAAACAGGGAACATGCATGTTGGCCCTACTACTCTTTTAATGGCATCAGAAGTATCATCTCCAGTGGTACAGCGGTCGTATGTGGACTACATGGCATCCCCCAATCCCCTTCTTTCCTCGCGTTCAATTACATGTAAGTTTTTTCTGTGGTTCCTACTACAATATAAGATTTATTGGCATGGTGAAAGTTTTGAAAGGCTTTGGTGGATTTTGTGTTATGGTCAAGTCTGGAATGCTCAGCAAATGGTGAGCACATGGGCGCCAAACTGCAGGGTGGAGACGAGTCGTCCACTTCCAAAGTGAATGGGAAATATGTTTGCTGGAGGTAAAGAGGAAATAAGATGACAGATGGGTGAGCATGTACTGTGTTTGTAGGGTCTGGCATTGTGCCAGGGAGGCTTTATCTGTGAAGCTCGTCGAACTGACCACCTCTCCCATCTATTCATTAAAACACCTTGAATACCATTCGTACTGATTTCTGTATAAATTCTTCTTCTGTTCTTTTAATTGTAATCAGCTCAAGGTTGGAAGATGTAAAATCTTCAAATTGATCAGTTTTGTATTGATACAATTTATATTGGTTCCTCCCCCCCCCTCCCCCCCTTCCCTCTCCCTCCTAAAGAAGGGGTTGGAAATTGGTCAAAGATTCTAAAAAAGCCTTTGGTGCGCGAGCCAAGAAAGACATTGGTTTTTCTCCATTTTCTTACCGGGTGATTTAGGAATTTGTCGATGATTTTTTCAACTGATATTTCGAGCTCCGCGCTCCAGAGCGTTTTTCAACTGTGTCCCTCACTTGCAAAAGAGTCTGGAAAGGAGTGACTCATGCGAAGTGAGTTGGGATGTAGATCCCTTTTGGTATGTTTCCTTTTAATTTTTCTGTATTGTATGTTGATGGACTACATAAAAGAGAGCTCGTTTCAGTTGAATTTATGACTGTTAAATGGATTTCTTGAGAAAATTTGTGTTGGTGCTGAGGAGATCTAAATCCAAGTGAGTTTTGGCTTGTATGTGCACTGAAATATAATCATTCTATCGGACTTCAGGGTTAGAGTTTGTTCATTTGTGAAATTTTTTTTTGGTGGTTGACTTTGTCAACCACACAAACAAGGTGTTGACAAAGGAGAACAGCTCTCCTATTGTTGATACAGCCCCGTCCATTATAGTCGTGAATGTTGTCTTGGAAAAAAGTGTTTTTTTTTTGGTCAAAAAAGCATGCCCAACACAGCCTATGGCAGAGGCAATTGAGCCGCTTCAAAACTAAATTGAGGGTAAGAGCTTGTACTCTCTTTTGTGGATAAATTATCCGATCAGGGCTGTTAATTAAACTAACCTATTTGAGTTTAGCTCGGGTTTAGTTTGTTTAGACTCGGTTCGTTTAATAAACGAGTTTAAATTTGAACAAGTTTTCAGGTTCGTTTAAAAAATAAGCTGTATAAGTTCGGCTCAAACTCGACAGGTTCGACTAGTTTATGTGTAAATGCTCGGACTCGGTTTGGGTTCGACTTGTTTTGGACTCATTTAAGCTTGGTTCGTTTTTTAAACAAGTTAAACTCAAACAATTTTTTAGGCTCAATTAAGAAACAAGTTTTTCAAATTCGATTCGAGTTTGTTTGACTAACAGATCTAGATATGATATGGGGAAAGAGAAGTGAGATTTAACCATTAATTTGATATTAATTGAGCGGTTATACTATGATCATTTAAAAGACATGACTCAGATCTGATTGAATTTGATCCGTTTAGATTTCACAGATCTAGTCGATTGGATTTTTTTGGTTTTCTGTAAATTTGGTAAGTTTCTCACCCATAGTAAAATAATAATTGATGACATTACTATGGTGAAATGAAGTAAAGTAATCCACCTAACTCTTACCACAAAGTACAAGGAATGAATGCTAAGAAAGTCTCATGGGGCGCTGCCAATGGCAGTGTAGTGCTCTGCCTCTCGCCGTCTGCCCTAACGCCATTAATTTGACCTGTTTATTGGCTCTGTTATTGAGAAACAGGGAACACCCCCCAGCATGACAAAAATATTTCACTTGAAAAAGACAGGGTAAAATTCTACACTAAATCCAATAAAAACATTAAGATCCCGAGGGCTTCATATAATTATATTTTGAGGTGTAACGTTGTGATTGTTTGCTCGAGACTAATAGAGAAAAACAAGTTAAAGATGCATCTTCTATAACTTTTATTAAAGGATCAAATGTTTCGAAGATTTGTGTCCATTTTCGAAAGTTTTAGAACTTGTGATCTGTTGCTTAGACTTCAACTTCTCGTCAATTTTTTCTCCATCTTGAATTCTTCAAACTGATTACTAATTTCCCTTTGTTTTTTTTTTTTTCAATGTATGATGTTATACCAAAGGTAACGTTTTTTGTGGTCAAATTATATTAAAAAAAAAATAAGATTGATCCTAAGATCAATGCCAAATTCTCCCTGAAATTTTACCTAAAAACTATAATCTAATATAGATAAAAATTAAAAATTTGAGAACTTTACCCATCTTTATTGGTATCTTCTTGTAGATTAAGGGAGATGTATAAAGCTTCCTCTGGTTAGGACTGCAGTAGCTGAAGGATTTGATGTACGTAGGTGATGGAGATAGGTCTATGGGGGTGTTAATTTTTCTTCAATTGGTCTTGATATTTGCACCTATGGAAAGTCACATCAATTTCAAACGTAATGAAAATGATAACGATAATAAATTATAAATTTTAAAATCTTAAGTTAAATTTTTTATAAAATTTTAAAAGTATTTTATAAAAAAATTATTCCTAATAAATATTTTAATTCTAACGTGAATAATTTATTTTTACCAAATCAAGAAAGAGATTAATAAAAATACGCATAAATTATTTCAAATACTTTTTCACTGTCGGAAATAAAGTCAGATCCAGACCTACAAATTACTCAATTATATCTATTACCCGTTGTGTTAAAAACACAGATTTGATAGATCTAATGCTGCCCATCTGCACACAATAAATACTTTACATTTCCATTTGGTTGACAGTAACAAACTCCTTTATAAACACCTCCAAGAGTCCATGCCTTTGCTTCAAACCTCATTCGTCCATATCCTGTCATGTGGGTCTTGTAGTCCAATCACCTTCTTCTTCTCTACCTGTTTTCACAGACCCCCTCTTTGGGAAAATGTTTTTTTTTTAAGAAAAAGGAAGTTTTTGTTTGTTCATTCAATAGGGAATGTGGGTTTCTCCTTTGAGAAAAAAATTCCTGCACCCATCTGAGTTTAGGGCAGTGTAATCCTTATGGGATTGGTTGGGTTTTTAGGACAAAAAAGGGTCTACTTCATGATGGGTTTGGCAATGTTTGGGATGATTGATTGTTGTGTTAGGAGCTACTTTTTTTTTTTTGTTCTGATTAGGGTTTTAGTCATCTAAAGTCTTGCATGTGGGAATAAGGTTACTTGGTGCAGCCAAGGATGACTTGCCGGCAATCTTATATGCACATATCAAGTTACGGTGAGCAGTCGCTGAACTCGAGAGAGTAGTCAACACTCACTTAGACATCCAGAACACAAAAAAAAAAAAAAAAAAATCTTATCATGACTATTTATATAAGTTCACTAAAGTGTTTATCTTTACATGTGGTGGTACACATTGACTGGCAAGTCATTTCTGGCTACATTATTACCTTATTCTCTCATGCTAGATTTATGATGGCAATGATATATAATGGATATTGAATCAAGAATTTGGCTTTGAAGGGTGGTTTAAATTTTTCAAGAAGTCTGGTGATATTGTTTATGTAGTTTGGAATTATTTATATGTGAAAGGGAGCGATCAGCGATCGCCCCCAGCCGATCTCCATTATATCCATCATTTACGTTAAAAATTGATGAATATGATCGATTCTTGCTATTTACTAATGATGAGCTGAAAATTATACTAACGATTTATCTTAAGTTTACAGTATAATGTTTACCTAGCCTGTTATTATACATTTTGCAGATGAACTTTTAAAGTACGTTGCATGCTTCTAATTGCTCTTTGACCTATATATCCTTTTGCACAGGTTTGCTTCTAATTTCGCAAGTGTTGATTATAAGCCCAGTAATTCCTACATAAACACGAGCGCAGACACACATTCTCTTATGTATTGGAATGGTCATGCTTGTTTTCAGGCAGCGCCGAAGAATGGTTTGAAGCATCCACCTAGGGTAAAACTGTCTGCGTTAGGATTGGATTGATGATCGATGCAGTAGAAGAAAGGAAAAAAATTGAACAACCTATGCAGTGATAGCAAGCTGACATGGTTATACATGATTTTTTTTTGGACAAATTGTACTTTGTATTTTTAAAGATTGTAAGTTTAAAGATTAAATTTTCTATAATGTACCTTCAATGTATGGAGGTGAAGTATCCATTTGTGGTGGAGGTGCTCCTCAAGTACATCTTGTAATTCAGACTCAGGGGACACAGATTGTTCAGTAACTTCAATAATGGCCATGAATGCTCTTCTGCCAGGCCATTTGAATGAAGCTATATGTTCTTGTCATGGCTCTTGAGACTTGTGATTGGGTGTTTGATGGTGGATTAATTAAGGTGTTCATGAAGGGAGGAAAGGGAAGCTTTGTTTCAAGCTTTAAACCTCCTCTTCAGTTTCATTTGTAATTAGTTAGTTTAATTCGATTTTGGCACAAAAAATTAATGAAATCTGTTTCGTCTTACCAGACTTGGTTGTTCTTGTCTAATTCTTATAAAACTGAAGTAAACGACCAAAAAATAAACTTCTAATTTGATTAGAAAACGGCGGAAAGTTATTAGATTGTTCGCTTTGAGGACAATATTTTTCTCTGTACTTTACAGACTACACTTCACAAACCTTTTTTTTTAATGTCTTTCACACTCTTATCAGCCTTTTCTTTGGTGAAGGGAGAAAGGCTGGTCACTCACACACACACACACACTAATTTAACAAAATCAAGCTTGCTTCCATTAGCTACATTGAATATACCCAAGTTCATTTTGAAACCATCTTGAATGAATTCAAAAATCAAACTTGAATTAGAATTGGATGACTGAAAGATGATTGAAGCATGAACCTAAACACATTGATAATCTTATAATGTATTATACAGATTAGATATGGTTCTGACAAAACAAACGATCATTAGACAAGATCCAAGAGCACATACCTGAGCTTCCAATCCCAACAAAGGATCTCAGACAAGAAGAACTAAATAAGTAAATAGAAAAAACCCCAAAAAAGGAAGGAACAACATCAAATTACATAAATCTCCTAACGAATGTAAGATAATATTAAGGGAACCTTGCACATATCTGAATTCAGGATACCAAACAGGTGGATTACAGTAATTTTCCATCCCCAGTTTCTGAAGAACTCGGATTCGAAAAATGAAGAAAAAACATAGCTGTGAGGCTTGTGTTGTTGGCTAGAGAGAGATGAGACCTTCCCTGACAAGGAGACCAAACATGAGAACAAGAAGGCCAACTAGGATACATTGGGTTGAGGAGATGAGAGTTTGTGAATAAGCAGAGAGGGTGATTGCTGCACCAACCAATCCAATCAGCATAGCACTCAAGTTCTGATTCATCTCTCTTAATTTGCCCTTCTTCTCTTCCTCCTCTCTGCCCCTCTCTGCAAAACCAAACTCACAGCCACAAAAAGTCAGCCCTTGGAGGAGGTGAAGCTATTGGTTGATGATATAGAAATGATTACTAGTTTGATCCTCAATACTTTTCTCTTTTTGCCTCTTGGGTTGTTTGTACAGTCATTCATATAACAGTCCTAAGTTTAAGCGAAGCAGAAAGTCAACCGCATGATGTCGATCGAGACGAAGGGCTGAAAATGGATGAAAGGAAGGAGAGAGAGAGAGAGAGAGAGAGAGAGAGAGAGAGAGAGAGAGTTTCAACGGACCTTAGATGGAAGTGTGAATTGGAGGTCACCAATCTATAATATAAAAAAGGGCAAGTTTTAATAAGCCTATTCAACTATTTTAATTAAATTCATTTAACGATCACTAATATTTTTTTTATACTATTCACATTGTATCGTGTCTGGAGTCATAGATTACCCCTACTACTTTTTTTTTGATGTTTAAAAAAGAAAGAGTGAGAGTAAGGAAGAGCACTCAACGACCACCACATTAGGTCCTTAGGTGGAATCATAAGGTCCTTGACTGTGCCTGGAACACCTCTCGGGACTAAATCTAGCTATTCTAGCATAGCGGCCAACCACATAGCCCTAATAAGAATTTCAGGACTCGAACTCCCAACCTCTGGATGAGGAGTAAGACCAATATCACCACTAAACCACCCTAGTAAAAGACAATTTTAAATCTTGTAAAAAGTTATACGATGAGCCTAACCATAGCCATCTAGTAACAGTCATGATGAACCACGGCAGAGAAATTCTACCACTGATTAAGAGTATATTAAAAAATAATATGATTCATTAACACAATACATAATTAGAGAAATTTGGGTATTACTTAAGCTAACCATTTTGTAAACAAATGGATCCAATACAATACAACTAATAAATAAGTCGAGTATGTATCAAACTAATTAAAAAATATATACAATACGACTCGTTTATATATTGGTAAAATGTGATTCATATGCGATTCAAATTCAGTATAACATTATTCATTAGACTCGACTTAATAAGCATATCGAATTAAAATAAAATATTTTTTAACACAAATTAATTAAAACTTGATACAAGATGTGTCCCACCCAACACAATTCACAGATCTACCATTAATTATTCATGAGGAAAACAAATTTTACATTCCATGGGTTTGCCTGTCGAATCTGCCATTATGGCCAATAGTCCAATCAGTTGGGCTACTGAACTATCCACTGGTGGAGGGCTCGCATATGGCCAATTGGGCTACTGGTCTATTGGATTAGTTGTGGCCCACAGGCCATTTGCCGACATTAAGCAGGCCACGGCTATGATCGGATTGATAATTGAACTAAATTTTGTAAATTCAAGTCTAGTACGTTAATTTTACTTTTTTAAATGATTTGAAAAAATTATTTAAATTTAATTTATCTAGAAAATGAATCGATTCTAAAAAATGGATCAAATTCAATTAGTTTCGAACCGAGTCCAGTTCTATACGATTTGAATTCGAGCTGAGTTTTTGCTCTCACCCACAAAACCGTGTCAATCTTTTTCCTGTACGAGGAAAGTTCACAATGGATGATAAGAACAAGTGAACGGAATTTTGCCCAGAAAGCCCAAAAAACCGTACGACGACGTTTTGGTGTCAATCTTTTTCCTGTACGAGGAAAATTTTCAATGGATGATAAGAACAAGAGAACGGAATTTTGCCCAGAAAGCCCAAAAATGCGACCGTAGATGAGAAGAACCCGCAGCAGCACCACAGCTTTCAGCAGTCGAATGCTCCAAATTCTCTTCAGTCTTCAACCACACAAGCTTCAGATTAAACAGGTTTACTCTATTTTCTCTCTCTTTCCCATTAAATATCACTTCTCCACCAAATGTCTTGAAGAACCACAATCGGCATCTTCATCCTCATGTCCTACCCACAAAACAAACGATCAACACGTAGATATATCTTCAATTGACTTTTCTGGCATTGCAAAATCAGTCATATTGAGATGTTCACATCATTGGGATAATAAAGGTGAGACCTTTGACAACTCTTCTCTCAAAGACTACCTTCTCAAACTTTCTAACCTATCCCCTGCAACCATCCGTAGATTTTGGAGGGTTTCAGAGCTAAAACCCCAAGATGTTCTTGAAATATTATTGGGTTTTGATTATAATAGTGGTAAAATTGAATTTGAGGCTGAAAAGGTTGAATCTTTATGGGGAATTTTCAAGTGGGCTAGTAAGCAAAGTGGGGATTTTGAGCATCTTCCTCAGTCTTGCAAGCTCATGGCCTCGATGCTTGTTCGGGTGGGGTTGTTTAGGGATGTTGAATTCTTGCTTTCAACAATGGAAAATCGAGGACTTGTGTTGGATAATCATGAAATTTTCAGTAAGTTAATTGAAGGGTATGTAAGGGATATTGAACTAGACAGGGCCGTTTCAGCGTATGATCGGATGAGAGGGCTAGGTTTAGTCCCATCGTTTTTGTGTTATTGTAATTTGCTTAAATTTTCAGTTCAAAGGAATGAAACCCAGTTAGCATACCGAGTTTGTCTGGATATGCTAGAGATTGGGTTGGGTATGGGTATAGTTGAAAAAGGTATTTATGAAGATGTGATTAAACTTCTATGCCGAGATGGAAAAGTTCAGGAAGCCAGAAATCTCTTTAAGAAAACTATTACTCTTGGAATGGTACCCAGTAACGTAGTTATTAATGTAATTGCCAGTGGTTACTGTGAGAAGAAGGATTATGATGATCTACTGAATTTTTTTGTTGAAATGAAGTCTTCACCTGATGTTGTGGTTGGCAATAAGATCATATTTTCTCTGTGTAGAAATTTGGGCACAGAAAGAGCAGACTTGTTCATGCAGGAGTTTGAACATTTAGGTTTCTGCCCTGATGAGATAACCTTTGGGATCTTGATAGGTTGGAGTTGTCGTGAAGGGAAACTGAAGAATGCCTTCATCTATCTATCAGAGGTTTTGGCAAGATGCCTAAAACCCCATACGTATACCTATAATGCTCTTATCAGTGGTGTCTTCATGGAGGGTATGTGGAAGCACGCCCGAGACATTCTTCACGATATGGATGAGAGGGGAATAGCACCAGACATCTCAACTTGCAGAGTTCTTTTAGCAGGATACTGTAAAGCTAGACAATTTGACGAAGTGAATGTGACGGTTAACGACATGGTGGACCGTGGGTTGATCCAGCTCTCATCTTTAGAAGATCCTCTATCCAGAGCATTGTTGTCATTGGGGCTCAATCCATTGACTGTAAAGGTGAGACGGGACAATAATGTGGGTTTTTCTAAACCAGAGTTTTTTGATAATCTTGGGAATGGACTCTATTTAGAAACAGACCTGGATGAGTATGAGAAAACTATGACATCTGTTCTTGATAATGCCATGGTCCCCTGTTTTAACTCCCTTTTACTGACTGATTGTGCTGTTGGAAATCTTAAAACAGCAGCAGTGATGGTAGATGAACTGGCTCGTTGGGGGCAAGACCTTTCTTTGCTTGCTTTCTCCACATTAATGAAAGGTCTCCGTGCATCCCATTGCAGTGTTAACCCACTAACCTGGTTCCTGGATAAAGTACCGAAATCAATAGATCAACTAGACCAAGAAACTCTTAATTTGCTTGTCCAAGCCCATTGTAAACAGGGTCTCACATACAAGGCAATGGTAATTTTAGATGAAATGCTCCGAAGGCTTTTGGAAATTGAGAATGATACATATACTTCTCTACTACTGGGTTTATGCAAGAAAAGAAACTTGAAAGGCCTCATTGATTGCTGGGAACTGGCACGAGGAGATAAATGGTTACCTCAGATAAAGGACTGCAAAGCTCTTCTGGGTTGTCTTTGCCAGAAAAAAATGCTTAAGGAAGCATTGGAGCTTTTTGAAACCTTGCTGGTGGCATACCCTCACATGTTATTGGATTCATGTCATGCTTTCCTCAAAATAACTTGTGATACAGGTTTTACCGGCGCTGCAAATGTTTTAGTGGATGAACTTTTAAAACGCGGTTGCATCTTGAATTGCATGGCTTATAGCCATCTTATAAAAAGCTTTTGTAAGGAGAAACGGTTTATAGAAGCCTTCATGATACTTGATATTATGCTTGCTAAGAATTTGGCTCCACCCTTGGATGCTTCTGTCCTATTAATTCCTGATCTGTGTAGGGCTGGTAAGTTAGAGCAAGCAGCCGTTCTGAAAGAGATGGGATTGAGAGAGCAACCTTCTGATTCACTTTCCCTTTATTGTATTTTGATGAGTGGGTTCTTCAAGAAAGGGATGGTTGGTGAAGTGGCCGAGCTATTTCAGGATATGCTTTCAAAGGGATTACCTCCAGATGACGAGGTTTATAACATGCTGGTTCAAGGCTATTGCCAAGCTAGCAGCTTCTGGAAAGTTAGGGAGCTACTTGGTGTTATGATTAAGAAGAACTTAAGCATCTCAATCTCAAGTTACCGGAATTTGGTGCGCCTGATGTGTATGGAGGGTAGGGCTTCTTTTGCATTTAGCATAAAAGAGCTGATGCTTAAGGAAAGCAATCTTCCATATGTTGTCGTTTACAATATTCTGATATTTTATCTCTTCTTAGCGGGAAATAGTTTGCTCGTGGATAGTCTTTTAGATGAACTTCAACAGAAAGGGTTGCAAGTCAATGGAGTCACTTATAATTTCGTTGTTCATGGATTTTGTTGCAGTAAAGCTATGTCACGTTCTCTGCAATATCTAACTAGTATGATACGTGAAGAATTTAGACCCAGTGATCGCAATTTGAGAGCAGTAGTAAGTCGCCTATGTTGTGATGGGGAGCTTGTGAAAGCCCAAGAGTTGAGTAAAGAAATGGAATCAAGAGGGTGGGTTCATGGTTCAACCATTCAAAAATGTATTGTTGACGGACTCCTTACTTGTGGTAAACTACAAGAAGCAATGGACTTTTTGGATCGGATGGAACAAAAAGGCCTAAATCCTGACAACATCAATTATGATCATCTAATCAAGCGGATTTGTTGGTGTGGAAGACAAGACAAGGCAGTTCATCTTCTAGACGTAATGTTGAAGAAAGGAAACATCCCACATCCTACCAGTTACGATACTGTTATCCAAGGCTTCTGCAAATGTCTTAGATTAGACCAAGCTCTGGATTTCCTTACAGAGATGTTGGAGAGAAACCTTAAGCCAAGCTTCGATACGTGGAACACTCTTATTTTCCACTTTTGTGAGAATGGACAGACTGCTGAAGCAGAAAAGCTACTTAATTCCATGGTTCAAATAGGTGAGAGTCCAAGCAGGGAGATGTATTGTTTTGTGATTAATCGGTACAGTTTTGAAAACAATCTTGGCAAGGCATCAAAGGTCTTGGAAACAATGCAACAAAATGGTTATGAACCAGACTTTGAGACTCACTGGTCTCTCATAAGCAGTTTAAGCAATACGCGTGGCAAGGATAATGGGAACAACAGCAATCATTTTCTGTCTAGGCTTCTTTCTGACAGTGGATTTTGTAGGAAGGATCCCATGGTCAAACTGAGGTAGCACAGCATAATTATTCTTTCTTCTATTTGTTGTAGTTTTAGTCAATTTGTTACTATGTTACTTCCTCCAATCCCCGGTCTCCTACAAGCGGAGTCGGTTTAGTTGTCTGCATGAATGAATGCTTTGATAGTTTTATTATGGTAGACTGTTATTAGCCATTGAGTTTCCAATAATGCTGTGTTTGTATGACTCAATAGTGCTGACTACTTAGTCCCCTACCCTATAGTTTTTTCATGTCAAGCTATGAAAAATTGTATAAATATCATCTCTTTGCTAGAATTTGGCGCTGTGCTCCTAGAAACCACCCCTCAAACTACAGTCTACTGGGGTTTGTACCTTACTAGGGATTGTGTGCCATAGTAGCAAAGGAAGGGTGGGAGATCGATCTTCGTACAGGTATATAATCAGCATGGGTCTGGCTTCCCCTAACTCACACTACCCCTCACCATGGGCACAACTCCAATCTACACGCTGGAATTATGCCGTCTCTCCAGTCTCCGTCACAGAATCTCATGTCCTCTAACCTCCCGTTTTCAAATGCGTGTTATACTTTATTGAAAAAAAATGCCACAATTGCTTTTAACATAAGATAGTGAGACATGCAAGAAGAGCTATAGGGATTTGTCTGTGCTGTGCTTTATTACAGGTAGTCATTCCCCGTTCTTTTTAGTCTTTTCAACGGTAATGGGAAATTTGTGCATTGCCGTAGCTATTATGGGAACTGGAGCATTTTGTAGGATGAATGATAGTCAGATCATTACGAATTGTGGAGCTAAACGAAACATTTTAAGGGTTGGAAGTACTTTCGGGAGTTGGAGACAGTTTTGAACAAAGACAGGAAATAGTCTCTGTGGCCACCACGAGTACGCCTGTTTGGGAATATATATTTTTATTTTTTATTAAATATATAAATACATATTTTTATCATTATATTTATATATGAAATTAATGTTTACATATGATAAGTATGATACATGTATATATTAAAGGATATATACACATTTCAATACACAGAATTAACTTTTCATTCACTTTTCTCATAATTTTGGAGGGATTTATTTTTTGATAAGTTGGAAGAAAAATTAATCTATTTATTTTTTTATCATTCTTATTTTCCTTTCTTACTAAATATAATGTTTTAGCTATCCCTCAAATTTTTTATATTTTCTTCATTTTTTCATTGTATCAAATGAAGCATAAGAGACTCTGCAAAATTTCTGTCTAAACCATAGCTTTGGCAAGGATTAGGGATATAACTTGAGCAGGTCAACCCGAAAACAGCAGGGATTGTCTTAAGATTTTTAATCATTGAGTTGGACTGAAAAACACTAACCTGAATTGAATTTGGGCAATACCTAGATTGAGGTCTCAGTTTATTGGGTTCAACCCGAATATATAAATCGGGTTCAATCTAAACATATTTAAAAATAAATATATATATGAATATATTCAATAGCATAACTTACAATTAGTGTTCACAATTCACTTTAACGAACCTAACTTGAATTCTAATCCGAATCAAATTTGAAATCAACCTGAATTAAGTAACTTGAATTCAACTCGAGCCCACCCAAATTTAACTTGGACAGTACTCGAGTTGAGTACTTCAGGTTGAGATTAGGGTAGAGTTAAGATTATGGTTAGAATTAAAGATTATATATTTAGGGTTAGATTAGGATTAACTCATCAACCCATTTACCTTGCTTGAGTTGCACCGCTAGGTATAGATGTAAGGGTCCCAAATAAGGGTGTTTAAATTTTCGAATGACTGTAATTTTCAACCCTACTCTATTGAACAGTTAGCCGTAAAAATCGGATAGAAATGCGGAAGAGTTTTTGATCTTCCGATTAAATCGGGTAGAAATGGAGAATACTCATCAATTTCTACATTCCTACCTTATTCTACCCACATTAATATATATAAATTAAAAAACCCTAATTGCTAACTTATAAGAAAGGTGCTATTTATCTTTTTATATATTTATTTAGTAATTATAAGAGTATTTGTATGGTATAATTTATATTATAACATTGTTATTATTGTGGATGTTTGAGTTGCTAAAACATAAACTTATTTTTTGTGTAAGTTGCATGATTTTTGGTGAACTGGTGATCTATTAGAGTTGTTATGATTTCAATGTGTTTTATATGGTTTAAATTTAAAATAATTGTTACTGTATTTGTGTAACAATTATGATGAATTGATGTTCATATTTTCTTTTATTTTATTGTAACTGTTGTTGTAGTTGTTTTAGGTTTTAGTGTTACTAATTTATTGTATTGTCAAATTGGTGCATGTAATTTAATTAAATTGTTAAAATGATCAAAAAGTTAATAGCTACAAAAGTGTTTTCCTGACTTCATACCCGATTAGTCGAGTAGGAATACCACACCTGATTGGATAGGGTAGAAGAATATTTTTTTTTCCCGCAAAGTATCAAGTAAGAAGACGAAATATTATATTTCCTATCCGTAGAGCAAGTTGAACACCTTAGTACCAAATGGTCATTGGCCCATTGTGTCACACCCCCACCCCGGATAACATAGGGTGGGCGACGGACCGGCCACCAAGGCCTTAATCAACAACCATGTGCATAATAAATGCAAAATACAGCGAAAGACAAATAATAAAGTGATCCATTCCATCGATCTAATGAATACTAGAGGAATAAATTAAACATCACTAACATCATTATTAAACTTATCTAAAACAATAATTCAGCCATAAGGTTCACTATTCTAAGCATAAACAACATTATTCTCAAAACAATTGAATATTTGTCTCAAAAACTATAAAATACATTTATTCCCGAAGACCTACACTGAATAGATCTTCAAGTCCTCTAACCCTTTGTCTATCTGTGGACTCACTCCTCACCTTGATCCTCACCTGATAAATATTAAATGTTTGGATGAGTACAAAGGCCCGTGAATAGCAACCACCTCTAATGAAGTTTGAAAATAAATACCACAATTATATATGAAAATAAACTTTGATACAAACATAAGTACAACAAATTGTACCCCAACCTTTCCCACATAATCATTTAAAACAAAATGCTCTCATGATCACAAATAACTTTATAAATGAAAAAATATTTATAATCCAAAACATCCATTCACTTTCATAAATCACTTTATAAATGAACAAGACATTTATAATTTAAAACACTCACACACACATTCAGTCCCAAATACATTTTTCAAATCATGTTTGTTAACACTAGCCTGGATAACTAGTCCCGTATCTTGTTACCACTGGCCTGGTAACTGACTCCATCTCTTGTCATCACTAGCCTGATGACCGGCCCTTATGTGCACATCCCTATACTGACCACGCTAGTATACAATTTCGTTATCATTTAGACCTGATAACTAGTCCCCGTCTCATAAACAATATTTCAACACATATACCAAAATTGTTGTTTTAGTTTCAACACAAAATTTTCCTTTCATCAATAATGCAATGATATAAAATCATCCCACAAAATTTTCAAAATTCACATGCAAAATAGTTCACAATTACAAAATATTTAATTACAATCCCAAACATCAACATATATTATATATATATGAAAATTTCACACGCACGTACCCACACATTGAATTTAAAAAATTCTTCCAAAAGAAGTACTAACTACTCACCTTGATTTTCAAACACCAACTCAAAGTACTCTCTCTCAACCTCAATGCAAGCACCACCTAATCCAAAATAACATATAACAATCAATCTCTATTCCTAA
>CM042185.1:49581848-49599470 GCA_023539305.1 Ilex asprella | reverse complement strand
GGGGAGGAGGGGAGTTGAACTATCTTGTGTTTGTGGAAAAAGAAAAATTGGAGGGACCATAAAAAAAATTAAGGGTTTGTTTGGTTAGCAAGAGAATGGTGGAAAAAAGGGAAAAGTGAAAAAAAAGAAAAAATTCTGGCGTTTATTTAGCAGGAAACGAAGGTTTCTCGGGAAAAATTTTTTTCCCCCATGATCAAACTTTCCCACATTTGATGATTTTTTATTTCCCACAAAATTTGCAAGAAATTTTTTTTTCCCGTGAAACTTGTAAATATGTTGTATTGTTTACCACTTTGCCCCTATTTTAGCACATCACTATTCTTCTCAGCATTATGGGTAATTCAGACAATTACATAAAATTTCTTATAACTTTCTTACAAAATTTTCATCCTAATCAAACACATACAAGAAAATATATATTTTTTTCACTTTCTTTTCTTTTACTTTACTTTCTATCACTTTCATTTTCTTCAATCTTTTTCTTTCTAACCAAACGGACCCTTTTTTTTGGTATCAGGAAGTATATAAAAAGAAAATAAGAAAAAAGGGAGTTGAACTATCTTGTGTATATAAGTAAATTTGTTTTTTAAAATATTTTAAATGTCCAAGTACAAAGAACGTTCAATAAGCTAGAATAGTATCAAAGTTTTTGAACCAGTCATTACCTCTTGGCTAGGTCAGTAGTCCTCTAAGAGACTTCTGTATGTTTCTTCAAACTGATTGTAACCAATCTATATTTTTAGAATACTAATGTTTCTGGTTCAAAAAAAAAAAATTTATGTTTCCTTTCATCCCAAACCAAACACACTAAAACAGAGCTTAGTTTTTGTATTTACTTTTCTACCATTTCCTTTCCATGTACCTCAATTTCTTCACAGCAAAAAAAAAACACTAAAACAAAGCTTTTGTGCTTGCTTTAGTTGGTAAATCATGTTACTCATGTTTAATGAAATAGTGGGTTATGCAACCAAGGGTACCCCAGTGGAGACAGAAATAAGCTGTAAACCCAAATATTTTGAATTCGAAACTTGGTGACTCTCATTAGGACTAGATCATAAATGATTTATCTCCCGTGAATTTTTTAGTGTGAATAGTCTGTTTTTTATCGGATCAAAAAAGAGATTAACTGTGTAAAATGATCTAAAATCATATACATAATTAAAAAGAAAAGAAAAGAGTGGGTTACGTAATGACAACTAAGACTATCAACCTACCATGATATGCCACTCTGCTGATCTTTGCAGGGTGTAGCACTGAACCTTCATTGTTTTTCACAACCTCTATAAATTGGCATGCCTCCCTCTCTACATTGCACTCACAGCCTAACTGTTTCTTCTGAAACCAAACCCATTCTTGAAAGTTTGTGCTTCTAACTATTCAGCTAAGACAATGAAGGCAGGTGCTCTTGAACTTGGTCAGGCCGCCATGGGTTCAACTCCACAACCTGGGGTGAACAGAGGGGTGGCCGTACTAGACTTCATTTTGAGAATCATCGCGATCATTGCAACCTTAGGAAGTGCAATCGCCATGGGAACGACCGATGAATCACTTCCATTTTTCACACAGTTCATTCGGTTTAGGGCCAAGTACAATGATCTTCCAATGTTCACGTAAGTTTTCAATGCTCTTAAAGTTGTCCATTAGCCATTAAGTCTACGGGGAACATGCTCTCCTTGGCAATGTATGACACTACACATCACAAAGTCACGAGAATAAAATGCTTTAAAATTTTCACAAAGTAGAAGAAAATAGGTAACTCCTCTTAGATCCCGAGAGATTAAGATGAAACATGTGCTCATTCCACGAGAATGCGACAAAATAATTGTTCCTATTTCTCTCTCACAGTTAGGGGTGTTAATCGAGCCTAATTTACAGATAAACGAGCTGACTCGTTTAATTATTTACTCATAAACGAACCTAAAATAGTGTTCAAGTTTGACTTGATTAACAACCCTACTCACAACAGGAGGGAATAGGGTGACCACACTATAAGATAGTTGTTCTTGTTACTGTTGGGTGCTATGGCTCTGTGTCCTTTGAGGGCTAGAGGGATTGTTCTCTACTATTACATGTTGCAGAATATGGTATTTACTCTATAACTGTGTGTGTATAACTACAGGTTTTTCGTGGTGGCAAATTCAATTGTAAGTGCCTATCTTGTTCTTTCTCTGGCACTGTCCATCTTCCACATCATGAGGAGCGGTGCACGGGGCAGTAGAATAATCTTGATCTTCTTTGATACGGTAATTCCTTGGAGTTGGACCTACTTAATCCATGATTCAACGATTGCATAAGCAAAATGTTTGAAGTTACTGAATAGAAAATATGTTGATTTATATCAAACATTTTTTCAAACAAACATCGATTCATCTAAGAGCTTAAACCGCTAGAGAATATGTAACATTAGTTTATATATTTCAATACAAATGCGCTAAATTTTTGATTATGATGTCATGTAAAACTAACAACTAATCTAAAATCCTGGTTCTGTTTAGTTTGCATCTCAAAAATTGTTTTTTGTGTTCAAAAATAATTTTTATTTTATTTTTTTGAAAACTAAGAACAAAAGCTGAATAAATTTAGAGAACAAATTAAAATTGTTTTCTGTGTTTTTTGAAACAATCTTTCTGAAATTTAAAAAACACCATCACTATCACTTTGTCCACTACCACCACCATAGTCCCACCACCACACCATCACCATGTCCACCACACTCCCACCACCACACCACCATCAACACCACCCACTACCACTAACACTTCCACCAAGTCCACCACACTACCAAATTTTAATGTTTTTTGAGTTATTGTCTAAACAAGTTTATATAATCAAACGAATTTTACGACACAAAAAACATCAAAAACAGTTTTTTAAAACTCTTCCCAAAATTAATTTTCGAATACTATTTTTTAATATGCATACTAAACAGGGCTGAGTATATTATGCTCTCATCAGTCTCCTCTCTCTCTCTCTCTCTCGCGCAAACATCCCCTATGTTTTATGGCCAGTCATAATTCTTGGAAATTTGATAAAAAAAAAAATTCTTGGAAATTGCATATGAACAATAATGCTTAATTTTGAAACTGTGAAGGGAATGCTGGGACTATTGACGGTTGGAGCTTCAGCAGCAGCAGCAATTGTGTACTTAGCACACAAGGGCAACACTCGGGCCAACTGGTTTGCCATCTGCCAACAGTTCAACTCCTTCTGTGAACGCATTTCGGGTTCTTTGATCGGATCCTTTGGCGGAATTCTTCTGCTTGTACTGCTAATCTTGCTGTCTGCTGTGAGCCTTTCTCGCCGTTGATGTTGCGTGGAGGATCACGCATTCTCATTTCGAGACTAAGCACTTTGCTATGAGCATTGTTGGTGATAGTTAGCTTTCGTTTTCAAGAATGAGTCTGCTTGTGTGTGTATTATTACTGGGTTGGTTTTACTATTTTCTGTTTAATGTGTGAAGGACTTGAAAGCGTATTTCCATTGGATTTTCGTTGAGGTTATCTTCCTCCTCTATCAAAGTTCATGGCTTGTTGCATGTTTTTTATCTGCTCTCTCTACACCACCCCCCACTCTCTCTCTCTGTCTCTCACACACACACACAATTGCATAAAAATGAGGAAAAAAAATTGGGTGTAACTCTAAAACCATGTAATCACGTTGACATAGTGTAATCATTCAATGATAAAATAACATATGGATTAGTGGATCTCAAATATTTTAATACCTATCTTGTTATGTCATTTAATAACTATTTAAGTGAACTTCACGTTTATTATTGAATGGTAACATTATGTGTCACTGATGACGTTGTGTCACCGTTATGCCTAATATTTTCTCAAAAATGAGGTAGCACAAGGGCTATTGACGAAAAAATATTGACTGCAACAGTGATACTGCATCATCATTATTACGTAATGTCATCATTCAATAAAAACATAACAACTAAATAGGTGGATCCCACAAATTCATGTAACTACCTTGCCATGTCATTCCATGCGGAATTTATCTTACCCATTTGTAAGTTTATTATTGGATGATGATACCACTTGTCAATAATGACGTGTGGTCACCGTTACGCCCAATATTTACTTGCTATTGAGGGACAAGGGAAAAAGAAAGAAAAAAACACTGGTTTCAGTCTCCACCGCAGGCTTCAGGTTTAGCTCAATGGTTAAACTGCTTCGTTATTCTACGTTTAAAGACTTTATGCCATTAGATATCAATGAAATTTCCTTTCGACTGGGGAACCCAAACTTAACAAGGCAATCACAACTTGTTAACAACATATCGTGTAAATGTTAGATGTAACGATGACACTACATTATCAATATTATATAATATCATCAATTAGTGATAAAATATCAAGTGAATTTGGTGGGTTTCATTGTTTTAATTACTACCGATAATCAATTTATCTAATAACTGTCATGTTAAAATAATGAGATCCACCACTTTTATTTATTATTTTTATAATTAGTTGATGACATCACATGATACTGATGACGTTGTTGTGTGACCATTTTACCCAATATTTACTCGTACCGGAGTCATGCTCGGGTACGGAATGGGCTTCATGCCGTGCAAAATGCACTAGAGTAGAAAAAGCAGGCCCAGCATTTGCAGGGTGTCAGAAGTGGGCCTTGGACCGACATTACTAGTTTCAAGTAGTGGTCAATGCCGAACGGGCTGCGGGCCAGTGCATTTCACACCACGAGTAAGGAAGGAGGTTCCCTTGCGGAGACCTAGTCTCCATTGACAACTGAGTCTGAAACCTTGAGCTGTGTCGAGGCTAGCTTATTACGCATAAGGCTAAAATTGTTGATGAGTTTTATATGCACAAACCTCAGGAGTTGATAAGGTTTATCTCAAAAAAAGTTAGGAATAATGACACTTCGCAACTAATTTCTTAAGTTTGTGGGCAAACTGCCACTAGCGAATTGTTAAAAGCGATTTGACTGTTAAAAGTAGTTGACTTGTTTCCGGTAGAACAACAAAAGGTCATCCCTCTCTTACTATCTAAAATATTTCCCCAGAAAGTACTTCAAAGATTTACTTTTTTATTCAAATCTTGTTGGAGGACCAACAAACTTAGCATTGCAATATGCCTTCACTTTCCAACTCTAATGTTGTTAGACTTGTACATTTATGGTGGTAATTGAGCCGAGTTTAAGATCGATTCAAACACGATATGAAGCCAAACTCGGTTTTTTAATAATTGTTTTAAAAAATTATCCCATGTAACTGAAAAATTAAATCTTAAAAACAATTATTTTCTCCGTAAAATTTTCACAAAAGTCTGTATAATAAACGATAAAATCAAATTCTTTGAAGTTCAAATTTTTAAAAATCAAGTAGACAACAAGAGAGTGAGCAAAAAAAAAACTGTATATGGTTAGAAATTAATTCGGTATAAGTTTGAGATTATTAATCTTCTGGGGTGTTCATTCTTGTGTTTCGTGTTAATTTGCATGCTGCTGACGAGCACACCACTAGGCCGACCTGTTGTGCAAGCGCACACTGCAAATGACTGCGTCACTGCGTGCTACACACGGGCTTAAAGGATACTACTATTTTTAATTTCGTGTTGAGTTTGAGTTTTGTAATGGTAATGGTGAATATTGTCATTATTTAGAAGAACAGTAGGCCTTAGTTGACCAGAGTAGTAGAGTTTTCATGCCACCAAACGCTTCAACCTACCATGCCGAATGTCAGTTGACTGCTTTACATGGTGGAAACGTACTTGTTTTCACTTTCAGAACAAGTATAAATTCATCACTTCCCTTCTCCCCCTCTTCAACCATACTCAGCTCAACCACATTGAAAAACCCTCTTGTAAACTAGGTCACCTATTTGCAACCTTTCCTAAGAAGATGAAGACAGTTGCTCTCGACCTCGACGACGCCTCCATATTGGACGGTAACTTAGTTTTACCTATTGTTCAACAAAATACCGAACACTCGAAAAGTTCTACCCCGAAAGATGTTAACAAAGGGATTGCAAAAATTGATCTTATTCTGAGAGTGGTCGCCATTGTTGGTACCTTAGGAGGTGCTATTGCCATGGGAACAACTAATACAACACTTCCTTTTTTCGCTCGGTTAATTCCGTTTAAGGCCGGGCATAATGATCTTCCAACCTTCACGTAAGTGACCATGGTTGTTTGATTTGGATTTTTCGATCAATTTCCCTCAAAATTGAGTGAACTCGTATCAATGTCTATGTCTATATTATCTAGAACATGACTTTGTGGATTACTGACAGGTTCTTTGTGGCTGCGAATGGCATCGTAAGTGCCTATCTGGTTCTTTCTCTAGCACTATCTATCTTCCACATACTGAAGAGTGGTGCAACACTGACCAGAGCAATCTTGATCTCCTTTGACACGGTAACACCTTGAGACTTTTGCTAATGAACATGTTACTTAGGTCCTAAATGGTCCATGAATATGATGACTTACAATGTTCACTTACAAGAATGAGTTTCACTTTGTGAAGGTAATGTTTGGGCTGTTGACTGCTGGATGTTCTGCTGCTGCATCCATTGTATACCTAGCACATAAGGGCAACAATGGGGCCAACTGGTTTGCCGTCTGCCAAAAGTTCAACTCGTTCTGCGTGCGGGTCTCTGGTTCTTTGGTTGTATCCTTTATTGGAGTTGTTTTGTTACTAGCGTTGATCTTGTTGTCTTCTGTTGCCCTTTCTCGACATTGATGCATCTTGGCAAACCGTTGCCAATGTCAACACTGCATGTTCAATGAGTGCAAGCTGAAGAATGTTAGTTTGTGTCTGCAAGAGAGAGTGTGGTTCATGTTATTTCATTTTTTCACCCAACCCCAACTCTCTTTGTTGAATTCTCTTTTATTCATAAGGTTCTTTATTTTTCCAGGGTAAATTGATAAATTCTACCGCAATATGAAGATATGTGATCTACATTTAGCATACATGCAAGTGCTATTATATTACGCCTTGAGGACTAAACATGATGGTGTGAGGAATAAGCTAAGACACAAAACTATGAAATTCAAAGTGTGATAACACATGTTGCAAAAGAAAATCACCAATGGATAAAGGATAGTCAAGCAAGCAGCTCCGTCTGGATTTGGCATTCATCAATTTCTTTTGTGCTTTCCAAAAATGAAAAACAAAATGGAAAGAACTCAATAGTTGTCAACTATGAATTTTCTAGAACCATTTCCGAACCCTCCATATTGGGAACCCAAATATAGCCTTACGTTAATACTGGCAATAGGCACAAAATGTTGCAATCTCCAGAGTGGATATTTTGTCCTACAACTTTTAGTGTGGAAGCCCCGAAGGTTTCAGCAAAAACATAGGCGAGTTCTAATTCATCTGGAAGTAGCATGTCATAGCTTATTGCTAAAGAAAAAGAAGGAAGATTAATACTTTGTCCATACAATCTCACAAGAAGCTGTATGAATTATCAGACTTATACATTTCTCATTTCATTATGTCGTATGTGGTGAATACAAGAACTTCACTGCCAAGGCATGCTGTCAGCTCAACTGCTTCACTTATGAAGGCTAAAGGAAAATTATGTCTGTCATTTAGAAAACCATTACTGATTGCAAAATAAATTCTCCCTTTTTATCTACGCTAAATTGATCAAGCAGTCGAGCAATGAACACAGTTAACATTTTGGCATCAGTATCTCCTCGTGTGCCACTTGCATTAATGAATAAAGTAGAAAAATACATATATGAGTGTAAGTTATCTAGAAAAAAGAGGACTATGGCCGTAATATGTGCATTTGATTATTTCTATGTTACAACAAGGATAGCATGGGTAGATTCCTTACCTGTTCGCAAATGAACGCTCTCCCTTTCTTGAAATTGTTTTAGGTTTAGAATCAAAAAGGAAATGCATGAGAGCTTTGTTGTCTGCTTCAATTAGGCTACACCCAGGCTCTTTCCTAACCCCACTATCATCCATCAACTTTCTCACCCTTTCAGCACCATCCCACTCACCACGTGAGGCAAATATGTTTGAGAGTAATACATAGTCACCGCTATGATCCCGTCTCATTCTCAGTAGCTGTTCATTTGCAAGCCTCCCCAACTCAACATTACCATGAATCTTACAAGCCCCAAGTAGAGTCCTCCAAACAATAGCATTGGGCTCAACCTCCATCGTGTTCACAAACTCAAATGCTTCATTCAATAGCCCTGCACGCCCTAGCAAATCCACCATACAACCATAATGCCTTATGTTTGGCTCAATATTATAATCATCCCTCATGAGTTTGAAGTATCCACGTCCTTCGTCAACTTTCCCAGCATGACTACAAGCAACAAGTACCCCTACAAATGTAATCTCATTTGGCCTGATTTTCAGTCTACGCATCTCTTTGAAAAGAGAAATGGATTCCTCAGAGTGTCCATGGAACGCTAACCCTCCAATTATCGAATTCCATGTAGTCGCTTCTTTCTCTCTCATACCTCGGAACACTTCAAGTGATTTCTCAATGCTCCCACACTTAGAATACATGTCTATAAGTGCATTCCCAATCACAACACTCAAGTCCCCCTCTCCCATCTCCAAAATGGAGCGATGTATCTTCTCCCCGACATCTAAAGCTCCTGAATCCACACAGGCAGACAAAAGACTCAACATGGTCACCTCGTCGGGTTGTTCTCCCAATTTTCTCATCTCTTCATACATCCCCAACGCCTGCTCATGCAACCCACTAAGAACATACCCCGAGATCATTGCATTCCAAGTCACAACATCCCGCTCTGGCACCTCATTGAACAATTCCCTCGCATTTTCCATCTCCCCTCGTTTCACATAGCCCGTAATCATCACATTCCAAGATACCAAATCTTTCTCAGGCATTTCATCAAAAAGTTTCCTCGCGGCACCCAACTCCCCTCTCCTTGCATAGCCAGCAGTCAAAGCCGACCACGCCACAACATCCCTCTCCGACGAACCATCAAAAAGCGCACTTGCAATACTTAAATCCCCACAATTAGCATGAAAATAAATAAGGGTATTCCTCGCAAACTTATTCGATTCAAACCCATGTTTTACAATCTTCCCATGAATCACAAAACCAAAAAAAACCCAAGAAAGCTTAGTACAAGCCTTCAGTACAAAGGGAAACGTATAGCGATCGGGCTGTATACTTTGTTTTTCCAACTCTGTATAGTAAGAAATGGCCATTGATGGGTTGGGGCTCTGAGCTGAGCCTCTGAGCATTGTGTTCCACATGAAGAGATCTGGTTGAGTAATTACACCGAACAATTGGTGGGCATAGTTTATGGCGGATGGGATTACTAAAGCTGAAGCATATATGAGTTCTCTTAGAGCTGAGAGGTTGGAGTTGAAGCCTTTGATGATCATGTGACCGTGGATTTGCTTTAGGGTTCGGAAGTTTTTGCATTGTCGCCATAGCGTCGACCGTTGGTGGCGGTTGGAGCTCTTGTCCGTTGTCGTTCGTTTTCTAATCATTAATTACATTGCTTCCATATCTCTGTCTATGTGTGCGTTTCTGTTCCGTTAATTGATTTGTTAGGCGGAGAAAATGCTCAAGATGGGCCAGGCCTACGTAATCAGGGCGGAGCAAGAAAATGGACCAGAGTCACAGACAATTTAACAAGATTCAATTTTTTTTTACGATCCATAAAAATAAGATAATATATTTAATATTTTTTTATAAGAAACGGCAAGAACTTTTTTTAATATATTTAATATTTAATTACATTATATCTAATTTATACTACTTAAAAATATCAATATTTTAGAATAAATTAATTTTTATTTTATTTCTAATTATTATAATAAATTTAATTATACTTATCGACATATTTTCATCTAATTTTTATTTTTAAAATTTTATTTAATTTTTAGCTTATTTTGTATTCTTTTATAAGAACTATTAAATTCTTTTGAATTCATTTATTATTAGTACAATTACATATAATTTTTTATATCTATATGAAGAAGTAAAACCCTATATATTATGTTAAATTATTATACACATGTAATTATCAGATTAAATTTTACCTTCAAATATATGTTATATTTTATTTTTTTAGTATTTAATAATATAATAATATTATAAGTGATCTAATCAATCTATTTAACAAACTAAAAATTAAAAATTATATAATATAATTAGATGTGCAAATAGTTATAGGGGTCGGAGAGATATTTAAATAAATAACAAATTATGTACTTAAAAATTTATAGAATAAATTAATAATTAAAATATAAATGAATTATTCAATATTTACTTTAATTACTCATACAATTCACATTTTCTATAAACAAAAAGATAAATGTCAAAAAACCGTAAGCATACAAACCTTTTGCAAATACAAAAAGGAGATCAATTTGAAACCATTTATAATTGACACTCAAAATCAAGTACCCAGTAATCTTCACGATTGATCAACGATGCGGTTAAGTTACAACATTTTGAGGTAGTTGAGACCAATCCTAAACTTTGATGAGCTCGCATTCAAAAGGGTCAGATTTTATTAACTAAGTAAACCTAAATTAGTTACAAGACAAGTCATTCGGATCAATCCAAAGATCAAGGAGTCCAATAAAATTACTGCATGTGGAGAATAATTATCGGAATAACCACTTTCCTAAATCAAGACTATCTCTAATTATACCAATCCTTAGTTGTAGCTATCAACTCTGAAGGACTAATCACTTATCCCTTCACGCTATCACCTCAATCAAGACTATGTGTCTATAAATTATAATTTACCTCTATATGAGAGGGGTATCTCTCCACATACCTTACACATCTATTTCTTGCATAACTACCAAGAACATATCAGTCATCTCTCTTTCTCTCACCTACTATTTCATCAACAAAAATCACCGACCACTGTTGTCATCTTCAAAGTGGAATAGATCATTTTGACCAAACCACTATACATTTGTGTGTTGATTCAATATTTGTCTCCTTCATTAATTGTTTTATTGATTGCTTCATTAATTATTCTGAATTATACACTCGACTGTTGATTGTGAATAAGTAGGAGTGTCCATGGATCGGGTCGGACTAGGCCTGCAAATTTTTTTTCGGACTGGGCTTGAGTAATGTAAGCCCAAGCTTTATCCAAGTGAGTTATCAGACGGGTCGGGCTTCGAGTAATGGTAGGCTACCCGCAGCCCACCCGTGAGCTTATGCGGACTATGGGTGGGGCTTGTTGGGCGGGCTTGCTTGCGGGCTTTTTTAAATACATATTTATTTAAAAATAATGAATATTTTTGTAACTTAATATTTGTGTAAATTATATTTTTGATTTAAAAGTAAATTCAAAATGAATAAAAATAAAATAATGAACTACATCTAATAGAATGAATAAATCTCAACTAGGTCGTTGACATCTGCTAACTTATCTGTCATTTGCATTACTCTACCATTTAAAATTTATATGCTTAATACATGGAAAGAAAATGATACATTGTTTATAATATCTAAATTTTTAAATTTTGATATTGAAAAACTTATTTCAAAGTTTCAAATTTAATAATCTAAAAGTATAATTTTTTTTCAAATAAAGGGTGAGCCGGCTGAGCTTGACGGGAGGGCTCTTGGGCCATGCTTTGGGCGGGGTAATGGGTTTGGGGGCAAACTCAAACTCTCCTTTTAAAAAGACTGGATTTGGACTCGGACGAATCAACTATCGGACTTCGGCCCTATTTTTTTTGTCAGATAACTGGACCCGTGGGTGACCCGGGCCATTGGCACTCCTATGCACAAGTCTAATTTATGCATCATCAAAATTATTATCCCAAAATCCCAAAAATTCATAAATAAGTTGTAAATGGTATACACATTTCTTAAAAAACTTGTAAATGACAATTACACAATACCCATTTTTTTTTTCTATACCGTATGCTTGTCCATAAAAATATTGTCAAAACATAACATTACTATTGGACGAAGATATCTGTAAGCTAAGACTTGAAAAAGTCTTTAAACAAATTAATTGAAATGTCAACTTAACAAATAAAAGAATTCCAAAGAGAAAATAATTCCAAATAGGCCGGGACTAATAATAATAATATAAACAAAAAGGGTGATTTAGAAGTCGGTACAATTTTTTAGACTTATTTAGATAAAAGTACAAATCAAAAACTTATTTGGGATAAAGTGCATATTTTTTAGAAATGCCACTATTGCCATCGAAAAACAATATATGGATGAAAATCCTTTTGTATTTTATCTCTTTTTTTTTTGCTACAATCAAGTAATGAGAGGTAAAATATGAACATATTTTTTCTAACAATTTCTATCTCTTTCTCTCTCTCTCTACCTATTTTCTCTTACTATATTTATATTAATATTACAACAATACAAAATAAACGAAACAGTTATACCCATTAAAAAAATAGTTACACCCATTCAAAAATAATGACACCCATTAAAAAAAAAGTTACACTCATTCAAAAATAGTTACACCCATTAAAAAAATAGTTACACTCATTTAAAAAATAGTTACATCAATTTAAAAAATAGTTACATCCATTAAAAAAATTGTTACATCCATTAAAAAAGACAAAATTATTTTTTTCTACATCCCAACAACGACTTATACATAATATCTAACAAAACATCTTGAACGATTCTTCCTCATGACATGGAGACTACATATGTGTGTATGTGTAATCATTTTGTTTCACTTTCACAGTTTGTTTCACTTTATATATACACAGTTTGTATATATATATATATATATGTGTGTGTGCATGTGTGCGTGTGATCAATTTATATGTGTGTATGTGTGTGTGTGTGTGTGTGTGTGTCATCAGTTTGTATATATATATGTATGTGTGTGTGTGGACAGTTTATGTATATATAAATATGTAAAGATTACATATTTGTTTCCTAAAATAACTGTTAATAGATGCATAAATCTCTCACAAAACTCTTCATTCAAAATTCAAAAATTAAAAAAAGATAACAAATATGTAATCTTTACATATTTATTTTTTAATATAACTGTCAATCATGACTACATAAAATAAGGAAGGGTGTTTAAGTAAAAAAAATTTTAATTCATTTGAATTTTGTACCTAAACATAAAAAGTTTTATAAAAAATGTACTTAATAGAATAAATCACTTATCCATACACTTTTACCTAAATAAGTCTAAAAAAATATACTCACACCTAAAAAATCCAAACAAAAAATAGACTCAAGAAGTGTAAATAAATAAACAATGGGCTTATTCCTATATGGATAATGAGTGGCCACTACTAGATCATAGGGGCTTCATTAAAATAATAACCTAAGAAACATAACGCATGTATAACAAAAATAAAATTTTCAGGGTGGCCCAGTCCCCTGTCATCCAAATCATATTCTAAACTTTTTATCCCAAATGCATTTGCACTACACCTCAGATAAACAGACTAATTTTTTAGGCCCCGCAAACCGAATATGTGTGATGCAGTTATATTTGGGATGAAAAAATTGGAATATGATTTAGACGTAATAGGATTTTGTGAGTATTTAATGTAACGGTTCACATCTATACCTGATATGGAAAATTTGAAAATATGATTTAGGGAGCATATAGTATTTCCAAATATTTAATGTAAATGCCGTTAATAAATCTATATTTACATTTACATCTACACTCCTAAGAAAGAATAAAGTTATGCATCCCAAATAAGTTCAGTAAAATATTGTATGCCAAATGTTGCGATAAAATCATATGCATGAAATGTTTAGCTGGAGTCGGTGGGACTCATTGATTTGGTAAATAAATTTTGGTAAACAATTTGATAAGTATAACAATGCTCACTAATAAAAGTTAATTACCATTAATTTTTTTTGATTGATCAATATTCCCGTATTAAAATAGTTAATAACCCTATTATCTTTTAATAACTGAAAAAAATATATATCATTTTATTCTTATTAATGCCATTTAACTTCATTCCTATTATTTCGAAATACAAGTTATATTAATATTCATTCATCCGTCTCTCCCTATATATTAGATATAATAATGAGATTAGCGATTAGCCTAATGACCACCGTTTTCACTGTTGAATTTTAAAATTATAAGTTCAAACATCATTACCTTCCTTACCTATAATAGTGTCTGACAAAAAAAAAAAAAAACAACATAGAATTACTGGCAAGTAAATTAAATCTTATATAATATTAAAATGTGGAGATTGAAATAAAATAAAATAAAAATTGTGGGCTATTAAAAAAAGTAGGAATAGTTAGGAGCTTTGGTGGTTATCAAATTAACCAACCTGAATCTACCACTACTGAGATCTTTTTCATATCACACAACAGTTAGCTGCAGCTTACACCTTCATGACTCATCAGTTGAAAATTCAAAGGCTTATGCATGTGATGACATTTTAAAGAACAAAAAATAATATAATTAAATTAGCAACAAAGAGGTCTATTAATACTAAGCAACATTTTTTTATATTATCCTTTAACATGACTGTTTCAAAATGATTTGTTAACTTCTTTGTTAAGAATAACTAAAATATTTTTTAACACCAAGAGTATATTCTACTAGACACCAAGTTTAAGAATACAGATAAAATTTAAAAGTTAAAATCTAAATGCATATCATCCCTTAGATGAGTTGGGATGAGTGGATCCTATTAAAAAAATTGATGAGACCCACTCATCCAAAAGATTATATACAGTTAGATTGCAATTTTTTGTGTTTCATTTGAATTTTATAGCATTACTCAATCATAAAAAGGAAGCAACTCAGGTATGTTAAACCGGTTGAGAGGTCAATTTTGACTCAATTTGAATTGTGAAAACTTGAACTTGAGCTAAACTCGAATCTAATTTTGACTGTATTTAGATTTGATAATTCGGATTTCATACGTTGAACCAAATCCTAGGCTCATTTGGTATTGAAATTGAGTTGAACCTAAATGAGTGAATTCCAGATAATTTAACGTTTGGTACTGAAAATTTCAACATTTCAACCCGAGCATGAATCAAATGTAAATTGAATTTAGGTTTCATGCATGAACTAAAATTTTATGCCTAAATACTGAATATTTTCGTATTGAACTCGCGTTGCAATTTGGATATTAGCCATTCAAATTGCACCTTTTTAAAAATGCAAAACAACTTTTCCATTTTTGATTAGACAGTTTTAGCTAATCTCTTATTGCTTTTGTTATTTGCTAACTATTTCGATGGTCTAAATATGTACACTGGCTAAAATATGAAACATCTTGCCCTAATAACAGATATATGTACACTGAATCAGCAACCAAACTTTCTAGTGTTCATTGTAACCTAATTTCTCCAGCCCCTTGTTATCATCATGTCGATCAAATGATGTTTAACTAAGTCGCCTTTTAGAGTAATGTTATATAACCTAAATCAAATTCAAAAAATTGTAACTCAAATGCATATCATTACTTAGATGAATGAGTCTCATTAACTTTTTCAGTGGAATTCATTCATCCAACACTTATTTAAGGGATGATATGTATTTAAGTCATAATTCTTGAATTCTATTTGAGTTATTTAGAATTTTTTTGTCAACAAAAACCAATTCTAATTTAACTAATTAATCATGAGAAGATAGAAAAATTCTATAGAGAAACCCGTAAGTTGATTTCGTGATTGAACAAGAGGTGAGTCGTAAATCCAAATGCATTGAGCTCGGGTTATAATAACCACATAAAATCCATTTTTAATCGATGAAAGCCGTAATTTGCATTAAAGAATGACATTTATTAAATGATTTTTAACAAATGGTTAATTAATCAACAGTCAAACCGCTAGAGTTTTCAACTCAAATGTAAACAAACTCAATGTAGATTTGCAATCAAACTTCAATTCTTTAAACTCATTTGGGTTCTAACGATCACATAAAATTCATTTTTAATCGATGAAAGTCGTAATTTAATACCCAAATAAATGAGAAAAAAAAAAGTATTTCAACTCTTTTAATCAACAAATGGTTGATTAACCTACAGTCAAACCTCTAGAGTTTTCAACTCAAATGTAAACATATTCAAATGTAAATTTGCAATCAAACTTCAATTCTTTAAACTCATTTCGGTTTCTAATAATCACATAAAATTAGTTTTTAATCGATAAAACCCGTAATTTATATTAAAGAATGTCTAAATAAATGAGACAAAATGTATTTAGACTTTTTTACTAAGCAAATCAACAACTGCTAATTAATCAACAGTCAAACCAATAGACAAGCTCAATGTAGATTTGCATGCATTAAACTTCAATTTACTTTCTCTAAACTCATACTCAATATCAATTGTCAATACCAAACCACAAAGTTAAAACCACACAAATTAGACTTTTGGACCAACCATATTGGTCCACGTGTCGGTTCCCCATCTAGGCGTCATGTCGGAACAGAAGTGACATGGCCCACATTGTCAACTCACCCCTATGTTTCATTAATCAAACATAGGTTAGGTCTGATTTTGACCTTTTCCCAAACCATTCAATTCGAACTCTCCAAGTGGATAGTTTTGGTAATAGCTCTCCGTCGGCAGGGGGGCGATTTAATCGCAGCCGTCCGATGCTTATAGTTACTGATACGCTTAAAATTCCTCAGAATAAGACACGTGTGTCAATAAAATTAATTATATATATATATATTTTTTCTAATTACTGAAAGGGTTAGTTTCGGACTTATCGGGTTTAATTAAGGATGTACAAGTTAACTACCTATTTTCAAATTATAACACGCTACAAAATGTGGGCCATAGTGGACGTGAAATGACTAATATGTCCTCGTCAAATTAATGAAAAAGGAAAGGATGTTTTGGTATTTTCGACTGAAAGTGAAATCACATTTTTCAACGGATTGGATTAAGAGGAATCTAATTCTGATGAAAGAGAACGTGTAATTGCATGTGAACGCGGCTCACTTAATTGTTGTTTAATGTTTCGCTAATTGAAGTAATCAAGTTGATTATACCATTTAATACATGGACTTGACTACGGCATTAGTGGGAAAAAAAAGGTATCAGACTTTTAGAATTTACTATTTTAATGGGTGCTTTATAACTTGTGTGAGCTATTTTATAATTAAAAAATTATTATTTTTGTAGGTAATTTATCATTTTTATAAGTGATTTATCATTTTTTGTGAATATTTTTACTCATGTTGTAGTAGTTATTTTTATCACTTTTTTCTACAAAAAAAAATTACCATTTTTTATGAGCAATTTACGATATTTGTAAGTGCTTTTATTATTGTTGTGATAATTATTTTTATCAATTTTTTTTAGTACCATAACAGAGAGTAATAAAAACATCCACAACAAATAACAAAATGACTTATAAATGTGATAAATATAAATACGATATCCATTTTTTTTTTTTTTAAATTTCGTAGACAACTCCTTGAATACATAAAAGAAAAAAAAGGAAATTACGTTCACATGCTCCGCTGAAAATAAAGATTGAGAGAAAGGTTATTTCATATTAAAGTTATATCTGACAAGTTTATTGAATATCATCTAAATTCAATACAATTAAACAATTTCCTAACATGTTCATCAATCATGTATATAATTGGTGCACATAATGCCAAATGTACCTATTTCTTTTTCTTGTAATAAGAAATCATGTAGCCACGAGTCATTTGATTATACG
>CM042185.1:49528985-49566848 GCA_023539305.1 Ilex asprella | reverse complement strand
TCACCACCATTATAATCGATACTTAAATTTCTTTATCTCTTCTCTATGTTTATGATTTAATTTTAGTTGTGAATACAAATATGTTAATCATTTTTTTTATTATGTCGTGTCTTCAAGCACGAAAAATAACTAGTATATTTATAGAACAATGTTATTGAGACCTAAATTACTGACCTAATTTGCTGATCTAATTTACTATGACCTTTGGATTGGCTGTGGGGGCCATCAAGCATTGGAACTTGGTGTTGATGAAATGGTTCTATTGCAGCTACATCATTATGTCACTATTTTAGATACAAATAGTATTACTCATATTTATAATATAAAATATGACAAATTTAAATATACTCGATCGATAATTTTAAATAAATTTATTTAATAGTTATCAATATATCTCTAAATTATTCATATTGTATCATTTATGTCTGAGTTACTCCTATATGCCTAAATTCACGTACATATTATGAAGTATGCAGCGAATAATGACAGCAAAACAAACCAGAAATGAGGTATAATCATCAGTATGACTGCCCGACTCTGACGTCGTGATTTGTTGAAATCGGATGAAACCCATGCCACAGGTGGCAACAGCTTAGATGGAGAAATTGTCATCTTTCTCTCACCAATCATCATTGCATAGCATAACAGAATACTACATGCAAATCACGATCTGTCGAAGTTCTGTTGACGTAATAGAGTAATGAGTAATGTTATGTCGATTTAAAAATTAAATTTAATAATTATATTTATTGAATCGGTAGTAGGCCTAATGTTTATTTTGTGATTTATATTAAAATTAATTACTATAATTATGAAATTTAATTTTTAAATTCATGTAACATTATTTTAGAATAATTCAATTTTAAATTCAAAAAATAAAAAAAAAAACTTTATTCTGAAAAATTCTAGACCTTATGAGTAAGTATAGCTAAAATCTAGATATTTTAAACACTTTTATGCTCTTTTCACATTGTTCACGGTATATTAAAGTTCTTCAAATTAGTCTGTTACTTGATTTGGTCATTAACAAACATATTCAAGGAATATTAGGATTTTTCCAATTTCATTCGTGTCAGAATTAAGGTATTTGTGAGGATAAGTTTCTTATGGCTTATCTAAGGAATTATTAAAATTCGAATTCAAAACATGTAGTTTATAACCCATCTCTATTACCACATGAGCAACACTGTTTATATTTGCGATATCAATATGTTAAAAGAGTTTTCGTGTTATTTTAGAACTCATCTATTCACTCCATCTTTCAGCGTTGAGAGTGAGAGAGAGAGAGAGAGAGAGAGAGTTAAGCAAAGGAGCTGGCGAAGGAATTGTGTAGGTGAGTGACAACCTGCAGGTAGTGACCAAAAAGTTTTTTTTTTTTTTTTTGAACAGACCACAATGACACAAAGTCGTTAGCTACCAAACATTGTTTTTCTTTTGCACTTTTTTCTTTGCTTTCTGGAGGGTGTTTTTCTTAATTTTCGGTTAGCAAGAAGGCGAGGTCGTGAGAATTTGTTAATAATAATTACGAAATAACAATAGTCAGGTCCAGTCCTCTATAAAAAGTTGAAAAATTATTGTTGCACCACTGTGACGTTACTCTTCTAGACAGACCCTAGCGGCTGCATAAGGGGAAGAACATGAACATGAACATGAACATAGCTTGAAAGAAGCTCATGCGAGTAATGAATTGTCGTTTTTTTTCTCTTATTATTATTATTATTATTATTATAAGAAGGGAGACTATGAAGTTTAAATCCACAACATTAAAAGGTGTAACTGTGAGGACGGTGACGTTAGGCGTTAAGCCAACTTGTACCATTGGTATCCATTACCTTTAGTCACAATCTTTCCCTCAAGCTTTTGCGTTGGTTTATCAATGGATTGGATTTTGATCTAAATTCTATTAGTTGGATATGGATTAATAATTTTGACTGATACTCCGAACCCAAATTTAATATATTATATTTTACGAATTCGGATTTAGATATACTTATTTAGAATATGATGATAATTTGATCCAAATTATTTATGTATTTTTATATACATATTAAAGAATGTAAGTGATTATTTAAAGTTTTTTTGCTAAAATGTAGGTATAATTTGTTAAAATTTAGTCAATTAAGTTTTTGGATCGGATCAGATTTTAGATTGTTAACAGATTCAAATATGGACCACAAAAATAAAATTTATCGGGTTTTCAAATCAGATCATACTCAATTCGGATTTTTAAAATCGAATTTGGATTAGTCATAATCTGATCCAAACTTGATCCGTTTACAGACTTACTTTTGCGTAGGCAAATTTATCCCAAATATGTCTGGGCTTTGCTTTGTGGATTACCCAAGACAGGCCAATGGACCAGAAGGCCCACTATCCATCTACCCTTCAAGTAACCACACTTGGGCCTTATGGATCCAACAACCATCTTAAAGTTTAATTCAACTTCTTTCTCTCCAACCATGAATGACTTTTTGCCACTGAATAACTTACAGAGTGATGAACTTTTATGAAAGACTAATGTTTTTTTTTTCCTTATATGGAGAAATCTCATGGTTTGTCCTCAGCGAGTAGATGCATACTTATGTCGCTCAGTCTCGTGACTCTAAGTAGAACCAAGAGTAAAGTCCAAGTGTATGACCCGGTCTCTCAACTCATACAACCATTTAAATCAAGACTTGCGTTTCGCCAGAGATTCAAGATTTACATCAGAGACGTAAATATGGTTCTCCCAAAAACAAATAAGGTCTTGTCCTAATAAACAGCCACGCTTTTGCACCTGTGGGACTTCGAACCCCTGACCTCCCACTGGGAAGCCGGAGGCTATTTTCACTAAATTATTGATCTAATGGTATAACCTAGTTTGATGTTATTTTTTGTAACTACAATCGTTAAAACTTTTTCATTAAGATCATATAACTTGACACATCATCAAGTTAACTAGTCGCAATAGATTTATAGGTTTAAATAATATTCCTCTTTTTCAAAAAGATTCAACTTTTAAACCAAATTCCATAATCAGATGTCATATTGTGGATGGTCATTTTTATTGCCCCAAATAAGTTCACAAGAATAATGTTTGAGAAGACTATCGATCTGAGTATTGATAACCAATGCAACATGCGAAGACAAAAACAAGACGAAAATTTGTAATTTAAAGTTATGAGAAATGGTAGTATAATAAAATGAGCAACCACTTGTGGGTAAGAATAAGGATTTTTTAGGCGTAGGTATAAATTTTTAGATTTATTTAGATAAAAATGTATGGATAAATTGTTTATTCCATTAAGTACAATTTTTATAAAAAATTTTGTATTTAAGTACAAAATTCAATGAATTAAAATCTTTTTTTACCTAAACATCCTTCCTTAATTTATGCATTTATCATTGACAGTTATTTAAGGAAACAAATATGTAAAGATTACATATTTGTTATCATTTATTTTTGAATTTTGAATGAGTAGTTTTTTGTAGTATATCTACAGTAAAAATGTGTGTTTAATGGTTGAGATTTTTTTTCCGATATATCTGTAAAGCTCAAAAAAATTTGAATTTTTTTCTTAAAAAAAGGCAAAATAGTAATTTGTTACTATAATGCAGGATTAAAATACGTATTTCTCCAGAACTCATATGATATAAAGGACTTTGTCGTTAGATTCGTATCGCCAAATTTAGTCAGTCAGACTAATTTCGTCGAATTCTGAGATAATTAAATTTTTTACTTTTTACGAGACAACTAAGTGGCAAATGACCTCACAAAGGTCCCCAAAAATAAAAAATATGAAATTTCTTTATAATTGCATTAAAGTTCAAATAAATTAATTTAAACTTAAATTGGGAGGAAATAAATTGTTTTGGGGCGAAAATAAACCCGAATAAGTGGGTGATACTTGGCGCGACTCGGACCGAGTATTAAAATTATAAATAAGGGTAAATATTTGATATTTCAGCAGAAATATCTGCTGAAATTTCGCCTTCAACGTGTAGGGAAAATGGAGAAGAGAAAGAGAAAAATCCAAGGTTTTCTTTTCGATCTACGAAATTTCGTTGGTCAGAATCATTCGAACACATAATTAAAATCGATCACCACGACGAGAGCTATACAAACACACCAAGAACGAATAATTTCACCGAAAATCCAAAAAGAAGATTTGAAAAAATCAAGATTTTTAGGCTTGAGAGGTGTTCTTAAAGGTTCTACGCTTCATATCAAGCTCCAAGAGATAGGGTTCTTCCTACTTTAGCTTTATTCCACCATTTTGGTGTTGATAGACAAAAGGTCTAATATTGAAATTGACCTAAGACATATCTATGGTCATGGAAATGATAAAGTTGATACAGAAATGATTTATACTAAATTCTAGCTTGAATTTGATATAGGGAAGTTACTTGTATGTTTTTTGTAATTTGATGATATTTTGGAGCATGATATGTGTTTAACATGATTGATGCCTTGAAGGGATTTGATAAAATGCCTTGAGGGATTAAAATTGTTGTTTTGATAACATGCTTGAGTTATGTGATAACTTGTGAAAATTATATGCTTATTATATAATTTATCATGGAATTGGATGGTTATGTGTTGACTTAGTCCATATGACACTCATCACATATGAGACATGTTATTTTTATTGTAATGGTACATCACGTTGCATGTGCACGGGGACATCGCATCATGTGGGTGTGTGTGTGTGTATGATTGTCGTCAACATCACACTTGATAGATGACGGATGGCTTGGAAAGTTGGGCCGAAGGCCTAGTTGAGCTGCATGGTTGCATGATAAATTGAGTCAGGGTAGCAAGAAGGGGCTAGAAGATCTCTCGGGTGTAAGGTCCAATAGTTGGAGTAGGCACTCTCTTGGTTTAGTCTATAAAGTGTGTGGGTGTACGCGGTACCTTCGGTGGAAGTTCATAAATTTCGTGTGGGTAGGTGACCCTTGATTTAAGTCCATGAACATCCACCCCAACAAAACCCTAGATTGAAAATCGTCATTTGATGGGTAACATAGATGACGGATTCATACGCATTGGCAATTGCATGCGTTAAGGAGTCGGGAAGAGCTCGGGTTGAGTTGCATGAGTGAGTCTCATCTCATTTTATTACGTGTCATAGTAATTTCCATCAGAGAGTTGCATATTCTTGATTGGAATTGTTGTGGATAGTTGTTTGTTGCATGTGAATATTTAATATGTATCTAAGAGGGAGTAACCTCTGTAAGAGATACTTTATTGAGCGTGGCTCACCCTATACAAAAAAATATTTCAGGTGTGGGATACACATCGGTGGACGGCCCTCAATTGAAGCCTCAAGGGTGAAGAGAGGCAAATTGTGACCTTTAACCTTGGTTTTTGTAAAACATTGTTAAAATTATATTTTGACATGTAAATTTAAGGTAAATGAATGTAATAGAACTTGTATGTATCAAGTTTTATATAGGAAATGATGTTAAATATATATTGGTTAGTTTTGAAAAGGTTTAGAATGGATGAAAATAAAAAATGGTTGAAATTAGAAAAATTGTGCAAAGAGTATTGGTACTATGAACCGGTACACTGCTGTCCAGAAGACGAACATTATCGGTATTGTGTACCGGTACTCTCTCTAAAATTTTTAAAATTTAAAATTATTTTTGTCATGCTTTTGACCTATGTTTTTCTTTCCTCCAATGATGTAAATGAATTAAAATGGAGAATAAATCATGGTATATTGGACTTTGGTTGGATCCAACGAATAATTGAACTTGGATTATATTTGTGGGTTACGATCTCGAATAGGGGATGGTATCTCGTACTGTCCAATTATGCGGCATTCAAGGGTATTTTCGTGGATTGATGAGTTACCAATGGTTAATAAATGACCCTCGAATTTTGGGGTGTTACAGTTTGGTATCAGAGCTTAGGTATACGAATTACCTAGGGCTTGATGGGCATTGAGTCTAGACCATTGCATTCATTGTGCATTTCATGTTATGAGTTTTACTTGCTATATGATTATGTGCTACGTGTTATGTGAACCAAATGCATAGTAGAATGTATATGGAAAGGGAAACACTAGGGTTAGAAAACATAACCTTGAGGTACGAAAAAAGAGATGAGCGGGATAGTTCAATGTGTAAATGTCTACTAGTAGGTGACATACGCTCTACTAGTGAGACAATGAGAAAATTCTCAATTTTTCAATGTTGCTCCCTACCTTGGGATACAAAGTAAAAGCTCAATTGCTATTTGACATGTGTGAAGATGGCACATAGAGGAAGGGGACGTCGAGGCGCTGGGTGGAATAACCAACCACCATCAGCCTTTGATCACCAAGCTTTTGTGGAGGCTATTGGTGAGGCGGCTGTTACTATCGCACATGCCAGTGCTTCAACCGTTACTATTGCACAAACTAGTGCAAATGTGGGCCACAGAGGCTTAAGTAACCTCTAGAAATTCAAGGCACACCAGCCTCCGGCCTTCATAGGAGGGGCGGATCCGATAGTACCTGACCCTTGATTCCGACAAGTTGACAAGGTGTTAGGGGTTATAGAGATCACCTCTTATGCCACTAAGATAACGTTAGCTACCTTTCAGCTAGAGGGAGAATCCCAATTGTGGTGGGATTGGATAAAGGCCTTAAGGAACTTAGAGGCAATGACATGAGGGGAATTCCGAGAGTTCTTCTTGGGTAAATATTTTCTGGCGTCTATTCGACAAGCTAAGGCTCGAGAGTTCTTAAACTTGAGGCAAGGAACTATGATTGTATTATAATACGTGGCTAAGTTCACGGAATTAGTCCATTTTGTTGATGATTATGTAGCCACAAACATAACCAAGGTAAGGAAGTTCGAGGATGGCTTGAAATTGTCCATTCGGAGTAAAATTTTGGGACTTCTTCTACAAGACTTTGACTTGATGGTCGAGACAGCTATGACCATTGAGAGAGAGGTGGAAGATGTATGGAATATCCAGGAAGTGGATAGACAAAAAGAAGGAGGGTCAATCCTCTTCTTCTAGTACGGGGAAGAAGCAAATGACTTCTGCTCCGTAGGGACATCATGGACATGGCCGCGACTATCAAAGTCAAGGCCAAGGTCGATTCTCCTAAGGCGGGGGAAGCTTCAGGACCACCTATTAGGCAGGTCAGAAGACTTTCTATTTATGCCTCCAGCCGGGTCATAGAAAAAGGAATTGTCTTCAACGGTAGGGATCTCAAAGTCATGAGACATTCCAGTCTCAGTCTTCGATTAGGCAGCCACATACACATTTTGTTCCTCCCTACCCCACCATGGGCCAGGGGAGCCTGTACCAATTCCAGGGCACTGCACAAGACCCTACTACTTCACATGCGGGGATTCCGCAATCAGGCCAGATGGGCCAGAGCGTGGGTGAAGGTTGAAGGCAAGGTTCACAAGCCGGGACTTCAGAGACCCAAGGACGTGTCTACGTCATCACACTTCAGACTGAGTCAGTGGATCAGTCAGTCATTCAAGGTACATATCTACTCTCTCGTTTATAGGCAAAAGTATTATTTGACTCTGGTGAATCGCATTCTTTTATTTTTGCATCATGTATGAATGATTTGGGCTTAGAGGTTAAAACATTGGAAAAAATTGTACCTATACCTAAAATACTCAAAAATTTACCACTGAGTCATTTACTCACACACCTCACATTAGAAGACATTAAACAAAATGATCGATTACCAAAACAAAGAATGACCAAAACTAGAGAAATAGGCAGGGAGCACTTGGGAGCAACGAACTGACATTTTTTTTTTGTTATGGGGTATTTAGGCTTGTGCCAATTATTTCCTCAAACTTTACTATTTTAAAGACACGTTACCTGAGAAATCAAGGTAATTAATCTTTAAAGAATATGAGAAAAATCAAATTTAAAACTATTTCTTAATAAGAGGACAAACTTAACCACTATACCACCTCTAAACATCAACATGCTGGCATGTGCCTTGGGTTGGAATCATGAACAAAGTTCCTTTCATGATCGACCAGTGGACATTTAATGTGTTGATAAGGTTAAGTAAATTGTCAAGTTGAGGCCACTGGGTCCTCTCAATTCTTCATAGCGATGTTGATAACCAAACCAGTAAACCTTAAACGTTGGTATCGGGTTAGGCCATTGGGCCGTTGACTGGTCAACTGACTTTGTCGGGCTAGTCATGTTACGATGGTGTCCAATGGTCAACCCATTAGGTCAGTCCTAATGGGCGTCTAGATTGGACCTAATTAATGCCTTGTTTTTATTTATTTTTTTCTCAATTTCGGCCTATATTTTTTGTTTTCATTTTATTTTTGATGGGCCGATGGGAACCCGGGGCTTATCATGGGGAAAAAAAAAGGTTTTTTTTTTGAGTGTAGGTATATTTTTTTAAACTTATTTTAGAGAAAATATATGGATAAATATTTTACTCTATTAAGTTCACTTTTAATAAAACTACATGTGATTAGGTACAAAATTCAAATATCATTTGAATTTTTTCACATATTTATCCTTCCTTAAATTATACATTATTTGTATTCTTTACATCTCTCTCCTCGTTACTTTCTCCATCCATGCCCTATTTTCTCTCTCTCTCTCTCCCCCTTATTTTCTCTCACCATTTCTCTTTCTCTTTATATCAACATTAAAGCAACTCAATTATACTAATCAATTATAATTGTCTTATAATACACCAAATACTAAATTTAGTATAATGGTAACGTTTTTTATGTAATGATAAAATCAATTTAGTGCATATAATTGATATAACCATGTTGTGATACTAAGTTGTGCAACTCTTTGATTTATGTAATAATTGAATGATAAAATGAGTTAGTGTATAAATTTCGTGTAATTGTTTAATGTAATTATTTGGTTTATTAGAACAAATGAGTAACTGTTTTGTGTATCATAGGGT
Organism: Ilex asprella; assembly: GCA_023539305.1. NCBI lineage: Eukaryota > Viridiplantae > Streptophyta > Magnoliopsida > Aquifoliales > Aquifoliaceae > Ilex > Ilex asprella. Next base: position 49,557,954 of record CM042185.1, on the reverse strand, counting down.
AATTGTAACTAATTTGTGTGACTGATTAGTGTAATTGTGTTGTTATAACGTTGATATAAGGAGAGAGAATAATGAAATAAGGGGAGAGGGAGTAAAAGAGAGAAAAAAATAGGGGAGAAAAATGAAAAAATTAAATCAAATCTTTACATATTTTAAAAAAATAATGTATCAATGTGAGAGATAAATAGAGATAAAATAGGGAAGAAATAATAAGAGAGTATTGAAGAGATGAGAGAGAGAGAGAGAGAGTAATGAAACAATAAATGATATTTTAGTCTTTTTTTAAAAAAAAATGCACTTAGGGTCAAATAAATTTTCTAAATGTAATTTAACTAAAATAAGTCTAAATTTTTGTACTCATTTCTAAATTATCCTAAAAAAAACCAAATGAGCATGTTTATCGGGTTGGCGAGCTGGTCATTGTTTCTCACATGGCGAGCTGGGATGGCCATGGGTGACCAATTTCGAACTGACCGATGTATCCCGAGCCAATTGGATAGAGTTATTCACACCACACAAATATTTGTTTTCATCCTATTAACTTATAAATTATAAAATTATTAAGTTCATCCGATTTATATCTATACCACTAATAATTAAGTCCACCATATTTTATACTCATTTCATTAATAACTAAACTTATCTTAATAACGAAACCTTCAAGAAGATTTTTTTCTTTACAAATTCATTCAACTGAAAATTAATAAAAGAAGAAAGAAAAATGCATAGTAGAATCAGAGTATTATTCTAACGATGAGATCTGAGAAGTTAGAGATCGGACGACAACAATTGAAGTAATTTGCATTAAAGAAACTCATAGTAGAATATAGTTAAGTATATTTTGTGTATAAACCAGGTGTGATGGATATATAAAATAATTATAAAATCATAAGTATTGAGATAAATTTTGTTATTAATGGGATGAATTTAGTTACTAGTGTCATAAGTATAAAAAGAGCGAACTTAGTAGTTTTATGGTTTTTAATTTAATGGGGGTGATAACAAAGATTTGTGAGGTGGAAATAATTCCACCCATTATATTTTATCTCTCACGCAGATGCAAATCACATGATAAAATATAAGACAAGAAGACAAAAATAATAGTATTGTAAGAGTAATGCTATTGGGATTTAAAAAATTAACTTAATGATACAACAGTGACATGATTTAATAATATTATTGTGGTTGTTCACCCGAGCTGACAGGTAAAAAATATTGGATTGCATCTTCTGAGCTGATTAGTTATATACTACCAATTTCTTGGCCGACTCTACCAATTTATTCAAAAAAACATAATAACAAAACTTGAATATAAAATTTGATAAATACTTTTGCATCTCAAACGGTAATAATATAAATAATATATTTAATGATTTAAATTTTAAATTTTAAATTTTATTTTAAAACTTAGTAGGGTCTAATTTAAAATTTTGCTTTAGACCCTATTTCGTGTCGGGCCACCTTTGTGTGCTCTAATAGTATTGGTATGACCGTAATTTTTAGACTTTTTCACTCGAACTCTATCACTGGACACATTCTTAATTTAATAAATTAGGTCAATTTTTTAATATCTCAATAGCATTACTCATTTTACGAAAATGTTGTGATAGTGATTTCTATATTATATAATCCTTTTCAAGAACTAAATTCTAAGTTAACGCTAGTAATGATTAGAACATGGGCCTCTTCTATTCCAAGTCCAGAAACATTAGAGATGTTAGTTATGTCGATAATGAGTGCAGTGCAGTCTTTAACCTACTCTATGTTCAACTTAATGGGCATTCATCTAATTAGACACGTCTTTTTTGATATTTAAACAAAATTTATTGCATTGTCCAAGCAATTGATTATGTTCAAAACCAAAGCGTTGCTACAAATTTTTTGGAGATTTTTTTTTTAAAGAAATTGCAAATTAAAACAGAAGCCAAAATAGAATTGGGAGTACATTTCATGAGACTGCTTTAATAATCCCACACCTAGCTAATTATCTATGCAAGAACTCGTTACTTTTTTTTTTCTTGGCTACCTAAAGTATTGTAGAAGAGAATCTCAAGGGTGGCTAGTTAAAGTAGTCTTAGGAATGAGCTATAAACTTACATATTTTGAGTTCGAATATTGACAAATCCTTAAAGTCAGATTATGAGAGATTTATCTCTCATCAATATCTTAATCCCGACATGAATGACTTACCTTTGATCGAATTGGGGATGAACTAACAAAAGTGCGCACAAGTTAGCTCGAATATCCCTAAACATTAAAAAGAAAAAAGAAAAAAAAAAAGGAGATCAACTGACACTACTGGTTTGGTGGTTCAATCACTTTTAGTGACCCGTTTAAAGTTCTCCTCTAACTTTTATTAGGTTGGCAAGTGGAATTCAATTGGCAAAAACTCTCGTTGCTCCTACTGGCTATTCTATGGTGTAAAGATTAGACTATGACTCGAGTCGCCTACGATTTCTCATCGCCTAGAACCCGACTGGTGGGCTTCCCTTAGGGGTTCGGGCTATTATGGTTATGCCCAGATAAAAATTTCGTCTCAAATCATTAATCAGGATCATAATTAAATGTAACTATTGAATTTATTGTATGTTCTAATATTATATCTAGTCCACTTTCAACCTAACTATTAGATCCCCCTCATCTTGGTAAGCATGTTTTTGTATGTCGGTCTTTTTACTGGATTATCAGTATGACTATTCTTAGTTAGAATTGGCCACGTGGCCTTACTATTTTTTTTTTTGGGACAAGTCAAGTGGGATTATTAAATATGACAATTAAGACTATGTTGGACCATACTAAAGATTGGAGCTGGCAGTGACCAAAGGGAAATAAAGGCTGGTGGCCCCACCACTGTCCTCCCAACAAAATACCAAATCTGGGCCCATAAACAACTTTGCTTTGCTTTGCTCATCACGAACACACAAAATTTTCAATTCTAGCTTTTTCCAAGTGGGCCCCATTTTTTGTCTTCGCATATCAAATCGGTGAGGATACCCCATCACAAGCCCATAGGCCCACACTTGTTTTTATAAAAAAGGCCCACAGGACCTGCTCGCCTTCGTTTGATTTACCAAAATGCCCTTACATTGAAGGTCAGTGAGTGGCTTATAGTCACCGTCCTCGCTGTTGGACTTGAAGATTATAAGTTCAAAGCGTAGTTGTCCTCCTGTCTTTTAATAGTGTCCGACAAAAACCAAAAAAAAAAGTACGCATCCATTACATGAATGAAATTAGAGCATTTCCAAATTAGTTGCCTTTTTTTTTTTTACTTTTTTGTTTTTATTTTAAATTTTTTAGGTCCTAAGAAAAATTTCAAGATTTTGATGAGTAAAAACTTGCAAATTAGTGTCGTATCCTAACAACAAAATTGAGATTACGATGTCCTAATAATAGAATTGTAAACTCAGACATCTTAAGTTAGAATATTGACAATTGCATTGGATTAGGTCATGAGTGATTTATCCCTTATTAATAATCTAGTCCCGACATAAATGGTCTGTTTTTAACCTAACTGCAGAAAAAATTAGTTGAAATGCGCATAAGTTAATCTAGACATCCTTGACCGTTGAAGTAAAAAAAAAAGATAAGTAACATATGCATTAGATTTGTTATAACAGCATTTAAGTATAAATTATCCCCTATAAATTTAATTGGAACTTGTAATATATAAGCAAGTTTCCATCAATACACTGAGTAATACTTATCAAAAAATAATTATCATTGAGAAAAAATTAGATGAAAGCACAATAAATGAGTTCCAAAACTAGAAATAAATATTAATCATGTTGTGTCAAAATTTGTTCAACTCATATTTAAAATATGAGTACTGCTACACTGACCAAATTTTGGGACTAAATTTGTAGCTCAAATGATATGGCAACATATTATTTGATGTTTTTATTAGGACTCAAATGACTTTGCACCAAACAAAGAAGCCCAACTCAACTGTCATGTCATTTGGGCTCTAAATTTGGTCAGTGTAACATTACTCTTAAAACATTCACAATTTTGTATAGTCGAGTTCATGTCATATACAACTATACAAGTAATATTTAGTGGGCTCATATCGTGTTTTCCCTTGTTTATATTAGTTTGTTTATTCAATAAGTCTAATGGGTCCACCTCTTTATCACCTAAATCCATTTAGGCCAAATTAAAACTGGTTAATTATGTGTCAATTTTGTTTTAACACTATTGAACTCAAGTTATAATGGTCAGCTCATAACTTAAAGAAATAGTCCTTTGCCGTAACAAAAAAAAACATATTTCTAACCGAATCATGAAGATATATATTTGTTGTTGTTGGGTCTTAGATCGTGAAGGAAGTTAATGACTCATTTATCCAAGACTTTTCGGTGAATAACTTGATTTTGATACCCATGTGGACCTAGAGGAACCGAATGGCTACGTGGGCAAATGAACGCAGACGGCAAAGGACGAGCATTGAATGGTATAATTGAAGGATCATGAAGCCACAACTACCATTGCCCACATGAAGGACAGTGTTCTGTTCTATGCATGATTGGACTACAAGTAATGGAAGTTACAGCTTTTGGGTTACCCACTCCAAACCGAATCATGAGGTTAGAATCGAAAATAGATCCTATCGTGGCAGTTCGTCTTTGGTGTAGTTAGTTTAATTCATACATAACCTATTTATAATTGTACATACTGTATTGTCGAATTAACATTTTGTATAGTCGGGTTAGTGTCAATTAACTTTTAAAATAATTTATCAAGTCAATTCGTTTATAACCCGAACAACGTAAAATGTTCTAGTGAATGAAACCGATCGATTCCAAGGCAGAAATGAGACTGCTGCAACAAGTTATTGAGAGAAGAGGAGCAGTATAGTTGTTATACTTTAGGAAAGAAATTTTATCCAAGTTCAGATCTCACCAGTAAACCTTTACTTCGGGTGCAACCCTCCACGTTCGCTCATGTGAAAATTATTCAAAGCTTGATGCCCGGGTAGGTTCGGGTGGCCCGTAGGAAGCTCATTCTCTCGTCATGAGATAAAACTCTTTTTAATTTTTATTCAACAATCAAGAGTGTTTGGATTAACTTACGTACACTTCGATTAATTTTCTTTCCAATTTGATCAAAAACAAGTTATCCACGCCGAGACAAAAATACTCATGAGAAATAAATCTCTCACGATCTGTTGAATGTCTTCAGATATCCATATAATTCTTAGACTGAATTGACTCTTTCTTGATGCTCGCCGACAGTGAGTCTCAAGTAGACATCAGAGAGCCTATTAAGGTGAGTTGCATAAGGCGTAGCTGGTCATGAAAAAGCAACTAATTAAATGTTTCTAATTAATTGGACATTGAACAATGCTGTGCAAAAACTGTACTGTGTTGGCATCAACGATGTGTGGTCATAGTCATATCCATTGCACTCTTTTTTTTTAATGGTCAAGAAGTATACGGGTCAGCTTATGCATATCTAGATTAATCTATTTTTTGATTTAATCAAAAACAAGTTATGTACGTCAGGAGTAGAATATTCATAAAAGATAAATCTCTCATAGTCTGACTCTAAGAAATTTTCAAGTTTCGAATTCAGGACATCTGATTTTATAACTCGTTTTAGTTATCACTTGCGCTACTCCTTAAAATTATATTCGTTATAATATCTTCGAGCAATTACATTTCTACCTTTCTTGCGAAGGAAAAAATTGGGTCAATGACACTGTACACTAAGAATTTGCTAATGTTAGTTGTGTTGATTCTAGGTAAAAGAACACCCACCCTTATTCAAGTTAAAACTTGAGTAACTTGCTTTCTAGCAAAGGAAAAAATTGGGTCCATGACACTGTACACTACGAATTTGCTAGCGTTAGTCGTGTTGTTTCTAGGTAAATAACACCTTCCCTTAGTCAAGTTAAAAATGAGTAACATGAATACGTACGCATGAGTTTGTTTCGTGGTTGGATAAGAATAACGTACTAATTTGTATATTTTGAGTTTGAGTCATCTTGAACATATAAAATTCAAATTTAACTTTTGCAAGAGGTTTATATTAGGACGATTATTCCCTTAAACCAAACAAAAAATCCCAAATCAAATCATATATGTAACCAGAATAAAACTGTTTAGAGGGACAGTTTAAGGACAGTTTTTCTGTGATTAGCGAGTCCATTGTCCTCCCCAAGATCAATGTGTCAACGATGGTTTAAAGTAGAAAGAAAATGCAGGAACTGTTTAGAGGGGCTTTAGTGAATGTTGGTACATCTTAATAATTATATATTATATATAATTTATTGTAGAACCGATGTTCTTTATCAGCAACAACATGCCAGCTTTGATAACTTGGATAATACCTAGTCGTCGTATATGAAAAACTAAAAATATAAAACCAAAGCAATATTATTAATAAAGATATTTGAGGTTTATAACACGTCATTATATTAATATATGATAGAGAAATCACAGGCTGATTATTTGAGATTTCTCTTTACTTGATTAATTCTGTTTATAGAAAACATTGTACAACTCTCCTTGAGTTTAGGCACTGATTCCTTGTAATTACTATTATGTTCTATGTCTGTCATTATTTCCTTTGTAATCATAGTCAACTTATCTCTGTATAAATATGATATAAAGTAATGGAAACAATTGAGCTTTTCCAAAACCTTTTCATCGTGTAAAATTTTATATGGTATCAGAGCCATCTAATACTCAAACGAGTTTCTCAATGGCTGATTCTAGCTCCTCTACTCTCACCTCATCTGAGAGCAGCCCTGTTATCAGTTCCCTTCCACCACCCTCCGATTCTAATACCATCCTGATCTTCATTAATACAGCAGCCCAAGCACCTTTGAAGCTTACCCCTAACAACTTCTTGTCTTGACATGCTCAATGGAATGCACTCCTGATAGGTTACAACCTCAAAGGGTTTCTCGATGGTTCTTTCCCCTGTCCCTCGGCAATGGTTACTGAAAACGAAAAAGAGAGGTTGAACCTTACCTATGTCACATGGGTTCGTCAAGATCAGTTGCTTCTCAGCGCTATTCGTGCCTCTCTTTCCAACAAACTTCATCCGTTCGCAGCCTCGGCTAAGACGTCTCAGGAAGTGTGGTCTCGTCTCTCTACCACCTATGCCAAGCCCTTACGCGCGAGAATCCTACGAATAAAGGATAATCTCAACTCTCCTCAAGCTGGTCGCAGCATTACCGACTACATGCAACATGTAAAAAGTGTCGCTGATGAGTTATCTATGATTCGCACCGTTCCAGTTGAAGAAGAAGACTTGGTCTTTGCCATTCTCAATGGCTTAGATCCTGAGTTCAAAGACATTTCAGCAGCAGTTTGCGCTCGTGACAGTGATATTTCCATTGAAGAGCTTCATGAGAAACTATCTGAACATGAAGCTTTTCTCAAACGATGCTCCCAACGTTCCGAAGATGCTTCAATTACCGCTAATGTTGCTAGCAAGGTGGGATCTTAGTCACGAAACAACAATAAATCTAGCAGGTTTAACAACGCTGGAAATTCCAACAGACAGGGTCATTTTCAAAAGAAAAATCAGAATTCCAACAGCCCCAAAAATCAAAATTCTCAAACAATTGTTTGCCAATGGTGTGAGCAACAGGGTCATGTCGCTCGCACGTGCCAGTATCTCCGACCTTCTGGCTATGGTGGCTTTGGCTCCAATCCACGTGCTTATTTTGCTGGTCAACCTAGCGCATCTCCTGTCAACTGGTTGGTCGACTCCGGTGCATCTCACCATGTCACTGCAGACTTGAATAATCTCTCCCTCCATTCAGATTATGAGAGTCCTGATGACATGGTCATAGGCGATGGTAAAAGGCTTCCCATCACCCATACTGGTTCCACAAATCTACCCTCACCTTCAAAACATTTCTTGTTGAATGATGTGTTTTGTGTTCCTAGCATGAAAAAGAATCTTATTTCTGTTTTCCAAATTTTGTCGTTCTAATAATGCATCTGTTGATTTCTTACCATCTTCTTTTGTTGTGAAGGATCTTCACACGGGGGCATCTCTAGTGCAAGGGCGGAACAGAGATGGAATTTATGAGTGGCCATCGCATGCACCTCCTCAATCCTTCTCGTCATCCACTTCATTGTCGCCCATTCTCTCCTTCGCCCGTGTCAAGACCACTCTCCAAGATTGGCATAATCGCCTCGGCCACCCTTCTTCGAAAGTCTTAAAACATATTGTCTCTTCAAATGTTTTACCTATCTCTTCTAGTCAAGAATTTCTTTGTAATTCCTTCAAGTGTAACAAAGCTCACAAACTTCCATTTCACTTATCTACACTGCAAAGTAATTCTCCCCTTGAATTGATTTATTCTGATGTTTGGGGACCTTTCCCCGTTCAATCCATTGATGGTTTTCGTTACTACATTATATTTGTTGACCATTTCACCAAATACATATGGTTATATCCCCTAAAGAAAAAATCTGGTGTCCCAAATGTCTTCATTAAATTTAAATTGGTGGTTGAAAAATTCTTTAATCGACCAATCATCTCCATTTATTCCGATGGTGGCAGTGAGTTTCACAAACTCAAACCTTTCTTTGAGTCTAATGGTGTTACTCATCTCCTTACTCCACCCCATACTCCGGAACATAATGGTTCCGCTGAAAGACGACATCGTCATGTTGTTGAAACTGGACTAACGTTACTTAGTCAAGCCTCTCTTCCTTTGCGTTTTTGGTCATATGCGTTTCCTACTGCTGTCTATTTAATAAATAGAATGCCCACTCCAATTCTTTCCTTTCAATCACCTTTTCACAAACTCCATGGAAACCTTCCCAATTACTCCAAACTACGCACCTTTGGTTGCCTTTGTTACCCTTTGCTTAAGCCTTACAATAAGCATAACTTGGAACCAAAATCCAAACCTTTCATTTTCTTAGGTTATCTTCCGACACAAAGTGCCTTTCGCTGCCTTGAACCTCATTCTTCCCGAATCTATGTTTCTCGGCATGTTACCTTCGTCGAAAATGTCTTTCCTTATGCGTCTCTTGAGCCAAATCTTCAACGACTGAATCTTAATGATTTGTCTCATTGGTTGTTACCAAATTCCAGTAACTCCCCTTATTTTGTGGTCCCCAACAATACCTCCTTTTCTGTTCCCCAAAATCAGCCACCTACTAATTTGGTTGTCACTGAAAATCTGGACAGTCAATCCCTTCCTTTCGCAACTAATTTTGGAAAGTCTCCCTCTTTGCCTTTCTCTCAAACTCGTCCAGCTTCAATCTCTCCTACTTCCACTGATTGTGCATCTCTCTCCATGCCTGGCAATGACCACTCATCACCATCCTCTTCGGCCTTAGCAGGTGCACCCGAGCGTGATCTCCTTGACGCATCTGAAGGAGCAAGTACTCAAGATGTTGCAAGGCTTCTTGACCCTCCTCCACAAGTCACTACCCGTTCTCAAAATAATATTTTCAAACCCAAGAAATTACTTTCTCTGGTTTCCCATCTTCCCTCACCTGAAATACCCGAACCCACTGCTCTGTCACAAACCTTAAAAATTCCAGACTGGCGTCAGGCCATGTCAGAGGAATTTGACACTCTTCTTCACAATGGGACATGGGAGCTTGTCCCCTCTACCAATGGTCAAAACCTAGTAGGATGCAAATGGGTTTTCCGAGTCAAACGCCACCCTGATGGTTCGGTAGCTCGATATTAGGCCCGCCTTGTCGCTAAGGGTTTTCACCAACGGCCGAGTATCGACTACAACGACACCTCCAGTCCGGTAGTCAAACCGGTTACAATTAGAATTGTTCTCTCCCTTGCCATCTCTAAGGGTTAGCCTCTCCGACAAATGGACATCAATAATGCATTCCTTCATGGTAATTTATCTGAAGAAGTATTTATGTCTCAACCCCCTAGCTTTGTTGATCAAACCTATCCTTCTCATGTGTGCAAACTTCGTAAAGCCCTCTATGGTCTCAAGCAAGCCCCTCGAGCGTGGTACACTGAGTTAAAAGGTTTCTTGCTCTCATTTGGTTTTGTTAACTCCAAATCTGATGCCTCCTTGTTCATCTACTCTCATGGACAAACTGTTCTCTACCTGCTTGTGTACGTCGATGACTTGATTCTTACCGGCAACAACACTACTGCTGTCACTGCTTTTGTAAGTAATTGGGGTCTCATTTTTCAGTCAAGGATCTCGGCACCCTGAATTACTTCCTCAGTGTTGAGGTAATTCCCACTCCCACTGGATTATTTTTATCTCAACAGAAATATATTCAGGATATCTTAGATCGGACTGGAATGTTAAGCGCTAAGGATGTTCACTCTCCACTCTCTACTAGTGCCTCTCTCTCACTACACGATGGTTCCAATCTCTCCGATGTTACTAGCTACCGCCGAGCTATTGGGAGCTTGCAATATCTCTCCCTCACCCGTCCAGATATTGCTTTTGCCGTTAACCGACTCTCTCAATTCATGCATAAGCCCACGGAGACACATTGGGCAGCTACAAAGCGGCTTCTTCGCTACCTGAAATCAACCATTGATTACGAGTTGCATCTCCATAAGAAGTCTCCTCTTCATCTTCATGCCTTTTCCGATGCGAACTAGGCCGGAAACAAAGACGACCGCACCTGTACTAGTGCCTATGTTGTCTATCTCGGCTGCAATCCCATCTCCTAGAGCTCCAAGAAGCAACAATCCGTTGCTCGCTCTTCTACTAAAGCCGAATACAGGTCTGTTGCTGCTACTGCTGTGGAGCTCTCCTGGATTCGTTCTCTCCTCTCCGAGTTGCACATTCCTCCTACTCAAACTCCGGTAATCTACTGTGATAATATTGGTGCAACCTATCTATGTGCAAACCCTGTGTTTCACTCCCGAATGAAGCACATTGCCATAGATTTTCATTTTGTTCGTGACAAGGTTGCCAATGGCGAACTACGTATATCTCATGTTTCCACCCAAGCCCAACTAGCAGATGCTCTGATGAAACCACGCTCTCGACAGCGACTTGAGTTTCTTCGTCCCAAACTTAGTGTTGCTCAAAGGTCCACCAATTTGCAGGGGCATGATAGAGAAATCACGGGCTGATTATTTGAGATTTCTCTTTACTTGATTAATTTTGTTTATAGAAAACATTGTACAACTCTCCTTGAGTTTAGGCACTGATTCCTTGTAATTATTACTATGTTCTATGTCTGTCATTATTTCCTTTGTAATCATAGTCAACTTATCTCTGTATAAATATGATACAAAGTAATGGAAACAATTGAACTTTTCCAAAACCTTTTCTTTGTGTAAAAGTTTATAATATATTAAACCAAATTTTTATATCTAAATAACATTAATCGTTGATAATGTGAGAATATAATGGTTAATAGTAATTCTACATAGACAGATGTATCTAATGCACATAAGACACTGACATAATAGTGTGGCAGTTTACCTAGTAAAAGGTTTTGAGGGCTGTCAATCTACAGGTGTCTTTAGGGCTGTCAACCCTATCATAACGTTATGTTTTTATATCGTATCATTTTTAGTAATATTATTTTTATGTTAGGTTACTTTATATAATTTGTGTCAATATTCATGCTAATATAAAATTATTTAATTCGACAACAATTCAATTATATTATAAAATTATAAAATTCAAAAAAAAATATAAAATTCTTAATTTTTATCTACAATACCAAATAAATACTTATTTTTTACCTATAGTACTTGTTAATCGTATTATTCATACTGAACTTTAATTTAATATATTTATTATTTGTGTCAAGTAATCATATTATTTTCGAATTTTATGTCGAATCAGATATAAGTTCTTGTTAATGTGTCTTATCGTATTCTTAAAACATATGAACTATGCCATATCCAATTTATTTATGATTGTATATAGTTATATTTTTTAATTATGTTAGTTTGTGATTATTTAGATTTATGTTGACCAATAGACTTTTGGTCTAATGGTATTTCTTATATTGTGAAAAGTTTGTATTTTTAAAGTCAATGGTTCAAGTCCTCTCTCTCCTTTCCCTTTCCAATATATACATATATATATATATATATATAGATATATAGATTTATGTTGACTTGGTTGCTAAGTACACTTAAGGAGCAACTTATGTATAATTTGAATCCATTTTTACCATTAACTTTGGGTTATGTTATTGAGATTTGATTTGTTGACTTAATGATATGTTAAGTGATAGAGTTCAATAAAAAAGCTTAAGAATTACATTCAAAGCACTACTATTGGATCATATCACTATCATATTATTGGATTAATAAATTACGTCAATTTTTTAGATTTCAATAACATTACTCATTAATATTTTATTAATTTTTTTGTTGACGGATTGGTGTATTGTGTTAAGAATGATTAACCTTAAAGTTGTTGGTCCTTTTAAAGAGGTGGAGAAAAGTGACAATATAACAATATTTTATTATGGGTTGTTCCATAACACCACTTAAGATTTAAAATTAAATATTTTAAGCATTTAATCAATTAAACATGTTTGATAACTTAAAATTTACTTACTTATCATTTAGTGCTGAAAATATTTGTTAGTTAGAATTTTATAAATTCCTTATAATGAACAAATATGCAATCAATATATTTTACATTTTTAACTTCTCAATACCCATTTTTCACCACTATTACCACCATTGTGACGCTGTCACCACTATCATTCTATCATTGTCACCACCTCTACCACCATTGTGTCATCACAGCCACCACCACTATTTCCACCACTATTACCACGATTATGTTGCCGCCACCACCACAATCATTGGGTCACCGTTATTGTCATCATCATTGTGTCACCACTATATTGCCGCCGCCACCACCACCACTACTATTGTGATGATGGTAATGGGAATAAGGTAGATGCGGTAGATGGTAAGGTAGTGGAAATAAGGTAGATGATTAAAAAAATTATAAAATTAAAATGATAATAATTTTCAGATTTCAGCTCTTTATATTTATCAAATAATTTGATTCAACTCAATACTTAAATTTCAGTAGATACAAAACAGTTTATAAATTAAAAAATTCAGCATTCAATTAAAATTCATCATTTATGGTGTTTGATCAAATTAAAAATTGAACCCTAAAAAACTGAGTGCTAAATTTTTTAATTCACAAAATGTTTCGTATCAACTGGAATTTAAGTATTGAATTGAATCAAATTGTGTTTGACAAATATAAAGAGCTAAAATCTAAAAATTATTATTATTTTAGTTTTTCCATTGTTTTTAATTATGTCTCTACACGTACCTTATTTGTACCATCACCATCAGAATGGTAGCAGTGGTAGCTGCGGCAGTGACACAATGGTGGTGGCCCTGGTGGTGGCGGGGCGATGACACAACGATAGTGGCAGTGGCGGTGACGGTGGTGGGTATTAAAAAGTTAAGAGTATAAAATACATTGAGTGTATATTTATCCATTATGAGAAATTGATAAAATCTTTACTGACTAATATTTTCAACATTAAATGATAAGTAGGTTGCTTGTTACTAAAAATTTTAGCATATTTTTTAAGAAATACTTAAAATATTAAGAGATATGAGTTTTAAGTTTATCAAATGAGTTATATTAAGTACTTTTTTTATCATATTTATTAAGTGTTTAAAACATTCAATTTTAAATCTTATGTGGTGTTATCAAACAGGTTATGTCTAATAATCTTTCCCATCATGCAATTTTTTACCCAAGTAAGATTTTCCCCTCCAATATTATTCTCTCGCCAAATGTTGATACAATACATGGTAATAAATTCATTTTAATCTTCATGGGAGGTACAGATGTGCTTTAAAAAAAAAGTAATGCTACATAAATTTAAAAATTAGACTTAAAAATTATACTTAATAATTATAATAATTGATTTCACCATGGGTCCCAGTATTTATTGGGAACCACTATCTATTCAATAATTGTGATTATCAAATTTAATTTTTAAATTCATGTAACATTACTGTTAAAAAAAATAAAGTACAAAACTATGTCAACTAAAAAAATTAATTATTTAGAGTAGTTGATAAAAGCTTATATACAGCATGTAACCACACACATAAAAAGTGTATTTCTGTCATTTGATTTTATCTATTATTCCGATCCAATTAATATGTTTATCCCATCTTTACCTTTCTTTTCTCTCTCTCTCTCTCTCTCTCTCTCTCTCTCTCTCTCCTTCCTGTGTAAGTTGTGTTATATATAAAGAGCAGAAGCTACACTCTTCTTTGCTGATATCAGTCAGAAATGGGTCGATCACCATGCTGTGATAAGGTTGGTCTAAAGAAAGGGCCATGGACGCCTGAAGAAGATCAGAAACTCTTGGCTTACATTGAAGAACACGGCCATGGAAGCTGGCGTGCCTTGCCGATAAAAGCAGGTGATTACTCAGATACTTCTTTAATAATCATATCATATTAAAACTGTTCAATATGGTGAACTAATACAGCTTTATTAACACAATTTTTGCTGTTTCTATAGGCCTTCAGAGATGTGGGAAGAGTTGCAGACTAAGGTGGACTAATTACCTTAGGCCTGATATTAAGAGAGGAAAGTTCAGCTTACAGGAAGAACAAACCATCATTCAACTCCATGCCCTTTTAGGGAACAGGTTCAGTATATATATAATTTCTTCCTTTGCATGTATCTCCATTTCCTAATGATCTATGTTCTTTGCAAAAAGTGAAGATAATTTGAAACTTTTCTGTATCCCCCCCCCCCCAAAAAAAAAAAACCAAAACCTCAATCTTGAATTTCAATCATTCGGGTTTTCTTGGAAATTAATCCATTTTTCAGGGACTTCCTGAATTCCACGAGAGAACTTTTTTTAGCATAGCGAACGCTTAGAGTTTTCTGTACTCGTACATTTCTCGAAATTTTTCTCACCTCCTTTTAAATTTGAACTCCAATCTGGAACTTAGCAAACCCTTTCAGATTGTTGGTTAAGATAGATGCATCAAATTACTCCATTATTGCAGAAAGAGTACAAGACCATGTTTATTTTTCATATGTACGCAAAATTTTGTGTCAGAGTTTTAATGTGCTCTCTCAATTACTCTTCACTGAACAGTCTTGCTCATTTACCCACCCAGGGGTACAAATTCTGACCAAAAATTTTGAAACTGGGTATCTACCAGTATGCATAATTCACTGTGAGAGACATTCAATTACTGTCAAATTAGAATTTAATATTTGGCTATGAATAACAAAAGGGTTTTTTTTGTTTTTTTTTTTGTATTTTTCCACAACATGACACAGAAAATGAGGCATATTTCTTGTACATCGTTCTCGGAATTTTTGTCTGTATAGGTAGGTTAAGAGAACTATGTGGGTGGGAATTGCTTGTCGAACTGATAGGTAGAATCAAGGGTTTTGTTTTGTTCTTGTAGTGACGCACTGTCTTTTGTATGTTGTCTTGTCCTCAGGTGGTCGGCCATAGCCACTCACTTGCCCAAGAGAACAGACAATGAGATCAAGAACTACTGGAACACTCATCTTAAGAAAAGGCTGGCGAAAATGGGGATTGACCCAGTGACCCACAAACCCAAAAACGATGCACTCATGTCCAGTGATGGCCAGTCCAAGAATGCTGCTAATCTTAGCCACATGGCTCAGTGGGAAAGTGCCCGGCTCGAAGCAGAAGCAAGGCTGGTTAGGCAGTCAAAGCTACGTTCAAATTCACTTCAGAATCCTCTCGGGTCGCCGGAACTTGTCCCGACTTCTAGCCCGATTAACAAGCCGGTGGCCGGACCACCGAGGTGTCTTGATATACTAAAAGCTTGGAATGGTACTTGGACTAAGCCAAATGAAAGTGGCAGTGGTGGTGTCGGTGTTGGTATTAGTCTGACAGTTGCCGGAATCGGCAACGACCTCGAGTCTCCGACTTCTACACTAAGCTTCTCCGAGAATGCGCCACCGACTGCCACCACAGGAATTGGAGAGAGCTCCACCACTTTCATTGAGTTTGTTGGCAATTCAGGGTCTTGTGAAGAGGGTGGAGTACCGAAAGAAGAAAGTGAAGAAGATTGGAAAGGGTTTGGAAGCTCAATCCATTTGCATGAGTACAAAGATGGAATGGACAGTTCAATTTCAATGTCCTTCACTTCTGGACTTCATGATATGCCAATCTCCATGGAAAGTACATGGCCTCCTCCTGCATCACTCAGGTCTGATAACGAGCATGTTCCTACAGGCAATTTTGTGGAGAGGTTCACTGACCTTTTGCTTAATAATTCCGGTGGCCGGAGCTTCTCCGAGGGTGGTGGAGAGTCCGACGATGGTAGTGGTAGTGGTAGTGGTAGTGGCAGTGGCAGTGGCAGTGACTACTACGAAGATAACAAGAATTACTGGAACAGTATTCTTAATTTGGTCAATTCTTCTCCATCTGATTCACCTTTGTTCTAAAAGGATCCGTTTGAGAGGAAAAAAAAAATAGCTTCATGTTATTCAACAGTGTCACAGCCATTGGAGATCAAACTGCATTTTCATTAGAACTGAGGAAAAATCATGTAGACTCTCTCTCTCTCTCTCTCTCATCTGATGTGAATTGTCAATAGCTCAGTGTGTTCAGGCAAGTTAATTGCAATATTGATCAAAATAATAATAATGTTCTTATGCCTCATTAAGTTGCACGATTTCATCCTTATGTAATGTCAAAAGAAGCAATCCTAAGGTTGCTCAAGTAATAATATAAACGAGTTTGAAATTTAAACGTATTAAATTTAAATTTTAGCGACTTTTAAAGTAAGGTCATGAGGAATTTATCCCCGATGAATATCCTAGTTTCAGCGTGAATTATCTGTCTTTCACCAGACCGGATAAGAAATTAATCGAAATATGTGTAAATTAGTTCGAACACCTTTAACCGTTAAATAAAAAAAAACAGTAATGTCAAGAGAAGCCAACTCAGTTTGATTCAACTCAGTTAAAGCTTACAAATTTCAGTATATCTGTCCTTTTTTTATGTTAATTATTCCTTCTATGGTCTCCACAGTAGAGAAAGTCTCATGGATGTACATACAGACTAATACTGATATAATTATAGAAAAGGAAATAACAAAGTAGCCCGTAAACAATTCTTGGTGTCGATTATCGAAATTATGGACATGTTCCAATGAATGATGCATTAACTATGGACTTTACTGCTGTTGGTTTCACGTCACATTCTTGCTTAGAAGAAATATCCAAACGCTATCCAGAAAGTTTAAAATAAAGGGAAACCCTTCAGAAAAGAAATGAAAAAACACCTATAATCAAAACAATAGACTTCATTTCAACCACAAGAATGCATAATATACATATATATATATTTAGAGATAGAGAGAGAGAAGCAGATACAGAATCACTTTGGCTTTCACTTAAAAAAATATTTTGGCATGGTGAATGATCTTTGGTGATTTTGGAGTAAAATGGTCCATCTCTAAAATAGACATGGGTATATATATGTGTGTGTGTGTGCATACATATATCCAGCAATGAGATTTGGTTGTTGGTAGATGGCAACACTTATGTATATAGGTCTTTTTTAGTCTTCATGATGACAAGCTAATAGTGACAAACTAATTTGATATATGACTACGAAAATCTTTGTAGACCAGAATTATTAGTAATCAATGGGGTCATGCTTTGGAAATTTAATCTTGCTTATTATCTTGTTGAGCTTTCCTCAATCATATGACCACATTTTCCCACAAGTAGTTTCATTTTTCTTGGACCCCAAACAAGTACAGAAGCACCTGTTCAAGTATTATAATAAAATGCAACTAACTTAATTTTAATGGTCCATTCTTTCTTGGTTGATGCTTAAAATGCATCAACAATTATCATAAATTCTTAGTTTGACAACTTTAAAAGAATAGTTAATGCTGCTATCTGAGGAAATTAAAACAAATAACTCCGTGACGTAGTTTAAGTAATAATAAAGCCAAGATGTAAATTTAAATATCTTGAGTTAAAATTTGGCAATTCCTTGGGACCAGGCGATAAATGATTTATCCCTCATAAATATGTTAATTCCAACATGATTGACTGTCTTTGATTGGACTGAAGTGGGGATTAATCGAGATACACGTAAATTAACTTAGATATTTTTTACCGTTGAAAAAAAAAACAAATTAAAACAAATTATTTCATGACAAAGACTAATAATCAGAAACACTATTCATTATCATGAGTGACCTGATTGATGGCCTGTCTATCATCTGATAAAGAAATGAGACCAAGTTGTTATCCCTAGGGTTAGGGTTCTAAAAATATCTAACGTTTGGTAACGAAACGAGACCACATGACTATCACTGGGGTTAGGGTTTTAATAATATGAAAGCATTATTTGATAACGGTTACCATAATCTCATTTGACTTCATTCTTTGTATAGATATGTCTTTGATCGAACCAAGAAAAAAAATTAGTTGAAATATGCGTAAATTAGTTTACATACTCTTAACGGTAATATCCAAAAAAAAAAAAGATCGAGAATAAACAGACAAACTAATAAAAATATCAAATAAACAACTTCTCGTTGTTTTCGGAAAGTAACCAAATAAACTTTCAGCCTCGAATGGTTATGAATTAGGGTAACGAATTACGTTACAAATCCATTTTACTGGTTTGGAGTAAATGATAGAGTTGGACAAATACATATACCAACAGAAAATAATGAAGCATGGCTACTATGCAGCCTTTAGGTTGCATTATTGAACTGCCAGTGATCAAGACCAAACAGTTTAACCATAAAATTATTGAATGGTTCTCCCACTAATAGAGTCTTAATAAGAAAAATAACAGCAAGTGCATTGAATGAGATCCAAGCCCCATATTTAATATGCTATCTCTCTCACCTGTGGGGGAGAAACACCGTTCTTATAAATTCGACAAAACAAAGGAAAATACCAAACAAACTAACTAACATAAACAAACCACACAAACTAGTACCCACTGAACCATACATATCATAACGGATTAGTACCGCATACTCGGCATCTCAAACTTATCGAGACGTAAAATACCTCTTAGTTGTCGGGGTATGTGTGCATTACCCAAGTACATGGTTGTCTATAGAGGGGTACTTATATTTATTCACAATGTATAGAATATACTTCTACGTAATTAGGATTACTTGAAATCATATACAAAGGGCTTTCAAATGTATATAATAAAACAGAAGTTTGTTTGAATTTTATCCTAATTATATTTTTTTCCTCAAAATTATCACCAATCACTTACCTCACTTATCATCCATTTGTCAGACTCAAACGTTAAATCGCATCACTCATTTCTATTACATGTTTAATCATTTATATATTTTTTCTTTAAAAATATCACATCACTTATTTCTATCATATATTTAATCATTTAATATTTGATTAATTTGTAGCTGATATATTTTAAAAAAATTTAATATAATAAGATCGATTTTTTGAACGCTCAAATTTTATATTTTATGACTAGTACAGTATTATTGGAGAGCTAGAGTTCGAATCCCACATTGCCTAACAATTTCAAAAATACCATAAACTAACTCAAAAGTCAACCCCCGGAAGCCAGCTACTTAGTCCAAAGGAGTAATCGTCACGTGAAAAAGTAAAAAATAAACACTGATAACTAGGGCTGAGGCTGACTATAGAGACAAAGGCTGGACATCCTATAGCAAAAAAAATAAAAGTCTATGACCGCTAATATACGATCTATAATATAAAATAAGATAAATTTTAATAAATTTATTCAACGATTTTAAATAGACTCGTTCAACGGTCACCAACATTTCTTTCAAAACCATGCACATTGAATTTTTTTATTCCAAATCTATCATTTCTTACTTACATTGTACCGTATTTTTAAGCACGAGTTACTCATAGTATAAACTATGATAAAATTGGTGGAGGTAAAGATGGATAGTGTATGCATGTATAACAACCATTAGATATAGAAACAAGATCATAAAGGCACGTTGGATAGCATCATATTAAATAAGCTTGAGGACCAAGCAAAAAGGTCGCTTTTAATTTTGCCTGCAACACATGCACTAATAAGTCCTGACAAAAAAAATATTGAAACAGAATGGTCCCCCATCTTTTCTTGATCCCATCCTTATTAATCTTCTGACTTGTATTATTTTCGAAAAAAAAAAATCAACAAGGGTGATGTGGAAACCTGTATAGCTGCCACTTGTCTGGTGTCGAAATTTTTGGAAATTTTTTTTGGGGGAGAGGGGGGGTGAGGGACAAGCAAAGGACAAAATCTTAATCCCATGGCTGTGTGATGTATAGTTACTGATCAGGCACGCATGCTAGCATTGTCACAATAAAATTTGTGTTTGAGGGACTGTGACATGTATGGGAGAAACCATGTGAGACTGTATATATTGGCTTATTTGCACTGAATAATTGGAATCAACCATGAATGTTTTATGCGTTGAGACAAATGATTGAACTTTTTTTATTTATTGATCGATAAGTTTTTCAATGACATGTTTGTTTAGATTCGTGGTTGTTATGTAAGCTCGAGACAGACATAATTAGATCCAAATCAAATAGATCGGAATTACTTGAAACTTACCGGCATTGACAGGTATGTATCACAAATTGTATATTCTTAGAAGGGGAAGGTGAGTGTGTGTGGTTTGGGGGGAGGGGGAGGGGGAGAGTGGGGTTTTTTTTTTTAATTAGTGGCAAATAAATGGGAGGCAAACAAATTAATGTAATTCGAGAATATTCAACTCATCTCTAATTATCTCCAGACATCACCATGGTCAACATTTTCAGTATTGTCTTCAGCTACCATTTAGTTACTTCCCCCTTGACCTCATGAACAAATATCTTTATTTATTTTTTGGTCCAACGATCAAGAGTATTTAGATCAGTTTACGCATATCTCGATTAATTTCTTTTCTGATTCAGTCAAAGACAGATCATCCATATCGGCACTATTGTATTCATGAATAATAAATCTTTCATTATCTAACTCTAAATAATTACTAAAATTCGAACTCATTAACAAATATCTCAAATAGTCACTCAATAATTTACCCCCAAAAGATGTCGTATTTTAATTTCCCTATGCTTATTGGGACTGCATTTTAAGTATGATTGTTTATCGAATCGATGAGAAAATAAATCTGAGAGGAGAAACATTGTCCATTCGAGTCCAATTCAGCATCTTGGACTTTGACCAATTATTCCAAAAGCAACAAATTCACTATACAAAGAGGTTATTATATAAACAGTTGATCGTGTTTTTTTATTTCTATAACCAATATGTACATGAGGAGGGTTGAACCCATAATTATTAAATTCAACGGCAGAGTGAATTATAGCTTGTTGATTTCTTGAGGCAGGTCATAAGAAAATTATTCTTTCTATATATTTTAATTTCGACGTAAATGACTTATTTTTAATCAAATCGATGAGAAAATTAAACTAAATATGTGTAAGTTGATTCATACATTTCTGACCGTTGAAAAAAAAAACTCTTGACTTAAAACAAATACTCATCCAAATACAAAGAGGTAAGCAAAAGATGTGATAAAATGATAGTTAATGCAAGAGGCATATATTATCGCAAGGTCTAAAAATCGTTGCACATGTACAATTTTACTATGTCTATAAAAAAATAATTTTTATAACTTAGAACCCGTCATGTCGGAGTCCTAGTTAAAAAACCTTATCCCCACATCAATGCTCTGTCTTGCAAAGACATCATGATGAATATGATAAAAAGTTCTACAGAAAATACAAATTTTGCTGCAGCCAGGGCCATGAGTACAATACTCTCTCTCTCTCTCGTTTATTTTGGGGGTGGAGGAGGATTTTTTTTTTTTTGCTATTTAAGGAGGATGTATTCATTAGAATCACATACAGTTCTCCTTTTACTGTGGAAAAAGACTGGTGGATTTTAATTCCTCAACAGTATTTCCAAAAAGATTGGAGAACCATTTGGATCCACTTTCCTCCCTAACAAAAAAACAGTCAATTCAAACAAAGGGAGATGGAAAATTCAATACTTGAGAGGTCCTTTCACCCTCCAATAATCTACTCAAATAGAATGGTGGTAGTAAGTCGATGAAGACTTTATACAATGATAAACTACAACCCATTTTTTTTTTCTTTTTTTTTTCTTTTTTCTTTTTTTTTTTTATTATGAGGATCAACAGTAGTTCCCTACTTCCCCCCTTGAGTGACTCGAACCCATGACCTGACGGTTGTAGGGAAAACGTCTTACCACATGAGCTACGTTTCATTATCACTACAACCCATGAGGGTCTCCTATTGCGAGAATTAAGGAAGGTCAAATATAAACAATTTTATCTCATAAGTCGGAACGTTATTTTTTTGACTCAAATTCTTGATGCACAAATCACAATAGAATAATCTAACTGTTATAGCAAGGCCGACCCTCGCTAATCTTATTCAATGATCATTTAAGCAAGAAGTGCCTTCATAAATAGATTCCAATAAAGCATTTGACCCTCTACCATTACAGAAACTTCACAACAAAGAGAGTAAAGAACTGTCAAGAGTATTCTTGGAACCAAGTATTACCTCCTTCCTTTCTTCTTCCTAGTTATTTTTCCCCAAAGAACCAGATCATTATTCTTCATAGGGGTGCCAACGATTTCTCGTGTCTTGATACGTATCGTATTTATGTCAATAAAAAATTATTTAATTTCGTTAATTGTGTTTAACTCTATTTTGACTGATTTATCATTTATGTCGATTAATCATATCAATTTTAAATTTTGTGTTGAGTCGAGATCGTGTTAAATTAGTCAAATTGGCACCACTAATACTTCACCAACTATCAATATAGGTTGGTGGTTTATGGGGATACTGTACCGGCATTAAAACACACACTCCTGTGTACATATGCACGTACACATATTGTTGATCTCCTTCCTGCTTGGAGGGCTGATCTTCAATCATTTAATGTGAACCAGCATATTTAAAATGGGACATCCAAAAAAAATAATTCGAATAAAAAATATATTTTTTCTTTGTACAATTAGTTGTTGAATTATGGAGCCTGGCTGTGTAGAAAGTTAATCAACAAGCTGAAATATTGTCCACATTTTAGGAGTCGACGATGCATCTTTTTGTTCATACATTTTTTTTTTTTTTTGGATAATAAATAGTTTGTGGACGTGAGCATTTATGAATGTATGATGAGAATCAGATAATCACATGGGTCTTTATTTACAAAATTTTTGGAGAAAAAATAATAGTGTTGATTATTTATATCATCTGAATCAAAATAGTAGAATATAGGACTTGCATCTTTTTTTTTTGGAATAGATCCCACCATTATTAAAAGTATTTATAACCTGAAGGAGTAACTTAAATGGTAACAAGTAACAAGGACGAACGTTCTGAGTTTAAGATTTAACAATCGCTTGAGGTCAGACCATGACGGACTTATCCCTCATGAATATCTTAACCTCAACATGAATGATTTATCTTTGACCAAACAAAAAAAAATAGCCGAAACACCTTAATCAATGAACAAAAAAATATATATTTATGAAGGTTCAGTGAAAATGGGGATCAGCCGCTTTTACAGATAGCACCCCCGCTGCATTAAATAGTAAGTACAAAAGTATTATTAATATGGAGCCCAAAATTTCGAAGCTCACCTATGTGGGATGAATATCACCTGCGGAACAAATAACCCACAAAAAATAAAAATAAAAATTGTTTGATTTCTCAAAAGAGGAATTGAACTGTCTCGTACCTCCAAATGATTTTGAGACTTTGATCTTCCTATGATTTATATTTAACCATTAATTATAAAAATGAAATAATAAAATAAATAATTTTTGCACGGTTCATATATTCATTAAAAATAAAATAAAATATCATCAAAAAATAATTTTTTAATATCATAATTGAACCCATCAATGAATTATACTTACTGTGAAAAGGATTTCGCCTTTTTAGTGAATTGTACTTGCTCCTATTGTACTCACAGGGGCCCCTTTACAGTTCACTTAGAAAGTAAATATTAAAGGCGTTCGTTCCCAAAAGAAGCAAACAGTACCTGGTTACAGTGAAAAGTTGAAAGGAAGAATTTCCGATAGGCAGTAGGAGAGACAGGAGAGGGGCATTGGAGGTGGTCCACTTGAAAGCTGCTTCTTATTTCACTGGTCCCTTCAGAGAAGAAAAATTCAGTAAGTCTACATACAGGGTTTATAGTGCAGAATCACATCACATTATGTATCTAATAATTTTCAACTACCTAAAGCAACCCTAGATCAGCACATGTTCTCGTACTATAGGAGGTCCACTTCATATTGATTATATACTTTCACATGCCATAATGCAACCCTTTTTTCTCAAAGTCAAGTTTCTCACTTGTTTAGTAAAGTTTCATTGAGTTTACAAAGTGAAGGTGCAAAAAAAGCCGCTTTTCGCACAGCAAGCCCAATCCCTCGCTGATGTAATGTGTTTGACATTGATCGCACCAACGCCATTGTGTTCATGAAACTCGATTAAAAAATGTAGGAATAACTCCTTTGATGACTCGAGCAAAGTTGGTTTCACCTTTTTTACCCCCTAAAGTTCTTTAATTCGAAGGAGGTGATTTTAATTGTTTCAAATTCTTGGCTGATATGCCCCCTCCGTGGGTTAAAGGGACTTTCGGTTAAGCTCTTAGTAGTACTTATAGTCAATGTCTCTAATTTGAAAGAGTGGAACGAAAGGATAAAAACCTGCTTTAAAGAAAATAGGGGTGAAACAACACTTTCGAGCATCCTACTAGCTAAAGTTTCTATTTTGCTACAGCTGATAAAAATCGTTATTTTAGACCATGCACATGTCAAACACCTATTTTGTTTCTAGTATTTATTAACGGATTTGATCTTTCTTTGCTTTTTTCTTTCTATAGTGGAGATGGTCGTACAAAATGACGGATCACAACCATATTATTAAAAGCTTGTGGTAGGGATAAAATTTAGTTGATTTGAAGAACATCCAAATACTATACCAGACCTGAAAATTGGTAGTACTTACAGAAATGCAATAATTTGTTTGTTGGCAACCGATCTTCAAACTTGTTGGCTTTGCACAAGATGAGAGTACAATGCTGGTAGTAAGAAAATGTCGTGGCTTGGCAATATTACCCATTTCTTTCTTTTTATTTTTATATATTTACTCTAATTTCATTTGACTTTGATTATAAAGTGATTGTTTCATTTACCTAATCCATATAGTAAAATATCTTACAATTCAAATCTCAAAAGATAAACAAAATGACTTTTACTACTTATGGTTAAGATCGCTTCAAATTTTATTTTAAAATTAATCTAACGGCTAATATTAACACTTTAAATTTAATAGAAAAAATAAACTCCTAAGTGTGTGTCTGAAGTAATTTTTTAAAAATACTTTAAAAAATTATTTTTCATAAGTACTTTAAAAAAAATAATAATATTTGAAATCGTCATACCACTACTTCTACCATCGTCGCTGTCACCACCACTGCAGTCATCTCTGCCACCACCACTACCTTTACCGCCGCTCGCCATCACTATCACTACCATCGCCATCGCCATCGCCATCGCCACCTCGGTCATTACGACCTACCACAACCATTACCGTCTCCTACTACCACCACCTCTCACTCCCATTTTAAATTGATGCTTAAATTCTTTTATCTCTTCTCCATGTTTTTGATTTTATTTTGGATATGAATATAAATATGTTTATTTTTTATCATTTTTTATTATAGGCACAGTCAATAACTAGTTTATATAATAAAATAATTTATAATTCAAATCTCAAAAGATAAACAAAATGACTTTTACTATTCACGATTGAGATCGCTTCAAATTTTACTTTAAAGTTAATATTAACACCCTAAATTTAATAAAAAATATAAGCCCTAAGAGTGTGTTTGGAATGATTTTTTAAGACAATTTCTAGAAATTATTTCTCATAAGTACTTTAAAAAAAATAATAATATTTAAAACCGTCCTACCACCACCACCCCTGCCACTACCACCACCACCCCTGCCACTGTCACCACTACAACCACCGTCACCACCGCCCCTGCCACCACTACCATCGACATCACCCTCGCCACCACCACACTCATTGTCAACTACCACAACCATCACCGTCTCCTACCATCATCACTGCACTGCCGCCCACCACCTCTAACTCCACCACAAACCAATACTTAAATTATTTTATCTCTTCTCTATGTTTGTGATTTAATTTTAGATATGAATACAAATATGTTTATTGTTTACCATTTTTTATTACATTGTATCTTTAGGCACAGACAATAACTAGTTATATCATAAAGTCTATGGTTTCGAAAATATTTCCATAGAGTGGCTCCCAGCCTTCTCGTTAACACAAAAACTATGCCATTTCCCATGTTTTCACCCGGTGCAAAGGATTTGTGATCCAATCCACTATGCAATTAACCTAATATCAGGGTGAGAAACTTTTCAGAAATATCTGTACCAAATAGGTAGCAGAACCCAAAATCCACACAAAAACACAAGTGAAGAGACATATATATATATAGAGAGAGAGAGAGAGTCATCACCTTGATCTACACCAAACAATAATCAACTCTGCAGCACAACAATCATCAAACTATTCAGACGTTGAATACAAATCATCCTCATTCCTCAATTCAGTGCAAGCCTCATGTCTTTCCACAGAGTCTCAACCCACATTCATTTTTACCTTCTTAACATTTTAGCACCTTCAACTTGAATCATAACACTACTTGACTGTGCTTCAGTTAGCCTACTCTGGACATAAAAAGAACAGTCTTAATAATATACCAATTCAATGCACCGTCAACATTATTGATTGAAAAGATATTTGCTTGAACATATATCTTGCCAACCGAGGAACCACTAAAAGGTAGTGAACGTATAAAATTCAAGTATGTTCTCAGATTTTTTTGACTGCGTACTGTAAACAAATTCCCATCACTACAAATGTCAACATGGACACAAAATTTGAGGTTGAACGAAGTGTTGACATGAAGTCCACAACACAAGCAGCACTAGGCAGATGTGCCCACACCGCCAGGTCCCCAGAGGGGATAGTGTGGAAGTAAACTCCCTTAACAAAACATCTTCTTGAACCAAAAGTTTTTTACTGCAACATGCACCTGAGAGGAAGGTGTTAAGGTTGCAGACTGGGAGGCAATGTGGATAACTGCAATAAGGCAACTGATCTATGAGCACTAGGTACAGCAAAACTATGTGTGGTTAGTTTGAAAGTGGTTCGCACATTATTCTCTCGGCATTCAGTACAGAACCCAACATCACATATACATAGAGAATCAAAACTAGTGCATTAGAACGTTACCCGTATTATCTTCCACTATATCTATCATACTGGGCTTTCTATTTCACAAATTTCAATAAAGGATGAGAAAAGCCATTGGCATCAGCCGATACTAGAGTTGATGTATGGACAAAATGCATCCTAATTATAGAACACTTTCAGCTTTTGTTGTCACAAATCCGATTTCTTTCTCTTATGGCTGAAGAACTGTGAACAATGTGTGGGCATTACAGGCAGCAGAAACATATCCTATCGAGCTGCAAAGCGGATCCCATTGTTTAATTTTGTATGTTTAGTTAAGCCACCGGGACATTTAGTAGTTGGAGTGCCTCAGTAATAGTGCATTGCAGTTATTTTGTCAAATCCATTATTCCAAGAGAAGTGTAACAAATCAGCAGTGAATTGTCATTAGCTGTGGATCACATGTACCCATTTATAGTTTTAACAACTATCAGAGGGAGAGTAATTGAGTAATTGGGAAGATGAAGAATGACCAGTAGAGAATAGAGTGCAATGGACTCTTTAGAACATGATTGTATATAGATTTCTAAGAGGTGTGATAACTGGTCCTTGCCAACAGTTTACAATAGTTGCAGACATTGTCATCAGTTGCAAACTGTTGCAACTGCCAACAGTCACCATAGAAATTCAAATCTTCATTCCTCTTTCTTTGTTCTCTCACCTATAGGAACATGGAAAACCAAAACGCACATCCAAATTATGTCTAAATTCTTGCCAAATCTATACTGCAAGAAAAATCAAAGCATGAAACTCAAGCCAAAATGTCATAGAATAGTGATGCTTTCTGTTAAGAAACTATCATGTACTGCTGAGGAACCAAGATAAATACGTCATTCAAAATCCCACCCTTTCCATTGAGGCATAATACTTTCAGAGCCTGGTTACAGAAATCTGTTCCCAAGACGACACATAAATTCTAATTGCACTCATGGTCCTGCAAGCACTGCCAGCAAGTGTAGAAAAGCGGCTATGGTGTCCCCAGTGCTGCGATTTAATCGTTTTTCTCTTTCTTGTTAAGTACATTGCATCTTAGTCAACCACCAAGTACCAACTTCCTAATTAGGACAACATGAAACCTAAAAAGAGGTGATGGATTGCAAAAACCTGGAAATTTCAAATGTCTAACACTGAGGCTTTATAATAAGTAAAACGGAGATCAATTTCTTCATCTTCCTATTTTTTTTCTCTTGTAAGTGGAATAAATGACACATGTTCCATCAAAGAACCCCAAATTCATTAGTAACACCACTCTGAATTCTAAAGAACACTACATTTAATCATGAAAACCAAATCGTCCACTGAAATCGATGAATTTCATATTCCAATCAAAGAACACTAGATTTATTAGTGAAAGCCTCACCAATGAAATCAACAAATTCGATCATTACGCTACTAAAACCAATACAGAGAATCAATAAATATGATTACTAAGAGCATCTCCACCCACTCTCTATTTCTTCTTTTTTAGTTACTTTAGCTAGTCAAACACAAAAAATACTCTCCAACCCACTCTCTATTCCATTATCTATTTCCTAGTTAACCCAAATGGCTCACCACATGTGGTGAGCCATTTGAGCTCTCTACATTCTCTCTCTACCTTTTTTTCTTTCTATCTCTATATATATGTTTTACTTTTTTAAAATTATTGAAAGTTAGTGAAAGTTGAGTGTA
>CM042185.1:49493116-49513985 GCA_023539305.1 Ilex asprella | reverse complement strand
CAAGCCAAAAATTCCAGCTTTGATCATTCGTAAAACTTTGAAACTTCCAGATTCAACCATTGAGGTTTCAACAAATGACTAACATCTAAAAGACTTATTCTTTTAATGGACATTCTAAGATTACACCCAAAAGGGTGAGGGAGATATATAGAGCAACGAGAGAATTATAATAATTCATTGTAAGTTGTGTCATCATTGTTTGCACCACTTTTTTGCATTGAAAGAGGGGTCTGTGATAAAATAGTTGTTCTTATTATGATCTATCAATAAAAGATGTATTGCCTCTATTTGTGTAGGTATTCTCACATGTGAATTGGCCTCTTCGTGTGCTCATTTGTGTATAGTGCAAGGTTAGAAATTTAAAAATAAGAGGTCAACCATAAATGGAATAAAACAATATTAAATTGAGCAATTAAAATGAAAAGACTTATTGAGGTGAGGGGACATTAAGCGACTCGCCAATAAAAAATCAACACGGGGACACCCACAGCTGTCAAAACGCACACAACTCACTCGAAAGAGGAGTCGAGAAGTTATGACAAGCGGAGCTGAGTGCACCCTTTGGGACATAGCATTAAATAAGACCTTATAGCTCATTAATGTGGGTTTTGATTGGTTTGATAGATTATTAATGAGTGTATGAGTCCTTGAAAAACTTGGAAAATAATTATCATTAGGAGGCATTAATGGCCACTATGCCGACATGGAGACCTCAGGGGATCCCGAGAGTAATAGTTTCCTCCTCATGAAAGCTCGGGCGTAAGTTCCAAGCGCCAATGCGAAGCATTTAATGACTAGGGATCAAGCTATGAATACT
The DNA here is from genome assembly GCA_023539305.1 of Ilex asprella. Lineage (NCBI taxonomy): Eukaryota > Viridiplantae > Streptophyta > Magnoliopsida > Aquifoliales > Aquifoliaceae > Ilex > Ilex asprella. The sequence continues at coordinate 49,513,168 of CM042185.1, read as the reverse complement.
CGACGATTTCTGAGAAGGGATTTATTTGTCCAGGCAAGTTAGTCTTAATGAGACTAGACATAATGACACTCATTGTGCTAGAAAATGAACACAGGCCAAATGGGACTAGGGTTAGGGCCATCATTACAACTCTAGGTATAAATACCTCTAAAAAAACTAAGCTAAAGTACGTAATCTTGAAGGATGAACACTCCGTATTATAACTTACATGCTGACTGATTTGAACTTCAAAGGGGATTAGTTAGGTTCACACCCGACTCATTTTCTAATCTTTTGATTGTTTCGGATTTATCGTTCAAGATCACTCAGATGGTCGTTATCTCAACACATTGCAGGCATCCACCCCGTGCACTTATTAAACATAACAATTTTCAAAACCAAGGGAGCCCATAGACCCTAGTCATTTGGTGGTTTTCACCACTATCTTTGTGTGACTAGGTGAGGGAGAAACTAAAGAAGGAGACAAAGTCAAAGGTGTTTGGTCGCAGGTTTACGTCCTTCTAAGTTGGGGGTTCGGGGATTTGTATAAAGAATGAATATGGGAAAAAATGCATTCAATCAATGACCATGGTAGATACTCTTCCAGGGGGATATAGTACAATATGAAAACTATTGAATGTATTATTTCTAGTTATCAAATACTATGGGGGTGTCACTATAATTTTGTTGCCGACAAGATTAGTGACTTGTCTGTGTGAGTGAAAGTTCCTATGACCAGCATCAACCTATCACTGTCCACCACGTCAGCCACAAAAATCCAAAGTAACCCAACGCAAAAATGTAACCATAGTTAACTGAAATATCTAAACCATGGTAAAGTTTAATGACACCATACGCACCGAATAAGCGAATCTATTGACTCTGTTGCCTCTTCAAAACCCTCTATCTCTCTATAAAACGACAAAGCCAGCTACCGTGTTCTCAGATTTTTGGAGAGAGAGAGAGAGGACTCAACAGAACCCTGCAATGGCGGCCATTTCGAGCTGTGCTAGGGTTTTTCCATCCTTCGAGTGCCGTTCAGATCCCGACTTTACCGGCGTACCTCCGAGTCCAGGCGGTGGCAAATTCTCCGCCAAGGCCAACTCGGTGGCGCTGAATCGCGGATCGGTCGGAGGTCTCTCTTCTCTGATCTTCAAATTCCCACCGAACTTTGTGAGGCAGCTGAGCACAAAGGCTCGGAGGAATTGCAGCAACATTGGTGTCGCTCAGGTGGTGGCGGCTTCTTGGTCAAATAACGAGGTGGTCAATAGTTTGACCCCGCCGGCGGCTAAAGCCGTTGATGCGGCCGCCGCGGCCTCCGTTGCGCAGGTTGAGATTGCAACCGGCGAGGAAGAGGCTGTGGTGGTTGAAAATGCTAATGGTTGTAGTAATGGTAGAAATGTACAGTTTGAGGGTTTGGCTGATATGAAATATGCTTCGTTTTTGAGCTCCGATGGGAGCGTCGCAATTCATGCCGGTACGTGTGTGCGTGTGCGTGTCTATATATATATATATATATATATATAAGTTCATGCCGGTACGCAATTCATGCATGTAAGTTTTTGCATGTCTTATACAGAGATATTAATGACTCTGTTTGTTTGTTAATCAGTCAATATATCATATATGTCTTGATTGTATTAATTTATTAACTTCCTTCTATTTTTATTCAGGTTTTATGTATATTGTTGTTCATCTAACTTCAGTTCTTATGAGTTTGTATGTGCGTAGTTATGCTAGTATAGATGGTTCAGATAGGAAGTTGCTGCCTAACCGAAGGAGATGAGTTACTTGTGAAGTTTTAGTCACCTATATGTCCGTAGAGATATGCTGATGAGTGGCTGTTCATAAACGTCTTGAACATTCTACTTGACTAATTAATGGTGAAGTCAATTACAATGATGATTTTTTTTTCTGTAGACTAGATTAAGCCATTCGAACCTCAGAATAGAGAGAAATGTTGGAAATATATGCAAGTTCTTCTTGGGGTCACACTAGTTTGTATAATGCCAGCCCCTTTTATGTTCTTGATTTTTCTCTTATGGATGAAAAAGATGTTCTTTTGTAACAATGGTGTTGTTTTCCCCATTATTTTACTTGTTCCTATTGGTGGATTTGATAGAAATGAAGAAACACTTCGAATTGCATATTTCATTTTATTAATTTAGATTTAAATTTTCAATTCCATGAATGACTCCGTTCTTAATGTCCTCAGGTGAAAGATTGGGTCGTGGTATTGTTACGGATGCAATAACTACCCCCGTAGTTAATACATCTGCCTACTTCTTCCAAAAAACTGCTGACCTGATTGATTTCAAGGTGTGAATTATGGTTGTATTAGCTAGTGTGCATTATATTCTTATTCCAATAAATGATCTTTAAGCTACTTAATTCTTTCTTAGTTACCACTTTTAAGTGCCAAATCATCCATATTTGGGGAACCCAATAAAGTCAGAAAGTGCTTGATCTATGTATGTGGTTATCATGGTAGCAATTAATGTATCACCCACTAGAGTAAATGTTGCCATTGTAATCTTGCAAGATGATATATTAGTATGGTGGATTGATTGTTCTCCCCAATATTGTGATAGGAGAAACGCCGTGCAAGTTTTGAATATGGGCGATATGGAAATTACACTACTGTTGTTGCAGAGGAGAAGATAAGGTCAGTCTTCGTGTATAACGTCCCTTACTCTTTCACACACATGTGAGTGAATCCATGCTAAGGGTATGCGATCTTTCTAACCGAAACAGTGCTCTGGAGGGTGCTGAATCAACCCTATTAATGGCTTCCGGAATGTGTGCTAGTACAGTCATGTTATTAGCATTGGTACCTGCTGGTGGGCATATTGTGACAACCACAGACTGCTATAGGAAGACTCGGATATTTATTGAAACCATTCTTCCGAAAATGGGAATCACGGTAAGGTTTTTCTTTGTTTTGATTACTATGAGTTAAGTTGCATTTGATATCTATTGTACATTAGTTGCATTATTGCATTTTTTATGAATGTGTACGACATTTTGGGCACTTATCAGAAAATGGATGACAATTCATGGTCATATTTGCTTATTTTGAATGGAGTGTCATTTCGTAGTATGTGCATTATTCATTACCACCATTTCATTTGATAATTACTTGATCACTTTGGCTTTGCCCTTTTTATTGAACTCTATGTTTGTCATAGCGCAGGCCACTGTTATTGACCCTGCGGATATTGGAGCTCTTGAGTCTGCCCTGGATAAGAACAAAGTGAGTGGCAAAGAAGGTGGTTAGCTTGTTATGTTGGAGTTCTCAAAAAAGTAAAGGATAATCCTGATGTAGTTGTTTTATTGTTCCATGCAGGTGACTCTTTTTTTCACGGAGTCTCCAACAAACCCATTTCTGAGGTGCGTTGACATTGAGCTGGTTTCAAAGCTTTGCCATGAGAAAGGAGCATTAGTTTGCATAGACGGGACATTTGCAACACCTCTCAATCAGAAGGCCCTAGCTCTTGGGGCTGATATTATTCTGCACTCTGCAACAAAATACATTGGGGGCCACAATGATGTAAGAAGCTAGCTTTCATTGGTGAAATTCATTGTTTGAGAGATTAATAACTGTGAGATCATTCTATATAAAGCATTTGGATGTTAAACTACTTAAATTCCTGCCGCAGGTCATTGCAGGTTGCATTTCTGGTTCTGAGAAATTGATTTCACCAGTTCGTAACTTGCATCATATTCTGGGTGGTGTTCTCAACCCTGTGAGTTATCTTTCATAAACGCTATATGGCATGATATTACCGTTGTAAACATCACATTCTTCTATCAGTAAGCAGATACATGTAATTAACAACCCATTTCAATATTCTTTCTGTTATCAGAATGCTGCATATCTGATCATCCGAGGCATGAAGACACTGCATCTTCGCATACAGCAACAAAATTCAACAGCATTGGGGATGGCCGAGATTTTAGAGGCACATCCTAAGGTACGTAATTTACCTTGGAACTTTTAACTTTGTTTTTCCTTTTAAAGTTTCTTCTGAAGGGAAAATTCATTATTTTTTTAATGTCAAATGGTTAAGACTGAGCTGCATCATTTCGGTTGTCTACCTTTTTTCACTCTTTCAAAGTTATGCCCCGTATTTTGTGTTTATTTGGGGGCCTGTGCTGCTTTTCTGAATCATCTTAATTCAACTAAAACCTATTAATATCAGTATTCCCAAAGTCTGCCATGCCCCTACCCAGTCATTTCTCTTTTATGCCAAAAACCAACACCAAACTCTGAACACTTCTAACTCGAGTATATGTCTTTTCTTTATTTCCACTCACTGTTTTCTATCTAGCTTATATTGTGTGTTATGCTGCCTAAATTTTTAATGCTGTGTCTTTACGTGCCAGGTAAATCAGCCCAGTTACCTGTATATGTTTATTTAGAAGTCTTAAAATAAGTTTAGCATCAAGGCACTTTATTACACTACTATTCCCATTGTTGTTTTCATTATTGGGAAAAATAAGAAATACAAAGCTTAAGGAAAGTATTGTTCTTGAGTTTTAGTGGCATTATTGGGGTCCTTGTTTTTAAGAACTGATGAATCTGATTTACAGGTGAGGCGTGTCTATTACCCAGGCTTGTCAAGTCATCCAGAACATGACATCGCGAAGCAGCAAATGACTGGTTTTGGCGGTGTGGTCAGTTTTGAGGTTTGTTGGCTATTGCCATTGCAACGTCTTGTATTATTTTCTAGTCGGACATGGGTATTCTGGTTTATTCCTCCTGAATTTTTGTCATTATAAAACATTCAGGTCGATGGAGACTTGATGACTACTGCCAAATTCGTTGATGCATTGAAAATCCCATACATTGCCCCGTCCTTTGGAGGCTGTGAAAGCATTGTGGATCAGCCCGCCATAATGTCTTACTGGTATGCCCTTCATTTCGGTATAATTTGGTTGGCAAATTAATGCGATCTTTTACAGACTGATTTCAGTTGGTATGCAATTAAAATTTCTGGACCTGTTTATGCATTTTCTCTGCGTTTGGAGGACTAAAAGGAATTTTATGATGAGATTTGCTGTGGAGGATGTCAAACTTTATTTGTACAATGGATAATATATGTAGGTGTTCATGCATACGAAAAAAAAAAAGGTCCGACAACTCTGTTATTGGATTGAATATAGGTAGGACAAGACCAAAGTTATCTTGTTGTACAAATAGAGCATTTTTGCATCTAACTGACCAATGCATCCACATGAAACCTTTTCTTTTATCTGCCCTCTGTAGTCGCCTAAATGAATTGCCTCACTACCATTTCCCATGAATGCCTGTGATGACAACAATGATGCCAAGGTGCATATCTAGGTGAAGCAATGGCTGATTCAGCTCATTTTTTGTAGTTTAGTTGGCCATTTTCTGGGAACTTTGACTTGCTCAACGTTTCAACTTTCAAGTTTTGATTTTGAATATATGCAATTGTTTTTGCACAAGTTGCTAAAAGATGTGTTCTTGCCCACCTTTGGAAACAGGGATCTTTGCCAGTCAGATAGGGTCAAGTATGGGATCATGGACAACTTGGTTCGGTTCAGTTTTGGAGTTGAAGATTTTGACGACTTAAAGGCTGATATCCTTCAGGCTCTGGACACCATATAGAGCGGCTCACCGGCATCATCGTTTTTCATCATTTCGATGCTCTTTTGCTGGAGTTTTAAGTATAATCAGCTGGTTGGTCCTATTAGTAGTTGGCGACAATGTCTTTCTTCCTCCGGTATTATGGTTTCCAGTTCTTCAGGAAAATGATGAAGAGAACCGTGAATGACGAAATAAATTTTGTATGCAGTCATTGCTATTGCTCTAATCAAACTCTCTTTCGATGCTGGCAGTCTAGATTTAGATGTTCCTTATATTATTGACAACCTTGATAGCTATTGTCATTAGTTTAGGGGTGATAATTAACGAGCTTTGATTATTCTCAGTTTGGCTTGGTTCTTTAGGAAAATGTTTTAGATTTGGCTTGGGCTCGAACCTTGAGCCATGTTTTAAGCTCAAGCTAGGCTCGAGTGACAAATGTCAGGCTCAAGCTCCAACAAGTCTAAATTTGAGCTTAATGTCACGAATCCTACATAAGGCTAGGTAGGGGTGACATATAAGCTTATAAGATATTGAACAATTTTTCTCTTAATAACTTAAGCTTTAGGATTATGACTTATGAGGATGTGGCAAGTGAGTGGGACTCAATGAGTAAACCCTATCAGTTGTGTGAGTCCTCCGTAGGGGATATTATTAGGGTTGAGGTAGGCCCTGGCTAAGTGGGTCCATTCACTCCAGGGGTGGAGTTGAATGCGACTCGTTGCATCTTCGGGTGAGGGAGAATGTCAAAAATCCCAAAATGGGCGACGGCTAGGTAGGGATTGTCATTCTTTTCCTAACAGCTCATGTTTGGGCTGGGCCTGGGCTTGGGCTTATTATGAAATACAAACAATTTAAATACAAAAAAAAAAATCCCACATTCATCAGGATTTTGGCTAACTTTTATCAAACATTTTGATACTGGAAACAAATATTTCCTTCTGTAGCCACCAACCAGTTAACAAATCCTACATTTATCTGATACTTCAAACAAAGAAACAATTCCAAAAAATATACATGTGCTTTATACCAATCCTTCCAGCATCCCAGAATTCTATCTCTCCAGCATTGGACATAAATAAACACATATATTTGGATCTGGTTTCAAGGGTTTCAAAGGTTAAGATTTCTAAGCGAGAGAGAGTGGGAAGGAGGGAGACGAAGAGTGTGTGTGTTGATGGTTGCACAGTGTATTTGGATCTGGTGGTGGACCGGTTGTTTTTGGAGTAAGATTGTGGGAGCCTGGGAAAAGATGGCGATGGGAGAGAGAGAGAGAGATTACGGTATAAAAAGAGGTATCCAGGGGGCTGAAGAGTTTTGGAATAAAAGGAAATAAGGGTATGCTATAATAACAGTTTTGGAATAATAATAAAAGGGAATAAGAGTTTTGGAATAAAAGGATATGTTTGACAAAACGAACAAAGCCTGAGCGAATAAAAAAAGAAGGGAGCTACCCGGACCGTTTAACAGCCCTACTCAGCCACAATGATTACACATTCTTGTTATAATCATCATAGTTAAAAGGTAAGGGAACTGACTTAAACGCTCGATATCTTCCAACGTTATTCAAGTGCTCATTCTCCAACCTGATCAGTCAAACACATTGAAAATCATTAGTGAGCTGGTGGTGGTCTTTGAAAATATGTACTGAAACTCAACTTTGAAAATATGATCTTCTTTCTGTATTAAGTCTACAGAAGGTTTATCAGGTAGCAAGTTCTTTACTCAAGGGGGTTTTGACTAGCTGCAATTGGCAATGGCTATTGCTTCTGTTTACACCCAAAAATAACAAAATTTGAGGGTAACATATGTAAGGAATTTGACGTTCATAAAGAAGTCTTTGAGAGTCCATAATCGATAAGACGGTTAGAGGAATATGACTCTTGAATTCCCAACAAACGAGTAAACGTGACATCATGAGTCGCTAGTTAGAAAGAGCAATGCTATAGGAACCTTATTTAAGGACTTTATTTGGAGACCTAATGATGTGACTTCAATGTAATCATTAGATTAGTTGTGAGTTTGAATATTAGATGGAGTCCACAATCAATCCAATAATTGTACATCATTAGGTCCCAAAATAAAGTCCCCAAATTAGTTTCAAATAGCATTTTTCAGTTAGAAATGGTTCAACACATGTTCACGTATCTCAAGGAACAGGGCTATGATCACAGGTAATGGTCGAAAAAGATGGATCAATGGTTGAGAGCAATCTCTATAAATAACAGAGGCTAGGCTAACAAAAAGAGATTCCTCGATCAAATCATAAATACTCTTCACAGAGTTATCCTATCTTTTTACCTAATCCTTGCTTCCGAGCAATATTTACTTTTCCTGTAATACATCACTCCGATGATCTTTTATTACTTTCATTTAATGCTAAGTTTAATATTCGATTCATCTTCTAAATTCGAATTAATTTACTTGTTACTTTGCATTCCCACTGTTTACACGTTGCTAACCAGTGAAATTATTTAAAGTTCTTGAAACTCCAAAGTATAAAAAAGAACCTAGAGATAACCTTACACTTCGTTGCAGTCGCCTAAATAGTCACGATTTTTAGAACCCCACGTCGATTCGAATACATAAGGTCGTACATGTTTTGATCTTAAATTCACCTAAACTTTGACACGCCCATAATTCAAAAATACGCCAAAGAGTTTCAAATTTAATTGAAGAAAGAGTTGATTTAATGAAATAAATATATCAAACCTGAAGAAATTCCAGATTCCACGGCGAAGGATCTCCAAACTAGCAACAATTGCTATCAAGGCTTGTGCATGGAGGAAAGGTGTTTCTCGGAAACCTAGAACTGATTGCATCCACGCAAGCCTTAGTATCACATTCACTACCTGCAAGTCATAGCAATGATTTAGAACATGTAGTACTGTAGTAGAAGTACCATTTCCCCTCCCCCACGTAGGACACCTAGTACACAAGATATCCGTCACTACATATTTTGTTGTACGCGACCTTACCTCATGTGTGGAGAAATTGTTTGTCACTCAAACCCGAGGGATACAAGTTACAATTGAACAATCTTATAACTGCACGTATGGTGTAGTTATTGTAGGAACACCTGTATTAGTACTTACTATAGCTGCAAAGTACACTGTTTTGCTTGATATAAGAAGCTTATCCCTCAACCAGGGGTTTTTGGAATTCCGTCGCATAAGACCCCAATCAATAACAATGTCCCAGTATGTGTTAGCAACTGTAGCAACTCCAGAACTAATTGCAGCCATGATCTTCCAAGTCATTCCCCAATTCAGATCATTTCCTGCCCTCATGACAACTGCAACAATTGTCGAAAAGTGCTTGAGCCCATTCAGAGCATGCATTTTATCTTTCTCCTCAAACAAGCGACGAAGGCACTGAAAATATTGTAAGCACCCTCAGATTACATGCTATTATTTAGATGTTAAACACAAGAAGATTCAGAGAAATAACAATTTTTTTTTGTCATTATTTCATACTGTTCAAAAGGTCAAAAAATCGCGTTATGTACATGTGTGCTTGTGGATTGTGAAAAACAAACGTACTTGAAGTAAGCGGGCCCAATAAGGCACAACTGCAACGATGATAGAGAAGATTTGAAAGATTTTGTTGCCACGGCACGTGTTTGATCTCCTCTTGAAGTCCCCCCATCCATAGTAGCAGACATAGAATTCTAAATTCCTGAAAGCCTGAACCTGAAGCAAAATGTAAGTGAATATTAGTTGCTTTACCTGAAAGATTCAAGCTGAGTAAAGTGCAGAAGATTGCTACCAATATGTCACCACAGGCATAATGTCAAACCTGGCTAGTAAGCTGATCTGCCAAGAAGAAATCTGGGAGTGTAACCTACAGATACATTGAAATCAAGAATAAAAACCTTTTATGCACAGAAACTATTAGTCCTGTTAAGTAGATTTTACCTTAAAGAGAGGAGCACAAAGACAGTGCCATGCACATTTGATGAGGAAGAGGCGACTTGAGCGGTAGATGATGTTGAAGGGACAAAATATTACAAGAAGCACCACCTGAGATTAAAGATCAATAATAGTTTCAGCTTACGATTTATGTGGACAACAACATAAATATCATTCCAAGCCTGCTTGGGAGATGATGTTTTCTCGAATTTCATGTAATTGAGTTTCTATATAAGCATTATTTTGGAAAAGAAACTGTGAAACATCCAATGACTAATGCATTATGTAGGGAGGGGAAGAAATTGGATATATAAGCTTACAATGACAAGGCCTAAAGGGACCAATTCAGTCAATGCTTTGAAACTTTTTGTTCTTGGATCCATGTCCATTTCTAAGTTTGAGAGTACACAAGCTAATGTGAGCACTGCGAGACCTGAACTAAGAAGTAGGACTTCTCTGTAGCCCAATTCTGTTCCTTGCTTGAAGCCAAATATAAAAGTATAATTGACTTGGAAACGCCTCCAAAAGTATATGTTCCCAGAGTACATCAACATGTGTAGGATGATGAATCCGAACAAGCTGTAGAAATGGTGTCTCATATTACTTGAGTTATGCCCTTTTTGGTTTAGAAAACAGGAAAAAAAAATCAAGACTAAATTCTTACAAACAAGTAAACGACTTCATGACTACAGACTGTTGTGGATGCAAGATCTGAGATACCTGTAAAGTGGAAATATGTTTTCCATATATTGCACACGCGTTTCATGCTGAAGAATATCTCTTGCTTGTATAAGCACACTAATAGCCGCTACAAGGGCTATTGAGCAGCCAGAGAATAAACCTGCTCGAGAAAAATGGTTCAAGAAGTTTATGTTTGTTCAATTTTCAAAAAGCAACAGTAATGTTTCACCAATAAGTGAAGGATAGAAGGAAGGAAATTACTATGGAGTTAATCCGACATAGAATGAGATACTTGAAACGCATCCCTTCAAGTACAAAGAACTTGGAAGAATTCAACAAAATAACAAGAAGGCACATGATAAAAAGGGATATCAACAGTGAATTGAACACTGATCCTAGTCCTGCTTGTTTTGATTCTGTAACAATGTCATAAGAGTTATACCGCGTTTGCTACTAAAGAAAATTCAGGATGAAAAAAATGATAAATTTTGTGGCACAAGCCTTACCCAAGAAAAATGTTATTCCATGCTTCTCTCTTTTAGCTTGTGGCCTTAATCTATTGATTCCTTTCCTACGATTTCCATTTGAGAAGTGCTTTATGAAAGTAGCCTCCACTCTTTCTATGAGCTTATTAACCTGAGGAAACAAAAGAAACACAAGATGGCCAAAAGTTAAACATGGAACTAATCCTCCTGAGTAGCACAGAACAGATCTCATGAACTACAACAAACCTCATCGGAGCTGCCAAGGTAAGATTTATCTACCATCTCTAAGTAAGACTTTGATGCGCTCCGTGATGTGATCTGCAGTAATACATATTAGAAAAAATGAACCTCCCGGGGGAGGTGGGGTTGTTGGGGTGGGTGGATTAAACAAAAACCTCTTAGTTTAGGTTAATTTTGACCAGAGAAAATTGCTAGACCTTGTCATACTTCTTCAGGATTTTAGAGAATGCCAATAGATTCAGGAAGCTGATACATCCATTACCAGTAAGTTAGAAACTCTCTAATGAATAAGAACTTTCAAATTGCTAGTTTTCTATTGAAAGAATGTTTTTGTGTTACCAGTAGCTTTTCACGAGTCGAAGCTTTTGGTAGAACTCAATAAAAGCCTGTCTAATTTGTTCTTCTGCTTTCCTCAGCTCCTCTTTACTGAATGACAAGTCGGATTGTGAACTCATGAAGATGCTTTTCAAAGAGGATACAGGAGTTTCAGGTGTGACATTGAGCTTTATACGATCTAGAACATCTAAAGAAGCTGGCCTAAATCCTTGAATTTGTGCCTTCATTTTATCATTTTTTCTATGGTTACTGCTGTTTGGTTCATTTGCTAGTACTGTTCCATCTGCCAAATTTCCGTCACTGCTCATCTCAACTTCTTGAATTACCTCCAAATTTCCTTCACATTGAAAACAAATTTGGAAAAACTAAAGAGGGTGAAAGACTACAAAAGATAATTTCTTCCCTAATCCATTTACTCATCGCCTTCTTCCCACAACCCCAAACCTCACCAATCAAAATAGACAAGAAAAATTGCCCATTCATGGTCCCAACAGTACATATGCACAACAGAAAACAGAGGAAATTGGCCACATATGGACATGTCAAAGTTGTAAATGATTCACCTAATTTGAGGCTTATTCATCTTATAGTATACATGTGTTGCTCATTGTCGAGAAATCCAAAAGCATATTATCACCATACCAATTTTCAATTTTAAGCTTCCTTCATGGGTTTATTTTTTTCTGAGAAAAGTATATCTAGTTTTGCTGTTAATCTTTGCATATACGATACGATTATTCCAAGCACGAATTCAAGCTTGTAATATGAGCATATGGTCCCTCTTACCTGGATTTCTTGTAGCGATGAATTGAGAGGATGATGGAGGAGCAGAGCCACCACCATTGGTTGCAAGATCTATCCCTTGGGTACCTCTTAATCCTTCCACAACATTATCAACCTTAATCCGAAGAGCTATTAGAGCCTCCATTTGTTTATTCAACTCCTCTGCCTCCTCCACTACATCCTTCACCCTAGCTTTATAAAACTTTAGAACTTTATTGAACTCATCATCTAGTCTCCTAAAGAACACAAGCTCATACTCTCCACCTTCCTCCGATGACCTCAAGAACATAGTCTGGTAGCACCCCTCGGAAGACCCTGAATCTTGACCTGCACTCACTAAAATTACTTCATCCTCCTTTGTTGGAGAGCCTTTGAGACAGTTGTATGTATTTGTTAGTCCACTAAAGGCTCTGTACAGTGACACCCTTCTCTTCAATGACCCTCTTGGAGTCGAGGCAATGGGTGATGATGATTTCTTTGGCCTGAAACGTATGATATCTTTCAAGACAGTTTTAAGATAATTGTAGTTCATGTATGCTTCTTGCCATTCCTGCACCATCTGTGAAGCAAATTCCTTTCCAAACTTCATCCTTTCTTTACTGTAATCTATTCTCCTTCAGAATACTAATAGATCTTTCATGAACATATAAAGATTACAATCAGTAAGCTCTTTAATAGGGTTGAATTTTCAACTTTTGAACCTATTAATTATATGGCCACCACTGACGAGAGGGCCCGGAAAAAAAACACCCAAGAAAGGTGTCAAAATGACTGCAGCATCCGCTCATATTCTGAATTGCACAGAACCCATTACCTTTTTGATAACAAAGCCCTCGACCAAGAGATAAACCCGAAATGAATGATTCATGCCGCTATTCTAATGGTGAATGACTGAATGAGATCAATGTATATAAAGAAGAACAAATAAACAAACCATCTGTTTTGAAAAGTTTTGACTTTTTCATGAAAAAATCAATTTTTTTCTCTCTTTTGTCACATGGTGATGACCATTTTCATTTGACAGTTCCACAAACAAGATATAATGGCAAAAACTGAGGCCAGTGGGGCTTTGCTCCTCTGCCTTGAATTAGAGTTAGGTTATTTCTTAGCTGTTTGCTAATCATGTTCGCCTACTGTGATGTCATTGAACATTTATAGAATACCTACTCCCACAAACATATCATGTAAACAAATAACAATCCACTGTTTTTCCAAGTTAATAAATATTCAAGGGAAATTTACTTTATCCATTTAGTATTTTATTATTAGTTAGTGATATTATGTCATCAATACTGACATGATATTACCGTTGAATTGCATATTCTCTACTCTCGAAAAAAGTATGTTTGAATTAAAGAACAGTCAGGTGTACGAGCCTCTCGATATGGATCTAGGGCGGTTAAAGGATGTTTGATCAACCACTTCGATCTATGCGAGATTTGGTAAAACTCCAAAGAAAATAAAGTTCTTGCAGCAAAATTGCTGGTGTGAAACCCAAAGTTGTGGTGGCCTGCATTCAATTGGCTTGGTCAGTATTTATTAGGTACCTACTGGTGCTAAAAGCTGGCAAGATGGTACATGATATTCCTATCCTTTCCTTTTTTTTTTTCGGTAAAAATATTAAATTATTAGTAAGAAAGATAAATTAAATCTGTGTTAGAGTATTTTAACAAGATTGTAATTTTATGTGAAAAACTCAATTTCACGTCAATTAAATATCTAAATATATATATATTCTCGTGTTATCTAACCACCAAGTTAAATAAGATCTTGAGACTATCAAACATGGTGCTATCAATTGTCATAATTAAAAGAATATATTCTTAATCAACGTAGAAGCAACAGCTTCAACTGCAATTGACAATATATTTTTTTTTGTTGCATTAGTTTCTTGTCAATATAGAAAAGTGTCGTGTGAAGCTTTTGTTTCATTCGATTGTGCATATCTGAGTGAAGTAACAGTCAATTAAGTTGGGTTGTTGTATCTTGAAGATGACACGTTACTACCTTCTGTATTGTGTTTCTTCCATAAAAGGGCGCAAATCTTCTTAAAAGAACGACTTAATTCGTGTTTCACCCTGCTGTTTATTTTATATTTCGAATTCATATTTCCAAGAATATGTCATTATAGAATGATACTCGCATGATGCTATCTTAGGTTTTTTAATCATATCCAAATTACTTGTGTGAGTTTGATTATTAATTAACAAACAAGTAACATTTTCAATCGCAACCGTCATAATTAAAACGGAATCTTCTTGTTTAGAAGTTATGAACTTTCGAATTCGTCTTCCTTTCAACTTTGAATAGACAACAGTCACTCACACAAGCAAACAAAGGAACTGACTGGATCACAATGGGAACAGTCAATCAAAATTTTGTGATTCGAGTAGGAAAATTCTCAATCTTTTACACTATTATATCTACTTTGTTGCCTTGAATTTTGCTTTAAAAAGCTTCCTACTCCTAAAAGACAGGGTGAGAATTGAAAATTGCAAGTTGGTGAACAAACTAGTTTTTACAATTTGCAGCCCCCCGCCCCCCCCCCCCCCCAAAAAAAAAATAAATTCATAATTCAACGTTGGGTGGCTTACTCCCATCCCATTAGTATAAGCCCAGTTTTTATAACATGAACACTTCTCTGAGGAGGCCCACTTAATTCGATTGTGATTCCTACTCCACCCATCTCCATGTCACCAACTAGGCAATTTCATTTCTACAACCTTACAAGGGGAAACTCTGTGATTTTTCGTTGTCAATTTCGCCGGTTATTACTTTTTAGGGTTAATTATACTGGAAGTCATCAAAGTATGAAGTTTGTCTCATTTTAGTCCTCAAAGTTTTAATTACATCATTTTAATCCCTGAATTATTAAATATGTTTCCTTATGGTCCCCTAATCAAAGAACATTCCGATTACTAACAATTTTTTATCATAAACTTGTCACGTAATACTCAAATACGGACAAAAAAATAATTTGAATAACTCTTGACCAAATTTCTACTTTAATTTTGTTAAATAGCTATCTAAATTATACAGTTTTGATCATGAACTATCCAAATTTTGGTAAAAAATTACACCTATTACACATTTTTTTGTCAAGAGCTACTTAATTTTTGTTTAAGAGCTATTAAAATTATTTTTTTGTCTATGTTTAGGTATTATGTGACAAGTTTATTATAAAAAAATCGTTAGCAATCTGGACGTCATCTGCTTGAGGGACCATATAAAAACATATTCAATACTTCAGGGACTAAAATGATGCAATTGAAACATTGAAGACCAAAATGAGACAAATCTCATATTTTGGGAACCTCTATGACAATTAACCCTATTTTTTATGATAAAGTTATAATTTTGAATAAAAAAGATACAACTGTTCAAGGAAAGATCATGACTAATCATAGATACTCATAATCAATAATTAATTCTCGGCATCGATCATAACTTTTCATAATCGATCATGCCATTTAAAGTTATAATTTATATCTCAAAAAAATTATAATTTAACCTTAAAAATTTATAATTTTTGGTACGGTGCCATTTGTGATATTGTAGCCTTTCCCACATCGGAGTAGCTTGAATGTCACATTCGTCATCTTCAATATTGTTGTTAAATTAGCCTCAACTTGTAACCATCTTAATCCGAATTATATTATATAAATGAAAAACTCACCATCAACCATAATACTCAAGGCCAGGGTACCATTATTCGTTTTAAACTAAAATATTTCATAACAGTCCAAAACTCCAACTTATCAATACGGTAATTCGGTACCCTGCCGATCTTTTTAAGTTTTGTGGGTTTTTAATAAATTTAAACGTCCATTTACAATTTTTAAGAGTCATTTACAATTTTTGTGAATTATTTACGATTTTTTAAGTCATTTATAACTGTTGAGGATTATTTAAAAAAATTCAGGGTCATTTGCGATTGATCCTAAATTTTTTTGGAACGATCAGAAGTAATCCTAAAAATTGTAAATAACTTAGACCATAATAGATTTAAATTTTTTTGTTGTAAACAAATTCAAAAATGTATATTTTCATCTGGATGGCTTCCGTGAAGGGTAGTTTGTGTTAAGGTAAGCGAGACCTATGACGACTCTATACTTGCTCAAAGGTCTACCTCCCCTCCCTTACATGTGCTTATTATCGTAATTTTGTGAGGTCTTAACTTGTATACTTTGACGATACCGTAAACTTCTCCGATGAACACAGACGTAGATTACCGAGCCTTATATCTATGTCACATATGCATTAGACAAAGACACAGACACAGGGACACGCACACCATGATCAACTCAACAGCAATAATTTGTAGTAGATAAAACTAAACTTGCAATTAAGACACACCAACCCAAATGTCTGAGATTTATTACCACAAAGCAAACACACTTCCACACGACTTTAATATAGCCACATATTTTTTGTTGGACATATTCAAAGGATTAAGAACTGTCATAGAAGCAGGAGTAAAAGGAAGGAAATCATGCCTCTCCTTTATTTAGTAGCTTAATATGGCATGAATCCTGCATAGAAGGCACCAGAGCATTGCTTATTCATCGTCATAGTGCTTGCGCTGGTGGTGCTGGTACTTACGGTGTTTCTTCTCATCATCATCACCGGTTTCTTCATCTCCCTGCCAATTTCATGTTCATATGATTAAACATAGACTGATACTGGCCATTACAAGAATTATAACTTAGATAGAAATCCAACAAGTAAATCCCAAACTATTTCTTATACACATTTCACTGATATGGACTGAAAATAGTTTGACAACACTAATGTACTGAAAACCACTCCAGTTTTAATAATAATAAGCCCATGCTGCAGAGCTGTCTCTTGCCCAATGATAAAAAGATTACTCATGCAATGAACCACAGAATACAACTGTCTAATAATGATGAAACCCCTGGTTTTATGGCAAGCAACAAGATTTAGCATAATGGAAAAGTAGGACACAGTCAAAGTGAACAGAAATATATGGGTTTTTTGTTGTTAGCTGGCTAGTTATCCCTATCGACATAAACATCTTGACGAATCTGGCGAGAGAAAATATGTAAGCCAATCACATAACAGTCAGAATTCAGAGGAATTCCCAGTGACACCACCCTAACCACAAAAAAAAGGGAGAATTACACCCAAACCCTTTGAAGTTTGTCACTTAATCACTCAGACCTCCTGAGGTTTGTACGCACGTAACACTTAAACCTCTGATATAAATATATCAATTAATAAATTACACTTAAACCCTTATGAAGTTTGTAGATATATAATAATTAGGCCCCTTAAATTTAAAACATTATACTTAGACCAAACATACTCTATTCAAAGATAGAATATCAAATATTTTAAATTTTACAACAAAAATTCATATTCTATTGTATCGTTTATTGAAATAAAATTAAAATTTTAATTTTTTCTTAAAAAATCATAATTAGTATACAATTAGACTATCTATTGGAATAAAACTAAAAAATCAAACAAAGAGTCTAAGTCATTCATAATAGAACATGACTTTTTCAACCAAAATTCATGTTCGATTATTTCATTTATTGAAATAAAATAAAAAATAAAAATCTAGATTTTTTTTAAAAAAATCATAGTTAGTATATAATTATACAATCTATTAGAATAACACTAAAAAATTAAATAGGGGTCAAATTGTAATTAATACAATATATTTTAGTTTTAATTGGGGTAATTTGGTATTTTAATTTGGTCGTTTAAATGACCAAATTAAATTCCAATAGATAATATAATTGTATACTAATTACAATTTTTTAAGAAAAAATAAATTTTTAATTTTAATTTTATTTCAATAAATGATACAATAAAATATAAATTTTGTTTATAAAATTTAAAATATTTGATATTTTATCTTTAATTGAAATATTTTTGGCCTAAGTATAACGTTTTAAACTTAAGGGGTCTAAGTAATATATATTTACAAATTTTAAAGATCTAAGTATAATTTATTAATAGATATATTTACAGGGTGGGTCTAAGTGCTACACGCGTATAAACTTTAGAGAGTCTATATGTAATATTTCAAATGTCAGGGGGTCTGAGTGATTAAGTGACAAACCTCAAGAGATCTAAATGTAATTCTCCCAAAAAAAAAATAAGCCTAATGGGCAGGGCAGATCAAATTCAGCATCAAAAACTTGGAAGATAGTGCAGGATCCTATCAATAAACCATGTGGTTGGGGATTTAAAGAAATGAGGTGGGGATGAATGTCATCAGCTTAAGTCAACAGTCAAGATAACCTGAATGTTAATATGTGGTGTGTCTTCGGAATATCATAGGCGACCCTGACAGTTGCTAATCCAACCACAACATTATCAAGTGCTTGCATCTTGGCCCTGGACTTAAAACTACAGAGCAATGAATCTAGTTTCACATGACCAGCCAAACTGCCAACCTCTGATTAACTACCAAACACTGCAAATTGTAGGTCTTATAAATGAGTTCAATTTCATCCACTATTATCTCGGTTTCAAAATCCAACTATGGGTGCAATTATGCTAAGAGAGCCAAATTGCATTTAGATCAAGTGCAACCAAAAGAATCTTCAATGGTTGGGTATGTATGTGCCCACATGAGCAAGTGCAAGTTTTAGTAACTGAAGAACACGAAATTGTCTATCCTCCTCTTCAACTATGAAATGATTTCTGGATCTGTCCACGTCCCCATTCAGTTTATTTTGAACAAAAAAGGGTTTTCGGACATGGATAAATCCTTATCATTCAAAAGGAATTCAATTATCTATAATTAGAGAGGAGAGCCCGATGTACTATCCAATAAACTTGCACTGCTTGCACTGAATATGAATACATTACTACATCGAACAACAATGATATATGACCCATCTAATGGAATTAACCTAAGTTCAAATAAAAAGAAGATACGAGCACAAGACACAGGCAAACTAGGAGGCATCAGACTAGAAATCTAATCATATCAAACAAACAAAAGCTATTGCAACAAAGTTAAACAATAAGAAAAATAGATTGACGTGCTTACATATTTCTTGCGACCATAGCCTTTATCATCATCACCACGCCTCTCATAGCTAGGCTTCCTGTACTCTTCCCCCTCCTCAGACCTTCCATAGCTCTGCCTCTCATGAGCTGGCCTCCCGTACCCCTCAACTTCTTGGGTCTCAGAGCTCGGACCCCTATACTCTGTCTTCTCAGGCCTCCCACCGTACCCATACCCACCACCACCCTCCTCCTCCCCATAACTGGTCTTCCGACCGTATTCCGTACTGGGCTCCTTGTACTCGCTCTTTCTTTCATACTCTGAACTGTGTTCCTCCTTCCGACCATAACCGGACCCACCATAGCCAGATCCATACTCCGACTTGGGCTCCTCATATTCACTTTTCCTCCCATACCCAGATCCATACTCGGAACTGGGTTTCTCGTACTCACTCCTCCCTCCATAGCCAGATCCATATTCTGGGGTTGGCCTCTCGTATTCCGGCTTCCGGCCATACTCAGATCCATATTCTGATGTGGGCCTCTCGTATTCCGGCTTCCGGCCATACTCAGATCCATATTCTGATGTGGGCTTCTCGTATTCCGGCTTCCGACCATACCCAGATTCGTATTCAGATCCTCCAGATCCGAACCCAGCGCCACCACCAAACTCACCCTCTCCACCATACCCACCACCAGGCCGATTCATCCCAGGCTGAAACCCATAATTGGGCTGAGGCTTCTCATACCCATAACCACCACCACCGCCGCCGCCGACGAATTCCTCAGATGGACGAGTCACACCAGGTGGGACTCCATACGAAGGAGCGGGTCGGGGCTTGGGACGGGCATAGCTCTTGTACTCGTTATCGAGTGCTTCATCTCCGTAGGCACAAGGCTCGGCAGAGGAGGAGTATTGAGGGCGATCATAGTCAAAGCCCTCGGAAGTGGATGAAGCGTTGGTATAGCAGGTTTCTTCGGAGGGTGGATGTGGGCGGCCGTAGGTCAAAACCATGTCGTATCCTCCACCGTAAGG